>CM053509.1:155429498-155463132 GCA_028627145.1 Eidolon dupreanum | reverse complement strand
GATGGTACTTTCTCCTGGCTTCTGGCTTCTGGGCCATTCTTGTGGCTTCAGAGTCACACCTTTCACTCTGATTCTCTTGGGTTACAATTTACTAGGTCTAGAAACTTAGTCTTATTTATTTACCTTATTATATTTTTAGTATTATTTTTTCTCTAAGACTGTTTTTCTGTTTGGGTAGCAAAGTGACCCGGATACCAGAAGAAACCTGAGAAGCTCAGGGGCCTGAGTGCCACCCACTCCGCTGAGCGTGGGCCCCTGGCCCGGTGCCTGTGTTCCACGCTCTTGGGTTCAGGGACTCTTACCCACAGGCCTCATGGGCCTCTCCCACATTCCAGTGACTCTTACAGAAAAGGAGAAATCTCCAAGGTCCTGGGATGAGCATCATGGAGGTCTTGAACACACCGCCCTCCTGATGCCAGCCCAGATTAGGACGAAACGAGGGTGATGGGAGTGAGTGGCCAGGCAGGCCCCTGTGGCAGGCCCGTCTGGCTGTGGAGGCAGGGTCACGACTCAGTCAAAGAGGACTTTAATGGCATTTCGTTTAATTTTATAAATTCTTAGAGTGTCCTGGACATAACAATGTTGAAGAGCAGTCTGAGGACACAGGAACAATCATCCATTTCCCAAGCTCCCTGAGCAGTAGCCGTTGTCATTCTTCAGGTGAGGCTTGTGCCTACAATTTCAAGTGGCGCTTGGTGCCACCTTGTCCCTGGGGTGGTTGCAGAGGCGGAAGGGCTGGGTCTTGCTGCAGGCATGGGGAACCCAACCCAGGCCTGTCTGACTTCTCTGTGCCTCTTCTTGGCCCTGTCACATTTCTACGCAGCTTTATTCCTAGCACACAAACCAATGTTTTTAATTTAAAAAGTGTTTTAAATTACATTCTGGCTGCAAAAAAAATATGTATGTATATATAGAAGGCTAAAAAAAGTAAAAGACACACGTGTCACTCTGTGCCTATGGACTCGCTCCGTAAAGGGGACTGCCGTGAACAGTTTAGACGATGGATGTCTTTCTAGTGACTTCTACTTTGAACCCTGTTTTTCCTCTGTAAAGTGGAAACAGTGGTGTTTGGCCCCAGGGGCTCTGTGAAGGGAGATGTTGCTAGTTAAATGGGACAGTAAACAGAGCTCTTGGCCTTACATGGTATAGGGCTCAGGAAATGGCTGCTCGATTCTCAGTGATTACCAATAACTCTTTGTGTGGCCGTGCCCAAAGTCCCACCTGCTACTTTCTCACTATATCCAGAAGAAATTAGTCCCAGACCAACAAAAGGCAGGGGACAAGGAGAGGAAAAGAGTGAAGCTCCCAGCACTCAAGGGCTGTTTGGGGTGATGGATCTCAGTCAATCTTCAGAGGGGAGTATGAGCCCATTTTTCACAGTAAGGAGAGTAAGTTCGGAAAGGGGAAGTAACTCACCCAAGACCACATGATTGGTGGGCAGACCAGCCAAATGGATGCCAGGCCCGAGTCCTGAACTCAAGTCCCTTCTTAGTGTGATTCACACCTGTCTCAGGCTGGGCCCAGAGGAGGTCTTAAAAATGCTTTTTGAATGAAAGAATATATGAATGAATCAATCAATGGCTACATTAGGTGTTTTATCTATAGCACCCATCAGTACAGTTTTGGTTTCCTATTCACATCTCTCACTTCATGTGATTTTTTCCTAATGATCCCACCTGGTGGGAAGCTTCACCTCTATTTCACAGATGGGGAAACTGAGGTTCAATATGCCCAGGACTTAGCCTTAACGTGAGAAAGAGGGAGAGCTGGAACTCAAGCCCAAGCTGTCTGACATCAGAGCCCATGTGAGCTGTTTCCACTGCCCGCCCTGCCCTCTCCACGGTGCCAGGGCCAGCTCTGGGAGCCTCCTGAGCGCAGCATGGGCTGGGTAGAAAGTAAGTGCTCAACAGACGGTGAACCGCCAGGTGCTTGCATGAATGCCCTGAGAAAGGGCATGCAGAATTTCTTTGCTCAGAACCAAATAAGTGGTGAGGCCTTGAGACTCTAGCCAAGTCCCCCTAGATGCCCATCCCTACCCTAGCTGGGTTCATCCTCCCCGATCCCTGCATAGAGAGGCTCCAGAAGAAGTTGGTGCCCAGCCCCTGGACTCCTTGGGTCCATCCTGGCTCTGGGGGAGAAGGGTTGGGAGAGGATGAGGCTTAGACCAGTTCTGGTGCATTTGTGAAGGCAGCAGACCAAGGCTGGTATCTGGGGACCCTACCTTAACCTCTTAGAGTTTTTAAGGGACCTGATTCTACCATGGGAAGTAACCCCGGAAGGCAGGTCATCTGGGAGTTGAGCCTACAGGTGGAGCCTACAGCCTCCAGGCTGGCCGACCCAACCACATCGACTAGACAGCCATGGCCACAGCTCTGCTCACTGAGTTGGAAACCCTGTCCTACCTCTTTGAGTCCCCCCGGTGTGACCCCAGGTGGAATCTGAACCTGGACCAGCCCTGGCCTGACACTTTACCCAGAGGATTGAAGGGCAAGAGGCCCAGATGAGAAGTGGTTCCTATCCCCTATCCCCTGGTCCCCTGGGTCGGTGGCCCACCTTGGGCCCTGAAACAGGGCTCCTGGAATCTCCTTCCCCCCTGGAGCCAGGGATGGGTAGGGGCGATGGGCTTGGCCTCAGGGTGGGGTCAGGAAGCAGAAGAGGGGATGATGCGAGACCCTACATCAGCCTCTCCTCTCCTCTTCCTTCCCTCTCCTTCCTTCCTTCTTTGTTTTGTCCTCCACCCCCACTGCCTTCTTCCTACCTAGATCCCTCTCTCCTGCTCTCGCTTGATTCTGCCCCTCGACCCCTCTGAGCCCGCCAGCTCAGCTCTGCAGGTCCTGAGAGTTCTCGGGAGGAGGAATGGGACCTTCAGGCAGTCAGGGAGGCCTTCTGAGAGGAGACTATGGTCTTTCAGGCCTCTGGAATTAAAACGGTCTCTGCCGATGCAAAACAGAAGGTCTAGGAGGCAGGACTGGGGTGTGGGGGGCGCTGGTCCACCCAGGGTGACTTCTATGGGAAAACAGAGTGAGCAGTACCTGGGATGGAGGCCTTTAATCCTGGGCTGAGGGGCTTGGATCACATTCATTGGGCAGTGGTTCTCAAAGTAGATGTCATGGAACCCTGAAGGGAGGATGAAAGAACCTTGGAGCTCCTTGAGGGGGTGAAAGGTTGGGAAGAAGAGCATGGCGGGGTGGGGGGTGGCAGGTGGCAGGTTTCGGGCTAATTGCACGAGATTTATGGACTGTGCTGCCACAAACAGTGGGTGGGCCGTGGGGAGCAGCGAAGTGTATTCGGTAAGGACAAGGAGGTGGCCCAGGTTGGGCTTCAAAAGGAACTGAACTCCAAGGGTCAAGTGGCCCACCAGGCCTCTGTGCAGAGGTTCTTTGGCCTCGTGACCTTTTCTTCTCAGGCCACCAGGAGGTAATAATAATAATAATAATAATAATAATAAACCATCACGGTGGCAGCAGGCGCCATGCTATGCAAACCTCAGCACATCGCCACCTCAGGTGGGTAGCGTGCAGATGGGGGCATGGAGGGCCCGGGAGAGGAAGAGACTCCAAACCAGGATTACCAACCAGCGTCAGTGGCAGGGCCAGGCTGCGCAGGATCTGGTCGACCACAGGGTGCCCGGCCCCCTCAGGCAGCCCGGAGCAGGTGCACAGCAGCTGCTGTGGTGTTCAATTCCCCGGAGCCTCCTGCAGCTACCGCCCCCTCTGCCCACCTGGCCTCCCAACTGTCTCAGCCACACCTGGCACCCACATGCCCTGTGGAAACCGGATTAGGCTTGTGCTGCCCTCCAAGGAGACAGCTGGTAGATGGGGGCTGGGAGACAGGGGTGGGGTGGGAAACAGAGCTGCGGCCAGAAAGCGAGAGCAGCTCTGGCAGGGCAAGGAGAGAGCAGCAGCCTCTACCGCTGTGTGACCTTGAACTCCTGGGCCTCTCTGGGCTGGTGCTGCTCTGAGCCACCTGGAGCTGGGGCTCCAGGGTTAACTGTAGGCAACTGTGGCTTCCTGGGCTCATCTGCTCATGCTTGGAGCAGTGCATTGACTCCTATGGGCACCACCCGGTCCTGGCCTGGAGTCCACAGACTGTGTGATCCCAGGCCAGCCTCTTAGCTTCCTCATCAGCAAGTTGAATGGGTTGCGGCTGGGATGGCCTGAAGGCAGCAGCTCCCTCCTCCACTTGGGGGCTGGTCACAACAGCCCCACCCTTCCCCCAGGCCTGGACTTTTCTCAATGGCCATTTTGTGTCATTGGCAGGGAACTGCTGTTTGCTCAGCAGCCCCCACCCCTGAGACCTCACGATAAAGGACTCCCCTCAGCCCTGGGGCCCCTGTGTCTGGGGGCCAGCTGGTGAGAAGCCCTCTCCTTCAGTCCATCTGGGCCATTGTCCCTTCCTTCCTATCTGGGTGGGGGTGGGAGGCATTTGTGGTCATTTCCTCTCAGGCCTGTTTCCCTTTCCAGAAGCTCAGGCCCCGAATCTCAGTCTGGTGCCACTCCCAGCTATGTGTTCCCATGCAAGTCCCAGCAGCTCTCAGCCTCAGTTTCCCACTCTGTAAAGGCTTAACACCCATCTAGACCTGGGTGCAAATCCCTGGTTCAAATCCTACCACTTGCCTTATGCCATAAGCCTCAATTTTCTAATCTGAAAAATATTAATTGTACCAGTTTCATAGATCATTAAAAACATGGAGTCTGAAAGCCGTAGGCTGCTTTATAACTGGGTGACTTTGGGTGAGTCACTTGACTTCTCCAAGCCTCAGCTTTCTCCTCTGTGGAATGGAGATGATAATTGGAACTGCAGTTCCTGGTGAGAAGTCCTGGCACACACTAGGTGCTCAATAAATGCTGGCTTTGAAAAACAACTTAGGAATAATGGGGTGAGATGGCCACATATCTCAACGCGCCACCTAACCAAGACTGATGGGATGCCCAGGGAGCTGCCCCTTCCCCAGGCCCCAAGTGGTTCTCTCTACTTTTGCTTGTTTTTGAGTTTTTCGTCATGAATTCATCCTCGAAGTGTGTTTTTTAACTTCCAAATGCGTGGGGATTTTCTAGTTAGCCTTCTTGTAATTTATTTCTAGATTGAATGCATGTGGTCACACCATGCTCAGAATGAATTTAATGCTTTGCTTTATGGCACACATGTGGTCGCTCATTGCATTGTCCTTGCAAAGGCTGTACCTTTTGCAAGTGTGGGCTGCAGAGTTCTAGAGGGATCCATTAGATCAGCTTTCTTAATCTAGATGCTCACTAATTTTTTTCCTCTACCTTTTCTATCAATTACTGAGGAAAAAATGTTACAATCTCCCATTATGACAGTGAGCTTTGTCTGTCTCTCCTTGTATTTCTTCCAATATTTGTGTCATATATTTCCAAGTTACTTTATTAGGTGCATATAATTTTTAAATTGTTAGTTTTCCTGATGAATCAAACCTCTTGTCTCTATAAAATGTCTAGTTCTGTAATGATTTTGGCCATAAGTCTATTTTGTCTGCTATTGATATAGCTATGCCGGTTTTCTTTTTGTTGTTATTTGAATGATGTATCTTTATTTTTGACTTTGCTGTATCCTTTGGTTTTAGAGGCATGTCTTTTAACTGGATCATCTAGACCATTTACACTTAATGTAATTACTGATTTACTTGGGTATTTAAACTTACCTTCTTTTGTGCCTTCTATTTTTCTTGCTTTTTGTGAGTTTCTTTTTTCTCTTTTTTTTTTCCTTACTCAGATTACCTGTTTTTCCCTCTAGTAGTTTGGAAATTAAAATTTTGGGCACTTTTAATGGTTCCCCTAAAGATTATAGCCTGTAATTATTAACCTATTAAAATCTGACGTCTTTCCTCAAGTATCCATTATCGAGGTTGGTAATAAATGTATGTCCCGTCCATATTGACACCTACTCCTCTCTTGGGTTATTTTAAATTTTTACTCTCTCGACCAACTATTTATTTTGAACAATTAAACTCCCAGAAAATTTCCAAATATAGTACAATGAATACCCATTTATCTTCCACCCCAACTCTCCAATAGCTAAGCTCTTGTCTCATTTGTTTTGTCTATGCTTTTTTTCTGAATCTTTTGATGATTAGTTGTAGACTCTGCACTGTTCTTGCAAACTTATTTTTAAAATGTTTTATCTACTTAGGATGCTATATTCTCAGAAAATGTCTTATTTTTTAAAAATGAAAAATCATTTAATGTTTTTGTGATTATAAATTTATGCATGTGCAATTTTTTTTTAAAATACTAGACAGTAGGAAAATATAAAGAAAAAAGTAAAAATCACCTCAAATCCTACTCCTTAAAGGTGTTAACTGAGACATTCGCACGGACATGGGTCAGATTTCCCACTTTCCCGGTGGGACCTGGGCTGTTTGGTCATCTCTCCCCATCCTATTGGTTCTGTTTCTCTGAAGAACCGTGACTGATACAGAGGGTCAAACTTGTTGTCGCAGATCCCATCTAGGGGATGCAGGCGGGACTCACCTTCACTGTTGGAAGGTGGTCCAAGGTCACCAAAGAGGGAGAGAGAGCCCAGGCCTACGGACTCCCAAACCAGTGCTCTTCCCACAGAGTTGAAGACAGTGCGGTTCCTGAGCACTTACTGGTCTGTGTGGATCGGACCCTTCCTGTGTGACGCTGAGTGAGGTGTTGGATAGCTCAGAGCCCAGGAATGGGATCACAGAGTCTACCTCGCAAGGCTGTTGTTCATTTTTCATGCAAGTAAGAGCTTAGTTCATTGCCTGGCACCGGCTCCGGGGAGGAACCTGTGCTGATCTAATAGCAGCTGGGTGGAGGAAGGGCCCAAGGTGTCTCAGGAAGAAGTAGTTTGCAGGGCTTGGGGTGGGGGTCCAGAAGGCACCTGGGAGGGCAGCCTCGCTTACAGGGCCCCTCTCTAGCACCCACTGGACCAGACCCAGGCCCACTGTTAGGCTGGAAATCTGTTTTCCCACTTAGAACTTCAGGGGAAACTGCTCAGATCTGCTCAGTCTGCAGTGGGAGCCAAGGAGGGAAGCCCAAGATGCCATAATGGCCAGGCTCAGGGGGCCCTCCAACCCGGCCACCTGCCTGGGCTGTCTCAGGTACAGTCAGGTGCATCTGTCACCAGCTTCTCCCCTGACAGGGCTTCCAGGTTGTCATAACAGCCCTGTTACAGAGCATCTACCTTGCACCTGGCACGGAACACATATGTACTCTTTGAATCATTCCGTGCATTAGGGACCCCACTTAACAGTTGAGGAAAGTATGGCTCAGACAGGCAGGGACTCGCCTGAGCTCATGGCCAGATTGGAACCCTGCCCCTGTCCCACCCACGGGCTCAGATTCCAGGCTGCCACACTCCACCCGGCCCTTGGCCTTGACAGTAGCCTCCCCCTAGCCCAGTCCCCGAGATCTGCAACTGACATCCTCCCAGCTGCTTCCACTCCCAGAATTCCCTGTCGACAGCTGCCAGCCTCTGCATCAGAACAGGCTGCTTTCCAGCCCACCCAAGGTTCTGTGTCCCTGTGCCCATCATGTGCCATTTACCAAGGTGCTTACAGGGCCTCAGGGATCCTGGACACCCTTGTTCTAGAAATTGTTAAATGGCTTGGCTGTGCCTCTCTTCTCTCTAATTTAATTTTTTACCCTTCTCAGGCAGTTTTTCCAGAATGTGAGGCTCCAGAAGGGCTTTAGAATCATCACTAATAATTTCATTGAGCATTCAGTAATTGCGAGGTACTATGCTAAGTGTTTTTCTTGCATCAGCTCATCTCATCAGTCCATCAGTGATCTGATCATTCCTATTGTACGGATGGGGAAACTGAGGCTCAGGGAGGTGAAGGGGTGCTGCTCTAATACACAGGAACAGTACTATCCCACATGTACCAGGCACTTTGTATCAGACACTGTTCCAAGTGCTCTATGCATATCGGGTCATTTAAGGTTCCCCTCGAGCCTGTGAGGTCAGTACCATGTGAGAGGTGAGGAAAATGAAGTGCGGAGGGCAGTGAGTTGCCAAGGCCATGCAACCGGGAAATGGTCGAGTCTGAGTTCCAATCCAAGGTCTGGCTCCACAGCTCACGCTCAGGGCTTGTGGGCCTCAAGGACATGGAGGTGGGATTTGAACCCAGGACCTGCTGCATCCAGGCCCCAGTTCTCCCCTAACCTCCCCTGAGAGGCGAGGAATCAGCCAAATCCAGGCCCCAGGCCATGGGACGGCTCCCAGTACATCAGGGCAAAAACCACAACTGGGAAGCGGGCCAGCTTCCAGGCGGGCTCAGAACTCCCAGCTGAGTCTGCGGAAGTGGCTTTGGCCGGGACCCCTGAGGAGGTGGGGTGCTCCCCAAGGGTTGCTTTTGGGCAGGGCCTGGAATTGGCAGACATTTGTGCCGTCCAAGTGCTTTGCAGTAATTACTGCTCCTGGCCTCCGATGGCTTCCAAGTTGTTACACTTAAATATTTTTAGCAGATGAGCCTCGCAACCTTCTTTAAAACAACAACAACAAATTTCTTAAACATAAAATTCAAAGCCACATGTTCAGAGATGACCTCTCTTTATGTAATCTCCGTGCTCGTGAGAAGTTATTGTCAAAGTCAAATGTAGATCACCCAAATTCACTTGGAAAGAAAGCTTGGAAAACCATCAGAGCGGTTAAGACCATGAGCTCCAGTGTGAGACAGGACTGTCCAACCAACTGTGTGTCCCTAGACGAGTCAGCGCATCTCTCTGAGCCTGGAGAGACATACACACCTGGGCAGTGGGTCCTCTTATTATCAACAAGAGTGAAAGAGTTGCCAAATAATGCCCATGCGCTTGGGCTGGGCCAGCTGCAAAACGATGAGCTGTATCCTGGTGACCAGACTGTTTTCCTGGAAGCATGGGCACCCTTGGACCCGTCTCTGGGTGCTGTGCTTTAGCTGGGCCTCCCTTTCTTCCACTTCCTTACACTGAGGCAATGCCCAGCTGCCAGTGCCCCACCCAGGCTGCACTGGGACTGGGTGTGACAGCATCTGTCACCAGTGCATAGAGCTGGCAAGCCCAATATACTTGGTGTGGTGGAATCCTTGCAGGACCTGGAGCTGAGGTCTTAGGATCCTATGAGGCAGGAGATGGGAGGGGGCGGAGGCTGGCACAAGGGCTCACAATTCCTTCCCTGGGTTATTTCATATTGCGATGCCTCCCATAAGCAAGCAGTGGAGTTCACCCTTTTTGTGTCCACAACTGTCCCATCTTAGTGATGGCGCTTCCTTCCACCTCTTGTGTCAGCTAGAATCCAGGGGTTGTTCTCTCTGCTCCTTCACTCCTGCATGCAGTCAACCCCCAGTCTCTTCACTCCACCATTGGACCCTGTATTAGTTTGCTTGGTCGGCCATAAGGAGGTACCACAGGCTGGTGGCTTGAACAACGGAAATCTATTGTCTCACAGTTCTGGAGGCTGGAAGTCCGAGATCGAGGTGTCTCAGGGTTGGTTCTTCCTGAGGTTTCTCTCCTCGACTTGTAAAAGGCTGCCTTCTGGCTGTGTTTTCACACAGTCTTTCCTGTGTGTTTGTCTTGTCCTAATCTCTTCATGTAAGGACACCAGTCATAGGGTTAGCCCCCACCCTAATGACCTCATTTTATCTTAATTACATCTTTAAAAACTCTATCTTCACAGTCTCAAGTGTTAGAAGACTTCAACATATGAATTTGGAAGGGACACAATTCAGCCCCTAACAGACTCTCTAGAACCTTCCGCTTCCCTGTGCCCACAGCCTCACCCCTGGGCTCTGACCACTCTGTCGACGCTCTCTGTACACCCTGAAGCCCACCCTCCCCCCACTGCAGTCACCCTGACCTCAATATCTCATTCTCCTGAGAACTCGTTGCGGCCCCATCAGCTTTCCCAGCCTCAACTCAGTCTCTCCGCCCCCATGCGCCACACTCACTGCACAGAACCAGGAGCTAGCAATTTACCGAGGTCTACCACGTGCAGAGTCTGCTCTAAGCTCTTTGTGTGGTTTATCTGGATTAATCCTTGTCAGCTCTGTGGGGTGGGTGCTGTCATAGATGAAGAAACTTAATAGATGAAGAAACTGAGGCAGAGAGTAAAACAGTTGCTCCAGATCATCCAGCTAAGAGATGGGTAAGGCAGGAGTCAAGCCCAAGCAGTCTGGCTATACTTCCATGCTCTGCACTACTGCACTCAAGCCACTAGGCTGTGTCAGCCTCTGAGCCTTGGCAGAGCTCTTCTCTCTGCCTGAAATGCCTTTCCACCCATAGAAGTCTGGCAAACTTCTATGTAACCTTCAAAACCCATCTGAAATTGTCCCTTCCCTTGGGTGATAGTCAGCCTCTGCTCTACTCCATGCCCACCCAGCTCTCATCAGAGCACCAATCATAGCTTGAAGTGATTGTTGTGACCATGTATGTCTCTCTGGGGACAGGCACCAGATCTGATTCATTTTATATTCCCCCACACTCAGGATGGGCCAGGCATGGAGGCACACACCAGTGAATGCATGAGTGAATTAACAAATGAACGATTCATAGCATACAAATCATTAACCTGGGCATATCTTTGAGAATAGATTCCTATTCTTTATTAAAAGAGCCAGATGTTTCAAATCTCCCAAATTCCTGCTTTTGGAGAAAAAGAAAAGTAAAATCTAACCACCTGTATCATCTCATGGAAATATACCTTTTTGCCTCACTTTTAATCCTCAGCCCAGCCCGGCCTTTTGGGTCTTTGTAAGAAACTCATACCTACTCTTCCAGAGGGAGGCCGAGGTTATCTAAAGTTCCAGGAGAAAGGTCAGGGGAGGGAGGAGGGAGAATAAAACAAGGGGAGGAAGTTCTTAGCACTCAATGAACTCAAATAATGACACTCATAATTACTTAGTGGCAATTGTGGCCAGAGCTATGAAGAGGGTGCTGGTTCTTTGACTTAGCCAGTGAAAACACGGAGGGCTCTCTGGAGGAGGTGACGGATTGGTGTGAGGGAAGAGGAGGCATTAACCTGGAGAGATTGAGAAAGGGCACATCAGGCAGAGGGCAAGGCCTTCGGAGAAGGAATTCCGATGTGGCCGCCAGAGTTAACTGCTGGTTCTCTGTCCTCTCTCCCTGCAGAGAGCAGATTTTTTTTTTCTCGAGCAGATTTTTTTTTCTCGTGTCACCCCCTCCATTTGCTGATTTACTAATTTACTCAGATAAATACTGATGAGTCTAAGCCAATCACGGCGGTCCTCTTCTCCTTGCTGTTGTTTGGGGATGGAGGAGGGCACATGGTCCGATCCTGTGAGTAGGGAAGGAACGGTCTGCAGGAAAACTTCTGGGAAGAATCAGCCAATCTCTTTTCTGCCTCTGGACACTGATGGTGATGATGTGATGTCCAGAATTGTTGCAGGATGAGACCAATATGTAAGAGTGGCCAAGCAAAAAATGAGAATCTGGGTCCTCAATGATGTCATGGAGTCTTTGAATAAATGAGCCTGGACTGTCCTATCCAGGACTTCCTGTTGTTTAAGTGATTTTGAGCTGGGTTTTGGGGATGTCAGTCTAGTTGGAAGTGGGAGATGAGGCCTCGTACTGCAGCGATTGTATAATGAGATGATCACATTATTTTAGCTGGATTATTTTAGTGGGTTTCATGGGGTGGGGACAGGGGCTAATGGAGAGTATGAAGCAAGGCTAGAGCTTCATACTCTCCCTCAAACTGTCCTTTGGCTACACTAGAGCCCATTAAAGGGACTGCTGTCAGGACTTGAATGCAGAGAGTCATGGAGAGAGTGCCAGGAGATATGGCAGGAAAAGTGGGTACACATCTGTGTGCGTGGAAGCCGCAAGTCAGCCCCAGCTGTCTCTAAGTTGTTCAGGTACCTTTTGATAGCCAACTAACTTTAGCTCATCTTCCCATACACTGTGGGAAATCCCCTCTGATAGTTCCCCAGATTCCTGGGGGCTAGATTTTCTATCATGTCACTGGCTTCCTAATCATTGCTTTGGATTTGTCAGTTTCTCCCTGCAGCTCTGTCAAAATTTGTTTTACTGAAATATTTTTCACATACTACAAAATTTAATAGTGTACAATTCAGTGATTTGTAGTCGATTCACAAGGTCATGAAACCATCCTCACTGTCTTATTCTAGCACATACCTCATACCCATTAGCAGTCATTCTTCAGTCTCCCCTCCTCTAACTTCTGGAAACCAATCATCTTTCTGTCTCTATGGATTTGCCTATTCTGCCGTTTCATATAAATGGAATCACACAGTGTGCAGTTTTTTGCCCTGGCCTTCCTTTCACACCAAGGGTCCCACCGGATATTGTTCTAAACACGTGCAAGAGCTACCGCCATCACTTCTTGCTACAAATAGCACTTTTCCCCTTGCTACACGTACACAAAATTTTACAGAAGTAAAACCATACCATGCATGTGGTTAAAAAAACTTTTTTTTATGCAATCAAGTGTCAAGGACATCTTTCTCGGTCAACACAGATCTGCATAACCCTTTCTAATATCTCCAGAATAAGTTACCTGGTTAAAAACATCAGTCTGGCTCAAGCTCAGTGCTCAAGTGCCCGGGCGCTGGAGGTAGGCAGGCTAGTCCCCTTGCCTGCACTTCCAGCTCTTCGTGAGCATAAGTGGTGAGATGAACATCCCTGTGTGTATATTTCCTTTGAGTAAAGTCCTAGACTTGGCTGTGGTCCAAATGGTATGCACGTTTGCTTTTTCTTTTCTTTTCTTTTCTTTTTTTCTTTGCTTTTCTTTTCTTTTCCTTTTCTTTCTCTTCTCTTCTTTTCTTTTTTCTTTTCTTTTTTTCTTTTCTTTTCTTTTCTTTTCCTTTTCTTTCTCTTCTCTTCTCTTCTCTTCTCTTCTCTTCTCTTCTCTTCTCTTCTTTTCTTTTTAATATTCTGCCCAGCTGTCCTTTGATCAGATCAGATGAGCTGGCCACTAGAGTGAAGCTTTGTGGCCTCTGAACTCCAACTACTTAGGTTTCGATCCCTTCTCTACTGCTCATTAGCCATAGGATCGGAACCTACCTGTGCCTCAGTTTCTTTATCTGTAGATAAAGGATTGTCCCCTAGGATTGTTGTGAGAATTAAATTAGTGTAATACATGTAAGCAGTGGTTCTCAACTTGAAGTGACTTCTCCTCCCCAGGTGACACTTGGCAATGTCTGGAGACATTTTTGTTTGTAACAACTGGGGTGGGGAACTAGTAATGTCTAGTGGGTAGAGGCCAGAGATGCTGCTAAACATCCTACAATGCACAGGATTGCCTCCTCCACCCTCCCATAAAGAACGATCTGGTCCCAAATGTCAACAGCGTTGAGGCTGAGAAACCCCAGCACAAAGGGCCGGGTCCAGACTACGTTCTCATCAATACTGACTGTCATTATTTACGCTCCCACCATACTTTGGCCAAACCCTTTAAATCTACATTAACTTCGATGGGGAAGACATAATATGGTAGTAGATTTCTAAGTCATCAAAGGAGCGTTGCCTTATGCTCTCATGGGCCTGACTCCCTGACGTGAGCCTCCATTTGACCGTGAGTTTCCAGGGAACTGGCTGGTAGTCGGGTCCAACTAAGAAACCTTGACCTTGTGAGTAAGAGATTCCTCCCCCCGCACCCCACCCCAGAAACCACTGTCTCTATGGATTTGCCTGGATTTGTTCCTGGAATTATTTCTTTAAATACGTAGAGGCAGGGACATGGGGTGGGTAAGGGGCAGATGTTGAAGTCAGATCTGGATTCAGATCCCAACTCAACTGCTTCCTTGTTATAAAAACAACTCAATACTTCCCTAAACCCTAGGTTTCCCCATCTGTAAAATGGGATTATTGTGGGGATTAAATAAAAGAACATAGCACCTTGCCTGATTCTTAGTCAATGTTCGATAAATAACAGTTATAATTTATTTAGTGATTACCACATCCAGGTCCTTTGCTAAGACTTTTTATAATTATTCAGTTTAATGGTAACTACTGAGTTAGTCATTGTTATCATCATAGTAAGGTCAAGACCCTGTGTCTATCTGTCCAAGTACAAGGGAAAGCCACTTGCTGAGCTGTCAGTCAACACTCCACAAATGTTTGCTGAACATTAATATGCTGCAGGCCAGGTGCAGAGCACTGACAGATAAAAGAAGCTCTTAATTCTCTCCCATTCATATTAAAAAGGTAAACAAATTTTAAAAAAACCATGCACATGATGTTAGGGAAAAGACCAAACATATTAGCTGTCACTAGTCGTGTAAATGGAGTAATTTCCTTTATTAAAACAAGAACAACAAGACAAGTTGAAAAAGCAGGAAAAAGAAATTTTTTTAATGCTATTTAGAGAACTAAAACAAGCTATGGGGGAAAAAAAACCCCAAATCGCGAATGAAGTAGCTCTGTACTTATAAATTATTGAATTATGTTTGAAATGAATAACAAATCGCACTGAAGGGGCAAAAAGAACTAACGCAAGCAGTTTTTGAATGCAGAACTCTGATAAGTACCCCCCAGTCTAAAGATGAAAAGAACTGCACACAAATACTGAACTTTACCTAAGGGGCTTGTTTTTCAAAGTAGCATGGATTAGCAATTGTGAAACACTCTGTGATTGGAGGATTGAATAAAAGATAAAATATAGCGAGGATGCTGAGAGCCAGATTTCTCACTATTGTGAAAGGAGCTACAAATAAGAAACAGAAAGGCCAATGAGCTGTGGTTTTGGACTGGAACTGAAGGCATCAGTAAGAACTCCTGGATTTACTTTATGTGTGTATGTATTTCCCAGTTCTGTCCACTGAGAGGACCCAGAAATACTCTGGAAACAATGAGCCCATCTAGAGCCCGGCTTCTTGCTTCTAAATATCCTCAACCAAGGAATCAGGGCTCCTTGGAGAAATGGCTGATCGCTGTGTGAGAACAGAAAAAGTACAAGGTGAGCCTGGAGCATCTTTTTTGTACCAGAAAGCAAGGAAGTGCTTAGTGAATCATAGCAATACATCAAAAAAGACAAAGCTGCCGGTGAAAATGAGCTCTCACTGGCCAAGTTTGGAACAATTTTGATAGTAAAAGCTGGGACCCACTGAATAAGATAAGAATCTCTGGGCACATTTTTGTATGCTCTGCTTTAGAGTAGGATACTGACCAATAACGATAGACATTTTAAGTTACAATTTTGCAATCACCAGAGTAATAATTAATATAGGTAAGAATCACCAAGATGCTAAAACTAGAAGGTGAAAGTATGATGGGAATATCTGTATAGTCTCAAAGTATTTCCTCACAATTTCTTTATAAATTGTAAAGAGAAAATAGTCATTGTACAGTAGACAAAACTGGCAGACATCACCTAAACCGAGTGGTCAAAGTAACCATCACTAATAATAAGATAAACCAACATCAAGTGCTGAGAAAAACAATATCATTTCTGCTCAAAATGAGGAAATTCTATTTAATCCTCACAATAATCTCATTTTACAGATGGGGAAACCTGTGGGCTTAGAGAAATACTGAAATGAAAATTGAGGAATATTCAGTCTACAGCCATGCTACCCTGAACAAACCTGATCTCATCGATCTCGGAAGCTAAGCAGGGTAGGGCCTGGTTAGTACTTGGATGGGAGACCACCTAGGAAGATCAGGTGCTGTAGGTGTGAAAAATAAAAAAATAAGGGATTGTAAGATGACAAGGTCCTTGCAATCTGTGAGGTCAACCAAGGGTTGCTTTGCCTAAAAAAGAAAAAAGAAATAAAAATAAAAAATAAAAAATAAAGAAAATTGAGGAATAGTCTACAAAACAAATGACCTATACTCTTTAAAAACGGCAATGTCGTGAAAGACAAGGGCTCAGGAGCTGTTCCAGAGTTAAGGGAGACTAAGGGATGTGATAATTTAATATGATGTGTTATTCTGGACTGGATCCTGAACTAGAAGAAAATTGCTCTCAAGGGCACTAGTGGGAAGTCTTGCCAGATTTGAATTAGATCTGTAAATTAGATACACTACTGTGTCACTGTTTAATTTCCAGATTTTGCTCATTGTGCTGTGGTCCTGTGAACATCCATGTACTTAGGAAATAGACATTGAGGTGTTTAGGGAAAAAGGGCATCATATCTGCAACTTCCCCTCAAATCGTTTAGAAACAAGATGTACGGAGAGAGAATGCTAAAGCAAAGTTCACAAAATGTGAATAATTGGAGAATCAGGGGGAAGAGTATAAGGGAATCCTTTTTGTTAGTTTTGTAAATTTTTTATAACTTTAACGTTATGTCAAAGTATAAAGTTAAACAAAAAAGAAGAAGAAGGAGAAGGAGAAGGAAAAGAAGAAGAAAACCTGTTTGGATTCTTTTCTTTAAAGAAGCTATTTTCCCTCAAGGAACACATTCAGATGTTTGCCTCTTTAGCAAGCCTAGACTCTTCCTTAGAAATTTCAGTAAAGATGCCAATTTTTCAGAAACAGACTGAGATTTGTTTATGAGATCCTTGTTCCCCAACCATACTATGCAGGTTGTGCTTCCCGACCCACCGGTCCCTCTTGTCAGGTTCATTGACAATATCCATCGGATGCTTTTGCATTGGACCATCTCTGAATCTCCAATGCTCATCCCCATGCCTGGCCAGGGCAGGAGCTCCGGGTAAGAGTTGGTGAAATTGAAAGATTGAAGTATCTGATCGCCTTCAGGGGAATAGCAAGAGTTGAGACTGAGAGGGAATGGGGAGGAACCCCACTGGCCTCTGCTGGGGCAGGAACCCTCGTGCATGCCTGGACCGTGGACAAGAAAGCTTTGGACACAGCAGTGCCTGGAAGCCTCCACCCTGTGTCTTGCTGAGGAGGGGATTTGTTTTGGAATAGGTAATCAGGAGAAAAAGTAGGGAAAATTCCCCTCTGCAGGGGCCAACTCAGGACTAATCCTATCAGCGTTGTTAGAGGGGAACAGCATGACAGCTTTGCTAAACTGCACGTCAGGGTTCAGTGGAAGTTTATTAGCTCCCTCCAGTTGGTTAAACTCACTCAACAGATGCAGTGAGGTCTCTGGGCTGCCCCTCTGATCTTGATCTGACCTTGTGAATCTGGGCACGGGGTTTTCAGTGCAACTTTCTAAGCTGCCTTAAACCTTCATATCTCATTTCTTAAAGGCCCTCAGGTCAATGGGGCTTGCGGTTGGGGTGTTTGCAAGTGAGTAGCCATGAATGAGACAGGGAGGGTGAGTGGATGCCTTGAAGGTCACCTTTGGGAGCGTGGTTTGATGCTCAGAGCAATGGGAGGAGCCAGAGGACAGTAATAGGTAAAGTAGTGAAATGGTCAGATTTTCGTTTTAGAAAATTCACTCTAGCAGCTAAAGGTGAGGATCAGAAGGTGGAAAGAAGCAGAAAGATCGGTGTCACACAAATCCAGGCAAAGAGCTAGAGTGAGAAGTATTATTTAGACCTTGCTTTAAAATAGAAATGGCGAAACATAGCGTACATTCCACCACCGGAACTTCTTATTCTCGTGGCAGACATCGCTAATCAATCCGTGTCCTCCCTGGTGCTGGGCCTGGTGGGCAGCTCCCATAGACAGCCACTACCAATCAATCTGAGCAGACACACTGGATGAAAGAAATTTGGCCTCCCTGCTCTCTGTCATTGAAGACAAAGAAAGTCATCGTTTTGAGGATATGCTCGGGTTTGCTGACCATCCACTATGAGTCTGCCCCCACCTGAGGCCATGGGGATCAGACCAAGGGTGATGCTTTACGTTACTCTTTGAGGTCTGTTACGGTGCGTTGTGCCTCACCCTGCTGTGTGCCCTTCACGTTCCCACTTAGAGCTTTGTCATGTTCATCATCTCATTTCGACCTAACACATACCTGGAAAGTCAAGGTTGTCATACCCATTTTATAAATGGGGAAACTGAGAGCAGAGACTTCGAGTCGAGTGCCCAAGTTCCACAGGTGGCAGGTAGCAGAACCGGGACGCAAACCGAATATCTATCTAGCTCCAAAAGCCCTGGCTCCTTCCATGAGAAGCTCATGCCAGCTGTACCAGCTGTTTGCATTTGTCAGGGGCTCATGCAGAAAAGCCAGAACAGGTTGGGGCTGGGACATCTTGGTAACAATGACTTTCCCTGTCACTAAAATGCCTGGCTTAAAAAGACCTGGGAAACTTGACTTTTGAATCACGCTTATCTCATCCTCTCTGTACTGAGCCGTGCAGAAGAGAGGCCCTGGCCCCTGGGTGGGGCTGGGGTGGGGGCTTGCTGAGGGGGTGCAACACAGATGGTGAGGGGTGGAGGCCTCCTGCTGTGGAAGAGAATAAAGTTTCTGTCCCTGTGAGGTTGGAATGAAGGCCCTGGAGCCAAGCAGCCAGAACCAGGGAGGGGCCAGCCAACCTTTGGCACGTGAAATGCCACCCCGTGCTCATGGCGGATAATTCTCGGTAATAATTCATGCCCCCAGCAGGCGTGCATCCTGAAAGCCCTGTCTGTTCTTGCCCCATGGGGTCCCTGCTGGAATGTGGGGGTCGAGGGGTTGGCCCCAGACGTGGGCAGAGTTCAGACTGGGCTGGGCGAGCAGGGCAGCATCTGGGTGCCGCCTGGGGCAGAGGAAGCCTTTGTGCTTTGGGCCCTAGGGGCCCGCCCCCACCACAGTCGCCCCGCTAGGGAGAAACAGCTGACACACACAGGCTAAGGCCTGCTCTGTCTGCTCCCTCTCCTGGGACGCCCGGGGTGGAGGGTGCTTTCCTGGGAGTGGCCCGGCATGCGACAAATCTACCCCAACCCCATCATGCCCGGGGTGCTCCTCCTGAGCTGCAGGAGAGTGAGGGGCGGGAGGCCTTGATCCCAGATGCACAGCACAGTCTGCTGGGGAGCTTTGAAAACACCCCAGCTCTTACTCCTCGTCCCCAGGATCTGCGATGTGTCGGTCTGTGGTGACACCTGGGCAGTGGCACCTTTTAAAACTCCCCAGTGATTCTGGCGGGAGCCGGAGTTGAGAATGACCGGTGAGGTGTTCTGAGAGGATGGCACTGCCACTCGGCTGCCACCAGCCATGTGACCTTTACCATGTGAGGTAGCAGCCGGTGCCTCAGTTTCCCCATTTGTGAAACATGGACAGCAACAGTGCTACATTGTGGGGTTACTGGGGGGGTTCAATGAGATAATGCTTCAAGGACCCGGCACTGTGGCCGGCACAGCACACGCTTGGACCTTGTACCTCTCTGGGTAGCTTTTACTATCTCCCCTTCTAAGGGGAGATTTTAGGGCTTAAAGTCCCCGGGAGAAGGTCAAAAGGGCAGAGAGAAGACCACATCATCAGAGGTGACGAGAGGAGGCTCTGCTGTGACATGGAGGCAGGTTGGGAGGTGGGGGGGTCCCTCCGTGGCTCCAGAAGCCCACACTCCTTAGCAAGGACGTGGAGCCCCTGCAGGCGCTCTGCTTTTGGAGCGCCAAGAATACCATGTGGCGATGGTCGCATCTGGCTTCCCCACATCCCAGCAAGCTCTCGCGTGGGCGGGGTGAGACCTGCTCTGCTCGGTGCCCTCAGGCCGGCACATGGTGTCAGTCGTGTTGGACAGGCCACAGTGCACAGCGCGGACCTGCCCGGAGAGCAGGCAGATGCTCTGAGCTCAGCAGTAACTGGTCACAGCGGCAATAGGAGCGACCGCTTCCGAAAGGCCCGCGGCGTGCTGGGCATCTCGCTCGCGGGTTACGGAATCCCGCCAGTGTTGCCATGGCTCTTTCTGGCAAGTGATGCCATCAGCCAAGCTGTTAAGGGTGAGAAATGTCTGTCCTGTCCCCAGAACCACTGAACTCTATGGCCTCTGCCCTCTGTCAGCCACTGAGAGGCCGTGAAACTGAATTGGGGTGCTGAGCCTAGCGCCCATTATGTCCAGTGCTGTGAGAGTATTATTGCCAGAGACGACAGAAAGGCCACAGCTCCCTTTGCCGAGCGAGTCCCTGGTTGCAGACCAAGGTGAAGTGCTTAGGCAGGTATTTCTCCCTGAAGGTGAGTTTTCTCATTTTCAGAGAACTGTAGGGTAGAGAAAGCCGCTGGAAATATCCCATCTGATCCAAGATTGCATTCTAGAGATTTCCGTGTGGAACCTGACTTATGGATGGCCTCAGCAAATATGCTGCATGAATAGATAAAAGAAGTATGTCCTACTCGGTGGCCACGACCTCAGAGCCAAGGGTGGTTGATGCCTCAGTAGACTGTGCATGAACTTGCCCGAGGATCGCTCATTCATTCGCAGACATTTGTTGCAGGTGGGGCCGGGGGTTCCCCTGGGTGCTGATGACATTGTGGGAAACAAGCTCTGCTTTCTGGGAGCTCAGATTCCAGTGAGGAGAGACAGACCCTAAGTAAGTAAACTAATAAATACCTGCTAGTGAAGAGCCAAGAGAACATGTGGCTGGGGACAACTTTAGACCCAGCACTGAGGGATAGCTTCCCCGAGGAGGTGACATCTCAGCTGAGATGACCAGAGCGAGGCAGCCATACCCAGGTGCAGGTACCAGTGTACCAGGCAGAGGGACTACCTGATGCAAAGGCTAGGGAAGAGGGGGCAGTGCGGAGCAGATGAGACTGGGTTGGTGAAGGCCAGAGCAAGGAGGCCACAGATTGCTTGGGACTTGGGTCCACCCGAGTGGGGTCTGCATGATGCGAGGGACACAGCCCTACCAGCCCTGCCATGGCAAGAGTGGCACTGTGGGGAGTGGGATCCTTGTGATGACCAGGGGCCACAGGGACAGTGACCAGTTCCCATGTGAGGCAGGGGCTCTGTCGAGGCTGGCCTGCAGCTGGGGGAGGCTGGGAAGGGAAGGCCTGGTTGAATGAGCGTGTGTGTGTGTGTCTGGGGAAAATGGTCTCAACCCAAGTCACCCGTTAGTGGTTTGAGAGCTCCTTGGAGGTGCCTAAGCCACCATGTGAAGGGCCATCGAGTCACATGAGAGAAGCTATTCCCTTCCAAACCCATCCCTCTGATGACATCAAGGACAATGTCCACTTGCTGCTTGTTTGCCCTTGACATCCCTTGAGCTTTTGCTAATCTTCTTTACACAAAAAGCGATTGAGCGGGGCTCACAGGCACAGTGTCCCCAGAATGCAACAGTGTTGCTTGTTTTCGGTGCCATATCCGGTCCTTGTATTTGTGATCACTGGCTTTCTTTTTACTATTGTGCTACTCCTTTAGGAAATTTAAACAATTTTTTTTTGTTTTGTTTTTGCTAACAGCTGATAAAGCTTCCCTTTGAAATAAAATTATTTTAGCCAAAAGAATGAAATCATCTGAAAGAGAAATCATAAAGCGTACTAAAGATGGTAAAGGGAAGTGACAAAAGTCACAGAGTCGGTAAGTGAATGATGCAAGTTTGGAAAACTGGGACGAAGTGGTGCTCAAGGCCCCTGCCCCAATGCCATGATGCTTTTTCCCAGGAAAGCATCTCTTTCTGTTCTTACCGCTCCCTCAGCCCCACATTCTCTGAGCCAGGAGTGAGTGTAACAGCACTTTTCTCTCTACAGCCCTCATGGGAAGCTGGGGCTTCGGGGTCGTGTCTGGAACACCTTGAGAGCTGCTAGCTTCTCTCCACCGGGAGGGGTCTGATTTTTCAGCCTGACTTGGATTCTCCTGCCCTAGTTCCTTATTTAGATCAGTTTCCAGCAACAGCTGGTGATGACAAGGTCAATTCTCCTAACAAACTAAATATTTTTAAAAAGTTATTAAGTGTCTGTGTTATGATAAGGATGCAGACCATTGCATTTATCTGAGCCTTTTAAGTCAAGCTTTTGATCATGTATTTATTTAGGTATATGCCACCTTGTTGCAAAAAAAAGGTATGGTGGCAACTTACAAAAATAGATAAAATACAATACAATAAAAATAAAGAGATCAGGGTAAAGGTAAAAGCAGAAAGCTAGAACGAAGCCAGAATCCAATAGGAGACTTAGTACAATTGTTAAAAATAATCTCAAATTTGACTTTGAGCTTCCCAGAGGCCAAAGCAAAACAGAAAACATGTCTAGTTACAAGATCCCTAACAACAGTTAGTTTGAGGTTTTGGTATAAATCCAACTGTCTTAGCATTTTCTTTTCTCTGTTAATTTATAATCAATTTTGTTCCAAATGTGACTGGAGGCAGTTGCTCCTTGGCTTGGCATTCAAGGCTTTTTAAGAGCTGACCCCAACCTCCTTCTGGGGTCTCCTGTGTGGCCTAGTCACACTGAATAAAAGTGACAGCCACCATTTCTGGAGCTGCCACTAAAGTGGTACACAGTTGGCAAAGGACATGTACTGACCAAGTATTGAAACCCCAACCCTGCCACAGACTAAGCTGCTCTGTGACCTTGGGTAAATCCCTTCATCTCAGTTTCCTCACCTGTAAAATGGGCACATTCAGAGTACGCGTATCCATTGCTATGAAGATGCAAGAATATACACAGGGCACGCTCAGCACGCTGCTGATCCTCAGTCCACGATGCTGGTTATACGACCCAATTTTCAAACCTGGTGCTCCGCTTAACTGCCTACATGACAAGTGACTCCACTTCTCTAGGCTGCAGTTTGACTATTTGTAAAATGAGGAAAATAACTGTACGTACCACATAACCCACAGACAATGGTCTGAAAACAGAAGGGGCTTAGTGAATGTTTGGAGGCTGCTGCCAGCATCATCTCCCCCAGAAAACAATTTTGCTTGTCTTTTTTCAAAATCGGTCCATTCTATTTTTCCCTTTTCTCAGACTGATGGTGAAAGAAGAGCCTGAACACTTCTCACATGGTTGGGCTGTGATATCATGAAAGACAGTCTTGTAAAACCCACACCCAGGGTCAAGGGAAACGCAGCCCCCCTGAAGAGCCTGTGAGTGGAGCTGGTGGCTGGGTGGGTGGGGGAGGCTGGACGTGTCCACTACTATGAGTCAGACCTTGCTTGGCTGGGCGTAATCATTCCCCTTTATTTCAGGGGTGATTTACAGCTTAAACAAAACATCACCTGACAATGCTTGACGATACAGAAATCACCTGATGATATAAAGAAATAGATTCCACATAAAATGCATTTCCTTATACTCTTAGGTATGCAGCTAAATTTTCTGACATGGCAGCTGGGCATTCAAATATACAGATATCTGGGGGCTGGCATGGGGACAGAGTGAGCAGAGTAGGGTCTGGGGCTTGTGTAGGGATCAGCAGGAAATACCCTTCAGAGGTGCTGGGATGGCTTGGGTGCTGGGTAGTCTATTGCCTTCCCAGGCAGAGCTGCCTCTAAGCCAGGAGAGTAAAGGATATAGACAAAATCCTTCTGGAAGGAGATAGGCTGTGTCATGTTCCCACTGTGGTCCCAAGCAACCCTCTAAATCTTTCTGGGCCTATTTCTCCTTTGGTGAAACAGGGAGTTGGACTGGAGAACTTCATCCCAGCTCTGAAAATTTCCAAAGCAGATGAGGGACAGGTTTAAAGGTCTTGTTCCCTAAGCTGCCTGGGTCTAAGGCTCAGGGGAGACATCAGTAGCTCCAGGTGAGGTGGCCCACCTGTGCTGCCTCAGCCCCAAGTTCTGGGCTTGGGGCAGCCCTGGCACCAACATCTCTTAAGACAGGAAAAGCCTTCTGGCTGTTTCCTGCAATCAGAAGGTTTGATGCCTCCCCTAGACCCCACTGCTCTGATCTCAGCTTCCCCAGGCTGCTGGGCCATCCCACCAAATGACCAGGTCAGGACTGACAATAACGAGGGAACCTGTTTTATCTTGGCCCCACCTCGGCCTCGGGCCTTGCTCATGGCAGACCCGGAGGTATCCCTGAGTGTGTGTATAGGCTGTGGGTTCAAAGGCCCGGAGAGAAAAGACAAGGTGGACCCCAGGCCCAACGACTCTGAGAGGGACTGCGGAGTGGTAGCATAGCCTGGATATGAGGCCAAAGCCAGAACTTCTGGCTTTGAGGGAGCCTTGAGGCTTGGCCCAGCTCCTCACCCTAGCAGAGTTGCTGCTGGCAGGCAGCTGCCTACAGCCTTCTCAGCTGCTGCTGCAGAAACAAATGACAGCACTGATGAGAAAGAGAAAATAAAAATGAGAACAGAGGGAGGGGGAACGTGGAATGGGGGCTGGTATTTTTTTCTCGGGGTGTGGTTTCAGCTCAGTGGCTGGGTGACCATGGAGGTTTGGAATGTGGTTTGACAGCGGGTGGGGTAGGGTGGGAGGACTGGCCAAAGGCAAGAAGCAAGGACATTAGCCAAGGGGCCCGAAGCCCGGGGCCACCAGCAGGTTAGCCAGAACGGAGGCCTGAGGCAGCAAACATAACTGGGCCTCCACTCAACATTAGGGCATTGGTTCTAAAGGCGCCTGCCTGGTTTTGAGTAGCCCTGGAAAGGGTGAGTCGAGAGAACAGAGAAACTAGGGGAGAGGGATGGGGACTGGAGGTAGGGGACAACATGGTCAAGTCTCCTGATCTGTAAAATGGGGCTGTTGCGACGGCATGGCCTGCTTGATCCAAACTGAGGCTATTTAGGCAAGGGACATTGTCTCTCTGAGCCTCAGTGTGCCCATCTGTTAAATGGGCTTAACTATCTCTACCTCGGAGGGTGCTGTTGGGAGGATGAAGTGGGTTAGCGCACCTGAAGCTCCTGGCATAGTGCTCTGCGAGTGGAAGCCATGATTACCCCACTGGGTGCTAAGGAAGCTTTAGGCTGGCTCTGGCCACCTGCCTAGCACCCGGCCGGAGCCCTAGCACCCAAAATATTTGCTGATGGCGTCCCTTGCAGAAGACCCTCTGAGGAGCCCCAGTGCCCACTGCCACTCCTCTCTGGTGAGTGCAGGTCCCTGCTCAGACCACGAAGTGGAGGGTGTAGGTGAGCTGGTGGCCGTTGTCCCAGGCATACAGCACCCTCTCCTTGGGGTTGTAGTCAATCTGGGTGGTGTAAGCGTGTTCGTTGAGGAAGGGCAGCTGAGGGCGGGCGTCCGTGCCGGTGTGCGTGTCGAAGGCGTAGGCCACCTGGCCTTCCCGCTGGTTGTACGTGTCCACCGCGTACAGGATGCCGCAAACCAGGAAGCAGTTCCCGTAGGAGTTGCGCCGCAGCCGCGTCTTCCACGTGGTCTCGCGGTGCACGGAGAGGTCGCCGGGGTCCAGGCGGCTCAGCACGATCACCTCGGGCTGGGCGCTGTCGCGGTCATCCACCGCGGGGTAGATGACCCACAGGCCACTCTCGTCCACGGCGAAGTCGATGTCCGAGTGGCCGCGCCACTTCCAGGGCGTGGTGTCCTCGTACACCGCGTCGGGCAGCAGCGCCCAGGAGGCCACGAAGCGCTGGCGCAGGTCGTACTTGATGATGTTCTTGGTGAAGGCGCGGTTGTAGTAGAAGGCGCCCTGGTACACCACGTGGCCCGTGCCTATCCAGTTGTAGGGCAGCTTGTACATGTTACTCCAGCGGCCTGTGTGGGGAGAGCCCCGGGTCACACCAGAGCTTCCTTGGCACCCCCCAGGCCACCCAGAGGCCAGCGAGGCCACCCAGGGCTCTCAAGTGGCCCAGCGAGCCACAGATACTAAGTGCGCTATGGGCCAATCATCTTATCTGATCACAGCCCCATGAAGGGGCATCTTGATTATCCCAACTGCCAAAGGAAGAAACAGGCTCAGAGGGTTCAAGGTCACCCAGTATGGAATGGCACAGCCAGGAATTAGAAACAGGATGACACCAGCCTCTATGCTTTGTCCCATGCTGTTCCTTCTGTCTGAACTGCCATTCACCATCTGCTATCTGCCTGGGGAATACGTCCTTATCTTTCAGAGCCCTTGGCCTATGTTACCTCCTCCAGGAAGCCTTCTCTGACCACCCCCGCTTGAGTGAGGGCCTGTCATCTGGCCTCCCATAAACCCTTTGTCCTGGCACTTTGCACTGGCTTCTTCCACATCAGCCTGTGAGCCCCTTGAGGCAAGGACGAGGTCAGTTAGATCTGGCAGAGGAAGGCTTAAGCTGTTCCAGGTCGTACCCTGTGACCCCACAGCTCTCAGGGTAAGTCCAGACTTTTTCGCGTGGCTCAGAAGGGTTGCCTCAGCCCACTCTCTCATTGCACTCCCTCCGCCTCCTTTCTATGCCACCATGCTTCCTCTCATTGCCCTGCCTTTGCACACACTGGGCCTTCTGCCTGGAACACCTTTCCCTTCTGCATAGCTTACTCATGCTTTTTCCTCCAGGGCTCAGCTCAGCATCACCTCCCCTGGGAAGTCTCCCTGATCTCCAGGCTGGGTTCTCAAGCCCTCTAACCTCTCCCTCTAACATTATACTGAAAATGTTTCTTTAAGTCTCTGCCTCCCAAATAATACCCTGCGTATCTGGAGGGTGGGTCACGTCTAAATGACCCCTTTCCCCAACTCTGCTCTAGATCTGATAAGCAAAATTCTGCCCTTCCCTGCCCAGACCTGTAGCTCCTCTAAGGCCTGGGGCCCTGCTCACCTGTGAAACAGGGTGATAACCCCCACCTCCTGCAGTTACGAAGATAATAGGAGCTGACTCACACTGGGTGATTAGCACATAATAAGCACTTAGTGGAAACTGTAAGTTTTGTTTCCCTGGACAGTAAGTGACACGCATGAGGGCAGGACCACATCCATCTTGTTTGCTGGGGCATTCCAGCTTCTGGCACAGAGCCAGTATATTCAGGGTGCCCTCAGACTCCCCTCCTTGGGGTGGCTGGCCATTTGGAGCTAGGCCAGGCTGGGGAAGTCTGGATCACAGGAAAACCACAAGGCAAGGAGGACAAAGTTTCCATGGGGGACCCTCCCCAGGCCATCCGCACCCTGTCCCGTTCCCATCTCTGGGGTCCCCCACCTTGCTTGAAGTTTTCCAGGTTGCGGAACTCCACCAGGCTGTTTCCATAGTAGTAGTTGGTGACGTAGATCCTGTCATCCCGAGCGGCGGGGTCCTTCATCCAGGCTCCCTCATGGCGCCCATAGCTGTGGTGCCTCACAGGGGGGTCCACGGCCCGGAGGGTGCCCTCACAGCTGGCCTCGCTGCCTGTGGGGAGCGAGAGGAGCAGCATTTGGACAATCCTGGGGACACTATCTGGGTCTAACTTAAATCTCTTCTGATGTTTTGTTTGTAGCCTTTTGTTTTTTCCCTCATGATCAAAGCAATGTCCGATCATTGTAAACAAACAAACAAAACCCCAAAACCAAAAGAAAAAACATGGAACATCAGAAAAGGAGAATGGAGAAAATAAAAATCATTCAAAGTTCCATTATCCAAAGGTTTTTAGTATGTTGTATTTCCTTCCTTTTCTTTGCATGTACAGTCATGAAGACATACTTTTAAAAACCCTGGTTCTTCTGAATATACAGTGTTAAGTACCCTGTTTTTTCCCTTCACTGAGCAATTCTCACATCATTAAGTGGCCTTTTAATGATCTGATTTCAAGGTTCTAGCAGGCCACCAGACAGCTGTGCCCTCCAATTTCTTTAGCTAATTCCCTTGGTGTTAGACCTTTAGACTATTTCCCATTTTTTGACATTAGAAATAGGCCGTGAGGAAACCAGTTAAGCTGCAGCTGTTGTCCACATTGCTGATGAATCCTTAGGAAAGATTCCTAGAAATGGGGTGTGCTTGGACCAAAGCTGGGGACGGCTGTAAGTAAGGCTTGCTATCACGGGTAGCCAGGACGCCCTTGAAAAGGATGGGCTCGATGACTTAATGAGGAGGAGTCTATTGAAAGGCACAAGCCAAAACCACAAACGTGGACATAAAAACAGGGTCAGAGACTGGGCAGAAGAATAAAGAAGTGAAAGTACTTGTTGGATTTGATGATGGGATTCTAGGTGATTTTTAAAGAAGAATTTGTTGAAAATGCTACCTGTTTTACTATAAATGTTCTCAAACTTTTTCTGTAAAGGATCAGATAGTAAACATTTCAGGTTTTCCAAACCACATACTTTTGCCCCATATATACCTATTTTACAACCCTTTAGAAATGTAAAAACACCCTGAGGGCTGTACTAAAGCAGGCCAAAGGCTGGATTTGGCCCACGGGCTGTAATTTGCTAACCCCTGTGAGGCTTACTCACCATGGCTGGGGACTTCTGGGCGTGAAGGTGACTCGGTGGGCAGGGGACTGGTGGTGGGCATGGGGGTGGGGGTGGCAGCTGGGTTTGAGGAAGGCGTGCCAGGGGCCAAGTCCGCTCCATCCGAGACCCCGGCTTCGGCCTCCTCATGTTCCGCCGAGTTGGGCTCGGGTGGTCTGCCCTCTACCCTGGACGGCAGCTGTTCCAGCCAGGAAGTACCCTTGAGGGCATTGTCTGTGGAGAGAAGACCCTGAGCTCACATCCCAGCAGCACCTAAGGTTTTCCCCAGGCCCACCACGCTCCCAGATCTGGGGCCATGGTAGAGAGGAGAGGGTAGGCCCCGGTAGTGAAAGGCCTTGAAAAGTGGGCTTCATGGTCAGCAGACCAGCTCTGAGTCCCCTCCTCAGCTGAGTGGCCTCGTCCAAATCCCTCGCCTCAGTGGGCCTCCGCTTCCCCTTCTGTGAAATGACCGTCGTGAGGCCCACCGCATTAGGCTGTCGTGTCGATTGGAGGAAAATGCATACAAAACATTCGCACAGATTCTGGCAAATATGAGGTGCCAAATATGAGACCCCTTTTCCTCCTAAGTGTCAAACACCTTGTACCCATTCTTTCATTTCCTAGACTCAGTTCCAGGATGCAGAAACCCTTCTCCCATTTTACAGACTTTCTCCTGGTCTTCTCCCTTAGAAACCATTCCCTAGCTTCTCTTGCCCAGCATCTGACACTTCAGGTAGGAGGAACAGGTGCAGCCAGCTTCCCACTACCTGTGGACCCCAGCTCTGTCTCTCTCTTTCCCCTCACTTCCCAATGTCTCAGATTTTTTGGCACCCCTCCCCCTCTTCTCCCACACCTGCTGGCCTGGGGCTCTGCTGACAGGACTTTTTTAGCTCCCAGGATATCTGATTTGGTGCCATCTAGGTCATCCCTGACCCACACATTTCTCTGGGATGGGATGAATGGGACCTGCATAGGGAAAATAGGAAGACTCAATGCCACACAGCAAGGGACAAAGACTCTTCAGTTCTGGTGACTGAGCCATGAAGGGGTCTAAGGCTCTGCAGGCTGCTGACCTGGGTTCTAGTCCCGCCAACTCTCCGTGAAACCTGGAACCAGTCACTTCACCTCTCTGAGCTTGTTTCTTCACCCGGATCAGGTGTGATACTGTGTGAATGTACTCAGAACACTGTGATGCCAGGGACAGAGGGATGCTGTTGTTACTGTGATGGTGTGGCCCCTGGGGTGTGCACTGAGGCCCCTTGACTTCAGGACAGTGACCTGATTTCTTCCTGTACTTTCCCTGCTGGCTTTCCTCTTTGCACAAAGGTTTTGCCAGGTCCCGCTGTGGGGTAGCCCCTGGGATCTCTCAGGGATGGGAGCATACCCTCTGGTCAGTGGGGTGGATCTCAGGGGCAGCCTGCCAGGGCAGGGGCTTGTTCCCACAGGCCTTGCTGGCACAGTCAGATGCCTGCAGCTGTTCTTGGGCCGTGTCCCAGCCAGGGGTCAGAGGCTCTGTGCCGTGGTCAGGCTGAGCTGGCGGGACTCAGGGCCAGCAGCTGGCACCAGGGATGTGAGAAGAGGCCCCTGAGCTCTGGGACCAAGAATTGAGGGGCGCTCTTAAAGGAGACAAGTTCCTCACAGTTCCACTTCCCGGCCTCCTTGGACCTGGGCTGGGCAGAGGGCCTCATAGGAGGAGGTGGTCAGCAGGACCCAGGAAAGGTGCCGAGCCGGCTTGGGACATCTCTCAGGGAGATAGGAGGAAAGCGGGCATCTGGGGAGGCGTGAGAGGAAGAATTAGGAGCCACACTAGTGGGGATGACCCAGAAATCTGGGTATTACCGGAACTGTTGTCTCGTTTCTTGGTTAATTACTTTGTTGCCCTTCACTGTGACCCTGCGGGGGGCTGCAAGAGATTACAGGTGTCTGTGGGCTCTCCTTTGGGAAGATAGGAAGTGGGAGGTGCTGGAGAGGCTTTATTCCAAGGCCAGCATGGAAACGTGAGGTGCCCCAAAGGCCCCATGTCACTTGCCAGCACCCTGGCCTAGCAGCAGCCCCTACATTGTCCTGCCCCACCTGTGGTGGCTGCCTGGTCATGGGTATGGTTTTTCCCAGCAGACTGTGAGCTCCAAGTTAGGCAGAATCTCTGCAAGATACGGCAAGTACATGGTGGACCTCTTCGAATAAAGGAGGAAAACTCCAGTGATGGTGGAGATGGCTGTGAATCCTGGGAAGGAACTGAGGAGCCTGTTGTGTTGATTATATCATTTCACTCCCAATAACCCTGTGAGGGGTAATTATCCCACTGTGTGCTTGAGCAAAGGGCGCCACGGTCAACCAGTGGGGCTGAAATCTGGGGCTGACTGACTATAGCGAAGACCCTGGGTCCCCGTGGGGGATCCTTGGGGTGTGGCCATCCCTCAGCAAGTCCCCCACTCCCCAAAGTTCCAATGCCCCTCCAACTCACCAGCCTCAGTCACTTCCTTCCTGCCCGCCTTGTAGTAGGTAATGCCTCGGATCACTGCCTGCTGCTGGGCCAGGGCTCGGGGCTTGGCTGTGGGCTGGAGGAATCGGCCCTGGCCGCCCTCCTTCCTCAGCTTCTCCACCTTCAGCAGCTTCTCCTTAGGAGGTTTGGGGAGGGCCCTGTCTACAAAGCTCTTCTGCACGCTGCCATATTTGTTGCTGTCTTTGCCTTTCCCTCCAGCGGTGTCCTGGGAGAGAAGGGACATCTCAGACCTGGGGACTGGTTAGAAAGGGTGTGGTGGGGGGTCACAGAGGCTCAGCAAGTGGGGGCCGGACGTGGTCCTGTTGCTCCAGACCCTATGTCCTGGGTACTCCTGAAGGCACAGCTTTCCTTCTGTAGTGGCTACATCCATGACTGTGGTGTGCCTCAGTTTCCCCACTCGGCTCTCTAGCTCCCTTGCAGGCTCAAAGGCCAGGCTGATTGGTCAGATTCCTGTCCTGTTTCTGAACTTCTGGACAATCCCCACAAGGGGTTGACTATAATGGTCAGCTCCCTGGGGAGGGAGCTGACCACCAGGTCGGCTGCTCATCCCTGTCTCTCTCACTGATTGAGATTTGTTTCTGGGCAGAGGAGAGGTTCTCAGGCCCCTGGGAAGGGTGACCAACTCGTCCCACTGTGCCCTAACTTTCCCAGTTTTAGCACTGAAGTTCCCACATCCTGAGAAACGCTCCAGTCCCCGGCCAACTGGGATGTTTGGTCACCAGGGCATTGCCCTTAGGGTGTGCAGTTTCTAACACATTGTGAATTTTGTTCCTTTCATTTCCTTTTAAATGCCTCTGATGCTGGCTTGGCACAAGAACACAGGGCCTGTGACATCAACCATTGTTAGGCAGAATCTCCAGGAGATACAGCAAGCACGGTATCTAGACCTCCACAGGGTTCATTCGCGCCTGTGGAACGGGCACAGGAAGGAGCAGGCAGCCAGCTCTGGGCCAAGGCACCAGGCTTCCTCCGTGCGCTAGCGGCATCTAGGCGGTCCCAGCTGCAGACGCAAATGGTGTCATCATCACAATGTCAGCACGGGAGGCTGCCGGGTGGAGACGAAGAGCACGGGCTTGGCAGGCACACCGCCCCGGTTCCGGTCCCAGCGCAGACACCCTGTCCCTCCATGACCTCACTCCAGGTTTTCTCATCTGCCAAATGGGCGATGATCATTGCTCCTCGCAGGTGGTTATGGGATGAACTGAGATAATGTCTGTGAGGAAGTCAGGTTCGGAGCAGGATTCTACAGCGCCAGCTCCCTTCATCTCCCACTCACCAAAAGACAAGGCTGCTGTGGACAGGGGCGAGGTTGTGTCCTGCATACGGGAGACTAGCCGACGGGCATGCATGGGGCTGAAACCTAGTCTTACTCCATTTGCCAAGCCACACACCCTGGTGTGTGTCTATCATAGGAAGGAGCCTTTGCACAATTTATCTAATTTATCTGCCCAGAGGGTGAGCCTTTCCTGCAATTTACCTGGGAGAGGGCCTTTGTCAACTTTGCTTGGTGTGTTATATGTCCAGGGTGGCTCTGCCTGGTGACAAAACCTCTGCTCATTTTGTGGTCTGACTTTGAACATGGAATGTCTGGGGGTTTGCTGCCATTCTCCCCCCACCAGGTTGGATTAGATAGATGAAGTGGAATTAGTCTGCAGGGGTTCCCATGGCATTGCCTATTTACCCCCGAGCAGGCCTGACCCAGGCAGGGGTGCAGTGACAGCAGGGGAGGCTAGAAGTGGTTTGCTGCAGCAGACCTGGTCTCCCAGGGCCAGGCGGGGAGGGTCATCTCCACGGCCTTGTTCTCACTAGTTTGGAAATGTGAATGACAACACTGCCAGATGCCTGCTCGGGGACAGACCCCTTGGCTGGATCCCCATGTCTGTCCCCAGCTCACCTTGCTAATTGTGCTCACGGCACAGCAGACACCCTCTGCCCCCCGCCTTGCCACAGACTCTCCAGCTGTGCCAGCCCTCAGCCTGGTCCTACACCCTAAACCCCGCCCAGCTGGCCCTCAGGGCCGAGGTCCTCCCACACTGTGCTCCCAGGCCCACCCACCTTCTGGTCTCATACTCAGAACCATGGCCTCACCTGAGCCTTGCTACCAGGGCCGGTGGCGGGAGCGGCGGCAGGGGCTGCGTCCTTCTGCAGCAGCTGGAGGCCCAGGCTGGAGAGCTCCTTCTTGATGCTCAGCATGATGGCCGACTGGTTCTCATAGCGCTTCAGCTGCTCACTGAAGTGGCGCATGCTCTCCCTCATGGCCTCGTTCCCCTGGCTCAGGTTGGCCCTGATGCTCTGTAGGGGTGGGGCTCAAGGTCTTTTCAGCCTCTGCTGACTGCTTCCTCCACCCCCAACCCCTGTCTTGGGGGGGACACCCCAGCTTCTCCCATCAGGCTTTGCTTTCCTGAATAGGGCTCAGGGGTGCAGACAGGGGCGGCACCAGTGAGCATGGGGGGAATAAAGCATGTTGCTAAGAGATCCCGTAGGTATTAATTTTTTATTCAAAAAAATGAAAGAATGAAAAAAATAGATTCTATGTTCATAGTACTAAATTGAAAAGAAACGAATGGGTATAAAAAATATGTTTTCCTCCCACCTTTGTTTCTCAGTGCCGATAATTGTTATGGGTTTCTTTTGGTCTTCCTTCCCTTTTTCCCTTCATCCCTTCCTTCCTCCTTCCTTCCTTCCTTCCTTCCTTCCTTCCTTCCTTCCTTCCTTCCTTCCTTCGTTCCTTCCTTCCTTCCTTCCTCCTTCCCTCCCTGCCTTCCCTTCCTTCCTTTCCTTCCTCCCTTCTTTCCTCTCTCCCTTCCTCCCTCCCTGCCTTCCTTCCTTTCACACTTTGCTTTTTCATTCGAGCCTGTCTTGGGAACTCTTCCATATCTGTACACACAGCGCTCCCTATTCCTTTTACTGGCCATGCCATCATGAAGTTAGCCAGTTCCTACGAAGCCATCATTTAAGTTGCTACCAATCTTTTACTACTTTAAAATTACATTTTAACTTCCCAAGTGATACATAAATACCTTCTTTTAATCAAATGCTCAAACAGTGAAACTCTCTGGGGTTTTGCCATGGGTGAGATTGAGCCTTCCTGGCCCCCAGGTCTCTGACTTCTTTACAGGGTGGTGTTGGCTTCTTCCACAGCTCTGAGA
>CM053509.1:155264813-155428998 GCA_028627145.1 Eidolon dupreanum | reverse complement strand
AAGGGGTTAATCTCCTACCCTGGGGCACAGGATGCCCAGGTGCCCCCTCCCTCTGGAAAGGAAGCTGGGAAAGGAAGCCCCCACACCCGCCCCTGGCAGCTGCATGTCCCAGGCTCCCAGCAGAGGCCGGATGCAGGAAACAGGTGGTCAAGCTGTGCCAGCAGAGACTTGAACTTCAAACCGGAAGCCTGGACCCCCACAATCGCCCAACTCTGTCCCTGTCCTCAGGGGGCAGTCCCAGCTGCCTGCCCAGCCCTCCAGCACAATTGCCCTGACCAGGAGAAGACACTCAGCACCTCTGCCTTCAGCATCTGTGGGTACTGGGACAGCCATGCTGCCTTGAGCCTCATCCCAGGGGGTTCAGCTAGTCCTGCACCATGCTATACCACCCCAGGGGGCATCACTCACACGATACTGTGAGAATGGTAGCCACAGAGTTATGCAAGGTTTAGGGTCTAGTCTTGGCAAACTGAGGCCAACTGCCAGTTCCAGCCCCTTCCACACTCTTCACGCAACCAGCAGGTGCCTCGGTTTCTCTACCCAGCCTTCCGGCTTCCTGCAGGCCCTCAAGGCCCCACCAGACCTCTTCCCCACAGTCTGGACCCTGTGGCTTGCATCTCCCTCTCCCGGCTCTCTGCTCGAGTCCAACTTTCAACAGCCACCAGGGTCAAGACAGAATTGCCTGGGCCACTTCAGACACTGCCCTTGGCCGCCCACAGCGTAACAGCCTGGCCTCTGGCCTGCGTGCCCTGCCCTTACCTCTTCCAGCGTGTTCATCTGGGAGGCCACCTTGTGGACGTAGGCGTGCACTTTCATCAGGTCCATGCTGTACAAGGCGCCCTCCAGGAGATCCACCATGGACTGCAGCTGCCCGGGGAAGGGTGCGGGTTAGGGAAAGGGCAGAGCACAGGGCCTGGCACTAAGGGTGCAAGACTCTAGAACCCCAGAGCCTCAGACTGGCCTGCTTAGGCCCTCAGCACCCACTGGCCCAGCCTGCTCATAATCATGAGAAAGGCAGCAGATTCCATCTTTTGAGCACTTGCCATGTGGCAGGCACTGTGCCAGGGGATTTAACGAGCTACTTCACTTAATTCTCATAACCCCCCGAGGTATGTAGTGGACACCAGAGGCGCTCCATCCATACTCCCTGGGGTCCCTCCTACTGTTTTTGGTGGCCATCCCTGGCTTCCATGTGTCTCCCTCTAATGATCTGCATCCGTAACTTCCTTCAAAGAGACACTTTGGTCTACGGCTGTGCCACGCTGAACACGCCCGATCCCATCTGATCTCGGAAGCTAAGCAGGGTTGAGCCTGGTTAGTACTTGGATGGGAGACCACCTAGGAAGACCGGGTGCTGTAAGCGTAAAAAAAAAAAAAAACAGAGAGCCATTTTCCCTGGGAGTATACGTGATCCTGACATGGCCGTTAGGAAATGTCTGACCAGTGTGGGAATCTAAATGCCAGCCCCAGTGGGACAATTAAGCTGTCATTCACACTCCAGTGTCCCCTGGGGCTGAGGCTGGCACCCGGCCTGAGACCACAGCCCTGCTGGGCTTCCTTTCCTTCCCCCCATGTCTCCCAGTTTGTACCAGTTTCTCCTGGGAGCATTTTTGTACCAAATCACCTGCGCAAGAATCTCTCGCCTCAGGGTCTGCTTCTAGAGACCCATCTGGAGACAAGGTTTAGACGCCTTTTATCTTCATCGTACTGTTTGAGAAGTTGCAGCTTATACAGATGCAGTGACTTGCCCAAGGCCACCCAGTTGCTCAGTGGTGGAGCCGGGAGCAGAACCCAGCCTGGCAAAACCCAAACTTCTTTCCTATCATGCTTTACTGCTCCTGTCTTGTGTTCAGATAGGGAAACTGAGGACAAGAAATAGGGGAGAGGCTTGTACAATGGGTCCATGGCAGATGCTGGGTCTCCCTTGCCCAGCCCAGGGCCCTTCTCCGTAGCTGCCCCTCTCCTTCCCCTCTCCATCACACCTCATCAGCGTATGACATTTCCCTCCAGCTGGCAAGGAGACCAGTGAGAGTGTCAGTGACGCCCTGGCACAAGGGTCCGGTTGGGAAATCGGCTTCCCCTGGCTTCCTGGGCAGGGTGGCTCTACGAGCACCCTCCCCCCCCTCAGGGCTCTGTCCCTGGCCCTGCCACATTTCTCAGGGCTCCTGTCTGGCCTTGGCCCACTGTTTCCAAAACAGTTTTACTCCCACTCTCCCAGGGGTGTTCAAGCTGTTTCAAGCCAAAGAACTTTTCTCCAAGTAGACTTTGATCTCTAAAACAGAAAAAGGGAGTGGGGGCTCCGCTGGAAGCAGGGGTAGGGCCGTGAGTCTTCTCTGCTCCCCTGCAACCTTGCTCAGGCCTGAGGTTGCACAGTACCCGTAGGGCTCCATGGAGCACAGAATAAGAACCACGCACATAGACTCTCCTGTGCCTCAGCTGCCTTCTCTGTGAAATGGGGTGATGGGATTGTGGTGAAGATTAGTGACGTCTGAGCAGGGCTCAGTACAGACTGGGCACACAGCAAGACCTTCATGAACATCAGCAGTAATGATGACTTATCAGGGGGCTCATTGGGAACCTTCCAGCTTCACTCTGCTGACTTCACAGCTGACAAAACTGGCTTCCCAAAGCACAGCTTTGAACCATGGGTCTCTCCCCTGCTAGATTACTTCCCGTGTGCCCCCCCCCCCACTGCCCACGTGTGGCTCCTCATCTCCTGAGCCTGGCATTCACACCCTCCTCGGTCTGCCCCTGCTACCCTCTTCAGCCTCGGCAAATGTTTACTTTGGGCCAGGCAATGAGGACATGATGAACAAGACAGACACGAGGCTTCATGGTCCTTCACAGGCTGTCAAGGAATGCAGAGAGTGACAGAGAGGTGCCCGGGTTGGGGAACACAGATGGTAACACACAGGTGCCCAGACCATTCGTGATGAGGCGTGACCTTGTCTGGGAGCAGGCGTGGATTAGCAAACCTGCCAGGGAAGAAGTTTTGCTTGAGCTGAGCTCTGAGGGAGCAAAGATGGCATGAGAGAGGCATTCCAGGACAAGGGAGTAGCCTGTGCAAAGAGCTGGAGGTAAGAAGAAACACGGTGTGTTTGAGTCTTGCTACTCAAAAGGTGGCCTGTGGACCTGCGACAGTCAAACTGACTAGTCTGTGATAAAATAATTATAAAACGTGAGAGTAGGTTTTTATAGACTTTTGGAGCCATCTGACAGAGCAGTTTTATATCTGTTGACTCTAATAATCAAACATTGGACTTGTACTTTGTGTGTCTGTTTTTGTTTCATTTTTCTAAGAATTCATTTTTAGAGTATTTTACAAAAGTATTAGTTCTTGACAGATTTTTAAACAACTGGTCTTTCATCAGAGATAGTATGAGAAGCACTGTTAGAGACGTTGGCAGGTTGCCAGTGGGGCTGAAGCAGAGAGAGGGCAGGGAGGCACCTTATGTCACACCCACTCCACTGCTCACCCAGCATGCCTTCGTTCCTGCTCTGCTAGAGGGACTCCTACACACCCCTCAAAGCCCAGCCCTTACATGACCTCCTCCTCTGGGTTCTCATGGTCCCTGGGACAGTCCTTGACCTAACGCCAATCACACTGCCATTGTTGAGGTCAGGAGCTCTTTCCCCACAGACTGGGGATTCCTCAAGGGTAGGGCTATATTTGGTTTCTATCCAGAAAGGAAGGGAGCGAAGAGGTGAGAGGCATACCCCTGTGGCAAACCTCCCCCCCACTCAGTGGGATCTAGAACCCCCCCCCCCACTCAGTCATTCAACTAAGGCCACACGCAGTGGAGTTCTTAGCTCAAGGAGAAGGGCTGGGATAGAGTCCAGGGGTGAGCATAGGGTGGATGCACCCAGTCCCCTTCCCCCTCAAGCTACCCCTAACCTCATCTCCCGGACGCCTGCCCAAAGAGAGCCTCCTGCTGCGGGAAATGGGGCCAAGCCAAATGTGAGAAGCCTTAGCCCTGTCTCATGCTACCTCTACCTGCTTTTCCTCTTGGGGTTCTCTGTGTACCTCTCAGGTACCCACCCCTACTCCTGCAGTGTCAACGAGGCAAAATATTTTCTCTTCCTCCTTTAACCCCACCTGCTGGGTCGATTCCACCCCTCCCCCCCCCACTCCAGTCCTATAAGGCTGAATTAAATCCCCCAAGACTGCTGTGTGCTGATGGGCTCCTGGCTGAGACAGCTGTCTAAGGACTCCTGTGGGCAAGGAGACACAGCAGAGAATTCCTGGGTCAACTCTTAGTGCTGCCAATTTCTTGCTGTGTGATCTTAGGCAATTCACGATCCCTCTCTGGACCTCAGATTCCCCCACAAGTAAAGCTGGGACCATAAGTTCCCTCTCCAAAGGTTTGTGGCAAGGATTAAATTATATCCTCACGTCCAATAGTTTGAGAAGTCATTTAGTTGTCGAGAAGTGGACCTGAGCAGAAGTTGGGTTTGTCCCTGTAACTGAAGACTGGTCTTCAGTGCCTGGAGTCTGCAGGGCCCTAGTGAGGTCCCAAGGACACAGTGTGGCCCAGGGAATGCCAAGTTGTCAAGAGGCCACTTGGCCTAAAATTCAAACCCCACTCCACCCCCCAATTTTGAGAGTTTTGGTATCCATTCAGTTCTTATAAAAATAAAACTAAAGTTAAATTTAAAGAAAACATTTTAAGCCAAATATTGGCAGAGAATTCTTCACAGATCTCTTGCTTTTCTTCATGTCTTGCATACAGAGGCACCGACTGTCTTTGTTCCAGGCCATCTTGTAAAACGAACAACCTTGGATAGCGTTTCCTTCCGGAGCAGGGAGGGTATACTCAGTGTCCGTTATAAAAGATTTGGATTCTCTAAGTTGGAATTCCTGTCTTGAAAAACACCCCACTGTGTGTCAAGGTGTTATCTGGCACTTACTGCATCACTCTGTGGGAAGTGGAGTGTGAGAACCGGGGCAAGAAAATGTAGATACTCTGGCTGCTGTGAGTAATAATGTCTTTTGTTTCTGACCCAAGAGGCTTGTGTCTTCTGCCAGCATCCATGAAACTGGCAGGCTAACCTGTTACATGTAGGATAACAGTTCAGTCACTTTCACAGTTCTTGACACCAAAAAAGGCAAAATTTATACCCACATGTTTGGAAGAAATTATAAAGAGAGAAAGATTCAAAAGCACCAAATTATCCAGTCCATTACAAAAAGGAAGACAGGAGAGCAAGGTGGGTAGAACATATGCTTTGGACACATTAGGACCTAGGTTCAAATCTCATCCCCACAAAACACCAAGTTGAGCACGGCATGAGTGGTATAAATGGCACAAAGGTGTCTGGCTGGCTGTGGGGACTGGGATCTAACATGCACGTGCCTGTCCAAACTATGGGTCCTGCCACAGGGCTGTGTCCCCCAGAGCTGGTGCTCCTTTCTAATTTGTCTATGGTGTGGGCTGGAGGTGTGGGGAGAGTAAGCACAAAATTCACATGCAAGTATGGTATGGACTTGGGGTTACATGTCATTATTTGAGAGCATAGGCCAGTGACCTAACTTCTCCAAACCTCAGTTTTCTTGCCTATAAAATGAGGACAAAGATTCCATTTCCCACAGAATAGTTTATGAATTTGGAGAAATAATCTATCAAAACACCCGAGCATATCATCTAGCATGCAGGCAGTACGTGAGTATGGAAAATATTATTACTAATTAAAAACAATAAAATGCCACTAAATTTAAATTTTAAAATACTATATAGAGGGGCCGACAATGCACTGGTTTGGGTAAAATATAGAAGACTGGACTAGATGGTAAGGGGCTATATATTCAGGTAAACTAGCCAAAGAATGCTGCCTGTATCACTTACTGGCAAAAGAGTCTTGGGCAAGAATTGGCTTCACCACAGGAAGCCTCCGTTTCCTCACCTGTGACATGGGATGATAACAGCACCTGCCTTAGAGCACGTGGACTTTTCACTGGAGGGACATCCTGCTGCCAGTCCACGCTAAGTATTCATTCATCCAACAGGTGTTCCCATCCCCACTATCCACCTGCAAAGTCTACCTTGAGGAGCTCGGGTGCCTGCTTCTTGAGTTTCTCCATCTTCCACTCGTTCTCGCAGGGGTTGAGCGAGGAGGGCGGCGCTGTGCAGGAGCAGCGGCAGTCGGTCCCGGAGCTCACGGTCTCCACGGTGTAGAAGTCCTCCACCCGCGCCCGCCCGCTGCGCACCCGGCTGCACGCGTCCTTGCTGAGCGGCCGCATGATGCACTTGCAGCGGCAGTCAGAGCCCTCCGAGGTCATCCGCACCTGGTCCACGTCGCCAAACACCTGCAAGACGGGCTTGGTTGAGGCATAGGCCAGTGCTGGGGAGAGGGGAATAGGAGAGGAGAGGAGGAGAAGGAGACAGGTAGTGGAAAACAGCCTCCCTGGCCTTTGGGAGCACTCTTAGAGTAGGCTGAGAAGCCAGCAGCATTTGCAAGGAAGGAAATAGAGGCATTATAATAACAACAACAAATAAAATATTAATGGCTTCTGTAGAGAACAATTTGGCTGTTCCTCAATAAGTTAAACATAGACTTACGGTGTGTGGGGGGGTACTAGACTTATGGGGGGGAATCACTTCATAAGTTACATAAATGTCTAACCACTATGCTGTATACCTGAAACTAATATAACATTGACTGTCAACTGTAACTGAAAAATAGATGAATAAAGTAGGGATATAATAAACAAAATTACAACATGACCCAATGATTCTATTTCTAGGTATATACCCAAAAGAATTGGAGTATTCAAACAAAGACCTATACATGAATGTTCATAGCAGCATGATTCACAATTGCCACAAGAAGGGAATACCTCAAATGTCTATCAACTGATGAATGGATAAACCAAATGTGGTACATCTATGTAATGGAATATTATTCAGCCATAAAAAGGAATGAAGTACTGATACCTGAAACTAATGTAACTAATGCTACAGTGTGAATGAGCCTTGAAAACATGATGCTAAATGAAAGAAGCCAGACACAAAAGGCTATGTATTGTATGATTCCATTTATATCCATAGAGACAGAAAGCAGAGTAGCAGCTGCCAAGATTTAGTGGGAGGGAGAAATGGGAGGTGGCTCTTTAATTGGTATGGGGTTTCCTTTTGGAGTAATAAAAATGTGATAAAAATGTTCTGGAACTAGACTGTGGTGATGGTTGCACAACACTGTGAATGTACTAAGTGCTACTGAATTGTATACTTTAAAGTGGTTAAAGTGGTAAAAATTGTTTTACGTATATTTTACCACGATAGTAAAAAATATGAATGGAAACCTTTTATTGGGCACTTACTACATCCCAGGTTTCACATGAATCACACCCTTTAATAATATCTGTGTATGGAGGGGGCGATTTGTCATCTCCAAAGTCTCTACCATGGCCTTCGAGGCCTGTGTGAGCTGTCACCCTTCACTCAACCCCTCCTCTTGGCACCCTTTCCTTCATTCCCCAGCAGCCTCAGGGCCTTTGCAGATATGGTGCCCTCATCCTGAAACCCTTGGCTCATTATCTCACATTACTTACATATCACCTCCTCCAAGAAGCCTTCCCCAGCCACCCATCTCCCATAACTCTGTCCCCATATCCAGTGACTTTGTGTTTCTTTAGTGCACCTATTACCATCTGAAATATTACATCTGTGTTTGCTTATTTTTTGTCTCCTTTCTCCTAGGTTTTGTCTGGTTCCTTCCTATATCCCTAGAACAGTGCCTGCCTAGCCTGTAGTAGTAGCTCTGTAAATGTCTGTTGGTTGAATGAGCCTGCATTTTGCAGACATGTGAGAGCACAGGCTAAGAACATGGTATGCGGAGCTTGGGACAGTAACTGAGTTTGTGGGCAACTCAACCTTTCTGTGCCTGTTTCCTCATTTGTAAAATAGGCTCCTGCCTCGCAGATTGTTGTGAAGATTAAATAGGTTGATATAGGTAAAGAACAGAGCCTAGCACATATTGAGTGTGTCTTATGTTCGAGCCATTATTAATACAGCTAAAAAAACAAAGGCTGAGAGAAGTGAAATCATAGGTCCAGGTCACACGGCTTTGACTGGGAAGATTAAGCTGTGGATCTGACTCCAGATCAAAATCACTGGTCTATGTTGTTTTTCCTATAGATCTGTTCCTCTACACCTGTGTCATCTTAAACAGGTTATACAACCTTTCTGAGCTTCATCCCCTCAGTGGTAAAATGGATGACTCTCCATATCCACCTCCCCGTAGTTCAGTCCCACCCTGGGATGCCACAGCTGTAGTCACTGGTTACTGGGTGCAGCAGGACTTTGTGCCTGTAGGAGTCAGCTCAGTGAGACCAGTGCCAGGTGCCAGGCTCAGTCACTGCCTCCAGCCTGCCTTGCCCTGACACACCAGCTGGGCTCTGAGAGCCCCAAACAACCACTCCCCTAGCTGGCTCAGCCAGCCCACTCTGAGCTCCAGGCTCTTGGGACATAGTTCTTCACGTCCCAGTCAACAAACAAATACCCCAGACCTCATGGCTACTCAGTTCTTGCTGAAGCCATTAAGAGCCTACTGAGTTCTGAGTTTTCTGCCAAACCCCAGCACCCATGAGTGTCTCAGAGCCCTCTGAGGAAGAGCTGTAGACACTCTATGTCTGCTTTGAGCCTGCAGAAACCTATGAGAGAGCCCCTGGCCTCTGGCAGGCTCTGGTGGATAGCTGGAGGTGTAGAAGAAACAGACCAAGGTACATTCTTGACCTTTTCAGAAATGGGAGAAGCTGGCCTAGGGAGCATTGAGAGCACAGAGAAAGGCACCCATAAAGACTGCTCGGAGGGCACCCCTGAGGGACATCTTTAAGGCGGAGCAGGACATTCCAGGGAAAGCAGATCAGATATGTGAAGACAAGCAAAGGCCTGGCATCTTGGGGGCCTGAAAGAGGCTCACTCTGGCTGATACTTGCAGAGAGCCTAGGGTGGCAGGAGGTCAGGCTGGGGGTGGCAGAGCTCGGCTTGTGGAGGGCCCTCAATACTGGCTGAGGATCTTGGCTTCTTCCTGAAAACACTGGGGCATCATGGAAGGTTTTAACCAGGGGAAGCCAGATCAAATCTGCATCATGGGAAGCTCACTGAGTTGCTTCGTTGATAGATGGTGGATGGCGGAGGCAAGCCTGGGGAGCAGAGTCCAGAGAAGAGAAATTGATTGAGAACTCACCCAGTCCTGGGGAAGTGTGGGGCAGTGGTTAGGAACACAGCCATGGGCCACCTACAGCTGTGTGCTCTTGGGTGGATGACTTAATCTCTCTGTGCCTCAGTTTCCTCATCTGTAAAATGGGGGTACTACTAGTGCCTACACAACAAAAGACTGTGTGAGGACCAATAGATAGAATACCAGGGATATGCTGAGCCCAGCCCAGGAGCACACACAGCAGTCGTATATAGCTGTTATTATTACATCATTAATCCTGAAAGGGGGCTGTTTAGCCGATTGTTTCTCCACATGAATGGATTGGTAGATATGTTAGCAGTGTCCTACAGATGAGGAAACTGAGCGGTGGGCCATCAAATGACTAATTCAAAGGCCCCTTAGGGATGAAGAAGGTGGGGAAGGGGGCAGCTGTGGGTGGAAGCCTTACCCTGGGCCCTCTGCAGGCAAAGTGTATTGTGGGCACTGCGGGGCAATCCTCCTCTGGCCGTGAACGCTGCCAGCCAGGCTCGGGGTCCTGAACATTCATTCTTTAGATCACCACTAGTACCTTAAGTCTGCCTTCTCTTGGAGACTCCTGGGCCCCCTTCCCATCTCTGCTGGGACCCTTAGCCACTTCCACTCACTCCCCCAGGTGGGGTTAAGAGCCCGGTGGGTGGATCTGGGTGTGTTCTGTGTGGCCAGGCCAGAGAGGCCTCCTAGGGACCCACCCATCAGCCCAACGCCCTCCCCCAGCAGCAGCAGCCTCCACATCAGACTGCAACATTCCTTCCCTCCTCAGATGAGGTGCTATGTCCTGATGGTGGCGGCCAAGGCCCTGACCGGCCAGGCCAGGAGTGGAAGAGGGCCTCTGCTCCCGGCTCCAGTTGCCAGGAGCCCAGACAGGGCCCTGTCTTCTTGGTGTGTGACTGGAGGAGGCAGAGCACCGTGGTGAAGAGTCAAGCCCAGACTCAAATCCCAGCTCCCGCATCTCCCTGCGTGGACTTTTCCCCTCTGAGCCCCAGCTTTCTCCTCTACAAAACAGGGAGGACAACAGTTCTTTCCTTGTAAACTTGTCCTGAGGCTGAAACGGGCCAATGCATGCGGAGTGCCTGGCAGCAAGCCTGGCACAGAGTAAATGTTCTCTAAGTGGCGCTTGCTATTCAAGTTGCTGCCAACAACCCTCCCTCGCATTTGCACATTATTGTCTACCTTTGCTCTCACCACAACCCCATCTGAGAGAGGAGAAATCTGAGCATCAGAGGAGACGAGGGGCCTGCCCAGGGTCACACAGCACAGCCTGACTCCGAGATTTGGTTTACATGCCCCCATGTCACCAGGCCAGGGCTTCTCCACCAACTGGGACAGAGAAGGGAGCCTGAGGTGGGGTCCCGGGGGAGACAGGACCTGGGACTCCCACTGGGCCTGGCCCATCCCTTCCTTGGAGTGAAGGCTGGACTTGCTGCCAAGCAGGAAAGTCCTTGCCTCAGCGCCCATCTCTCTGCAGCCTTGCTTAGCACACTCTGCTGCCAAAGCCCCCAGGAGTGTGGGTGGATTGTGTTTAAAAAGGTCCCTAGGTATTTGCAAGGAAATCCCAAATAAGATGGTGAGAGGGCATACTTGAGATTTTTTTTCTGAAGAGAGATGGATAAATCTGGCCAGAATTGAGAAGAGGGAGATTAAAGCTGTGAAATGTTCTAGAAATGGAACCAGTTCGAATTGTGTCACCTTGAGTTTGAGTCTTCCCTCTTCTCTGATGGCCAGCCCCAACTCACTGAGAGACAATTTTCATGTCCTGCAGGCAAAGACCTCCCCTAGAGCCCACTGGCAGTGGGACACCTCCCTCTGCATGCCCACAGGCACCCCAAACTTAATCCATCTATGATTGGACCCAGCATCATCTCCTCAAACCATGTCTACCTACCCTCCCGCTCCGAGCTCCTACCCAGAGCTCCGAGCCTCCTTACTCCAGATAACCCATCACTCACGCTCTTGATTCTTCATCTGAAGTATTTCCCATCCCTCTCCCTTGCTCTCCATTCCATGAGTTCAGCCTGAGTTCAGGCCACACTGTTACCTGCATAACACAGCAGCTTCCTCTCTGCTGAGTTAATCTTTCAAAAGCTCCTCTTTGATGATCTGTTACTCTCTTGCTCTACAAACCTCTATGAGTTCTCAACTAGGGGATGTACCTCAGAATTAGCGGGGGTGCACATGGAAAATTCAGATGCCCTGGCCAAGCTCTACACCCCTGGACTCAGACTCTCAGGCTCCTCCGGCCATCTGGACGCCCACCCACTGAAGGCTAAGAACCCTTGGACCCCAGGATTCAAACTCCTCAAGCTCCCTTTTCAGGATATTTGAGTGGCCCCACTCTGATTCTATTGCCCCTCAGCATTCAAGTCTGTCACATGGGGAGGGACCACTGAGTGTTGACAGGAGGGTTGTGTAAGATCCTGAATGCAAGGGCTAGGTACAGGGGTTGGCACACAGGATGTTCCCGGGTGTCCCAGCCAACGGGAATACCTTCCCTGTAAGAGACCTATGGGACCTCACTCAGCCCACTGTGTGCAGGACTCCAGCACTCTGCATCCCTTGCCTGCTCCAGAGCCTGTTTCCAATTACACCCACAGGCGGAAACTCCCGGAGCGAAGGCACAGCAACACCTAAGCCCCCGGGACCAGCCTGGCCTGGAACATCTGATCCCGCCCGGGACAACACCGCTCGCTTGCTCCAGCCCCTCCTGCTCCCTTGGCCCTCTTCCCTCAAGTCTTGGCTTTCTCCTGTCCTTGGGCCCTGGTCAGTGGCAGGGGTGACCAAAGAACCCCTCCCCATATGTGAATGTGTGGAAGTGAGGTGCCAGCACCCCTTTCGCAGGTGGGAAAACTGAGGCACAATCAGGCATTCTCAGCCACATTCCAAGGACACAGTACAAAGAGCAGGTTCCCCGAGGTCTCTGGTGCCATGCGTGGGTTTCATGTGGTTACTTGTCTGCCCATCTCAGCCTCCACGCTGGGGAGCCCCTCAGAAATACCAGGGGAGCTGTGAACTACCTCTCCCATTATCAAGCTGGACAAAGCACTTCCTTAGATGGAAACTCCAAATACTGTTTAGGAGAGACCTTACTATAAACACAAAATTAACACTCGCTGAGAGGAGCTGGCAGAGACCAAAGAATTCTGTGGTGAGCACTGGGGTTAAGCTACCCCCTGTCCCCCAGAAAGTACTGAACAGGAGGGGAGGCTGGACAAACTAGGAGCAGGAAGCCTGAAGAGGGGCCAGCTTAACCCATTAGGGCCCTAGATAGACTTCAAGTCCCAGGCTAGCCCTCTTAAGGGCTCCCCTCAACCTGAAAAAATAGGACAGACTTGGAGAGGAAAGAGGACTGTTACACAGAGGGAGAGGGTGATAATGAAAACAGCTCTCTCTGCAGAGCCAGAGGAGTCTAGCTGTGCTGAGGAATGCGGAGTAAATTCACCCATCACTTGATTTTTATTTTTCCCAGCTGGCTGAAGCGGTGTGGAGTGGGAGGTGTCTGGGGGAGGGCTGTGCTGAGTCCCCAGCTGCTTCATTCTCCAGACTCTAGGATGTGCCTCCCCATCCCACCAGTCCCAGCTTGCCCTGGGACAACTACACACACACACACACACACACACACACACCCCAACCTAGCAAGTGTTTGGCTGACTCACTACATAAACAGGGTGTTGGGTTTTCTTTGTCTTTGCTTTGTGTTAAATGCTAGCCCTCCCCCACAAGCTCTAAAGTCCTCTGCATGGCTCAGAGGGTGTCTAAGACCAAACATTCCTCCAAGCCAGAGAAATGAGAGGGGCAAAACAATGATCAGGTTATCTGGGGGGTTTTGTTCACTTGTTCCCTTACCTGAGCCAGGTCAGGGAATCCTAGAAGGCCCTATATGGAGAGGAAGTTGGGGAGACATTGTTATTCAGATGGAGAAACTGAAACCCAGCGATAGGCTCATGACTTGCCCAAGGTCACACAGCCAAAGAACAACAAAGGGCCAGAACTTAGGTGTTTTGATTCACAAGCCAGCTGCCTCTGTATACCCCCTAGTTTCCCCATCTGTAAAACGGCAATGTTGCTCATTCCCTTCTTGTCTTTGGAGCACACGGTCAGGACTGCAGCCCACTTGTTTTCATACTCTGAGCTGAATCTTCAGGTTCAGGGTCTGCCAGTGCCCACTGCTTATAATCTTACCATGTGGTGAGTGGCTTCTGCCCTTTACCTACCTGTGGACAGGACAGCCTCACCTTCTCCCCAGGAAAGAGGCTGAAGAGACATCAAGAGAAATCACTCCTTTGCTTTCACGCTCCATGAGCAGGGTCCTCCCTCCCTCTTGCCCCTTACTAACCCCAGTCCAGTCCTCATCCTCGCTGGGTCATTTCCAGAATGCCCTCAAGGAACCCATGTTCTGACTGACCATTAGTGCTTGCTCTCTCTACATTCTGGATCTCACCCCTTTCAGGGTCCCTGTGGTGAGACTTCATAATCCGAGTATCATTTATTGGGTACCTACCAGGTGCCAGGTGAGGTGCTAAACACTTTCCAGGCATGCTCTCCCTAACTTAGAGGTTACTGATGCAAAGTGTAGGAACCATTATTCTTCCCGTATTTACAAGTGAGGAAATGAAGGCTCAGAGAGGTAGTGATGAAAGGTCATCCGGCTGAGAGGTGGAGGTGGGATTTGAACTCAGGTGTGCTGGACACCAGAGCAGATCGTTTAAGTCACAACTGAAAACAGCTCAGGTCACTTCTGGAGACACAGTGTCCTCCAGAGAGTGTGTCAAGTCCCTGGTAGGCAAGTGACCAGTTCAGCTGGGTTCACTGGGGAGGGACTCTGGGTCCCTCTCATGGCCTGAAAGCCTTAGCCCAAGGGCTGCCGCAAACCTAGGAGTCGCTGGGCAGCAGCTACCCAGGGGTCTGCCCGCGTGTGGGTCAGTCTTCTATGGAAACTTTGAGCCAGCTCTTCAGGCTGCCTCTGCTCAGCGCTCCTGGGAATCCCTACCCCCAGCATCTCCTGTCTGCGCCCCCTTTCCCTGACCGTGGGATTTAGAGCTAACCGACATCCCGCTCCAGACTGGGTCCCAGCACCCCTTCTTCAGGCTCCGGGTCCTAAACACCACTATCATCTCCAGCATTTCTTCCCCTACGTGCTCCTCTCCCAGGGTCTTGGCCCCAGCGGCTTCAGCATTTTAAGACCAAGGTCTGGTCTCTCCCTCTCCAGGTCCTCGGCTCCCGGCCTCGGGCACGGTCTTTGGTGCGTACCCCCAGCCACAGCGCCCCCTCGCGCCCAGCTCCCCACCAAGCTGCGCCCCGGTCCGAAGGCGGTGCATACCTTACTGTCCGCGCGCACCAAGCCCACGCGCAGCAGCAGCAGCGGCAGCAGGAGCAGGCGCAGCGGCCGGGGTCGGGGCCGGCGCGGGAGGGTGTCCGCGGCCATGGCGGGACGAGCACGGTGGGCGCAGACAGCCCGGCGCGGACGCTGGGAAGCTCTGGCTGCACTGCGCGCTCCGAGCCGCCGCCAGCTCTGCCCGCGCGGCGCGCCCCGCGCGGGCCCGCCCGCCGCTCCCCGCCCCGTGTCCCCTCCCGCGCCTCTGGGGGGCGGAGCTAGGGTGGAAGGGGGCACCCCGCCCCGCCTGGCACGCTCGCTGTGGGGCCTCTGCCACCAGGCTGCTATCCAAAGGGCATCCCTGCAAGGACACAAAAAAGGGTCTTATTCGGAACCTGCAGGAGCAGCGGGGGCAGAAAGAGTCGCTCGGATTCCCCGCACTTTTGAGATGCGGGACCTTGGGCGTGTCTCTTCACCTCTTTGAGCCTCAGTTTCCAGTCTGTAAAATGGGGAAAATAATGCTTTCGTTTTGGAGTGGTGTAAAGTCAGACGCGTGAAGTTTCCAGGGCAAGCGAGCATTTGAGCGCTCCAAACACCCCGACACTACCAGCTTTAACTTTCTCACGGCTTAGACCTCATGTTCCATTTCTTCCTCCCTGCAAGATCCCTCCCGTCAACCTCCAACTGAACTCCAGTATCTCCTACCCTTTAAACACCTTTCCGCTTCCTCATCATCTGGGACGGAGCGCCTCATCTCTAATTCCTAGGCAGCAAAGCTTTCCCAAGGAGCAGTCTGTAGTCGCCACTACTCGGGGTCCCTGCCCATCTCCTCGCTCCAGGGGTTTTCGGGCTCACTGTGGAAATGCCTTGTTGGGGTCCCCAGGACCTCCTGTAACCGAACCCTGCGCGGCATCTCTCTACCCTCCCAGGATCCACAGCTCTTGATCACGCCTCCTTTTCAAACCCTCTCCTCTCTCGCTTTCTTTCGGATTTCCCCTTGTATCTCATCCGGGCTCCTTCTCGATTACTTTAGCGAGTCCTTCCACCTCTGCACACCCCGGGGGGCCTGACCCCTTCTCTTTTCTCTCCACCCTGTCTCTGTAGGTGATCCCTCCTAGCCCAAGATAAGGTATCCACTTGTGTCTATTTACCTGACCTTGTAAACTTCAAGTGCTCAAAAAGTAACATTTTTTTGTGTGCCTCGAATGTTGCTACCTCCAGTTCTACCCTCCTCCTCTCAAGCACTTTGCCCTCACACACACTCCCCTCTCTTTATTTCCTTCATAGAATTTATCACTCTGTGTAACTATCTTTCTACTTGGTGTTTCTTTGCTTCATTGGTGTCTTCTCTTGTGGGAGAGAAATAAAGCCACCAAGTGCACATACTTTGTCCGTGAGCAGCTAGCTCAGTGGCCTCAGAGTGTGGTCGCAAGAACAGCAGCCTTAGCATCACCTGGGAACTTGTTAGAAATGCAAATTATCAGACCTCACCCCAGACCTAATGATGGGGAAACTCTAGGGGTGGGGCCCTCCAAGGGATTTAAGGTTTTTCAACCACTGGCCTAGCACAAGGTCCGATGCTCTATAACTCAGCTGAATTAAAGAATCATGTGCAGTAGGTGTTCAGTACAAATTAGCTTCTTTCATTAAGTAGAGGCCCCCTGGGGAGGTGTCAAAACCAGGGCTAGTGTAAAAAATATATATGGTGTGTTTTTATGTGCTCAGAATATCTGAGAATAGATGCAATAAATCAGTATGAAAGTTATCGCTCGGAAGGGAAACTAGCTGCTGAGAATCAGAGCAAGGAGAAAGGCTTACTTTCAATGAATACATATTTTTTTCATCCTGAGGATTTTTTAATGTGAGTCCTATCTATTCAGATAATAGACAAGATGTACTTAAAATAAATAACCTGGCAGGGGTTTCCCTTTTCCAGTCCTTTCCCCCCATGCTGCCTGTCTTTGACTCTGGCTAGGAGGTCCTGGAAGAGCAAGGCTGCAGGCACCAGAGAACTCTGCCCTCTGCTGGCTGATTCCCCATATGACCCCATGGTCTCTTGTTTCCTCCTTCCCACCCTTCTCTCCTGCCCCTCTCTCTCAGTGGTCTCCAGTCACGATGGATTTTCTCAGTTCCAACTCAGCCTTAGGACCTTTTTACACGCTGTTCTTTCCAGCCAAAACTCTCTCTCCGCTCAGTCTGACTCACTCCTACTCATCCTTCCCATCTTATTTCAATGCTCCGTATCCCCAAAAGCCTCCCCTGATGAGCCCTGGACCAAAATGAACCCTGTCAAACACTCTCATAGCACCAGGAATTTCTAAGGGTGTTCTGTTGTAGCACTTATGTGCAGTTGTGGGTTTGTGTGATTATTTGAGTCTGTCTCCCCCACCACAGGGCAAGGCCCCCACGATGGGGCTCAAACCTGTCCTGCTCTTAGCCATATCCCTGTTTCATCTTGTTTGTCTGTCTGCCGCTGGCCTCAGGACCACTCCCCACAGGTCTCTCCTTATTCTTATTTTCCTTTCTAGCTCTTCTGTCATGAATCCTGCTGTAGTTGGGAGTATTTTTCATCTGTCTGTCTTGTCTGTTTCCTCATTTGTAAATTTGGGGGAAAGTATTGACTTTTCAGGATTGCTGGGGGATGCTGGTGGGAAAAGGCTCTGCAGCAGGTGCTGGACGCATAGGTGTGTACCTCACAGGATCTATACACTTAGGACAGTGGCTGGGGTCTCAGTTCACCACCATTTCCCTCACCTTTCTTAATTTTATGATAGTTGATTCTTCCCAAGAAGCATTTTCAGAAGAGTGGTATCTGGGGATTAGGACCACTCTTTATGTTGGTTACATTAGTAAAAGGTCCCATTTACTAGGCCTGTTAATTGCTTTGCATGTATCATTTTATTTAATTCTTGTAAAAATCCTCTGAGGCAGCTAGTATTATAATTCCTCACCTCTTAGAACCAGGACTTTGAAACTCAGGGGTGTTGGGGTTATAATGATGAGAAGAAAGGGATTTGACTAGTCAGGGAGCTCCAGGAAGGCTTTTCGGAGGAAGAGACAACAGAGTTGGTCTGAAAGAGGAAGAGTTGTTTCCAAGGGCTGAAATGGAGTGTCTGGCTGAACACTTTTGAGAGCCAGTTTAGAATCTTTGTCCACCAATGAAACCCCAGGACTGCAGGTTTCTGCAGTGACATTTAGCCCCTAAGTGGAACTCCAAGGCAGGGGCACTCACTACCTGCAGAAGCCTATGATAGAAAGGGAAGTTCTGGCCCTGGGAAGGCTACATGGTCCTAATACATTTTAGAACCCAGAGTAGAGTATGGCTCAGAGGGCCAATCTCCTCTGTTCCCTTTCCCCACCCAACACACGCACTAAAGGCTCTCCTCCCCTACAGGGGCTGGGGAACGGTAGTGGGGAAGCAATCAAAGAGATCATTTCTCACAGTCCACAGTGAGCTCAACAGAGCTTCAGAGACAGAGCCATAAGGGAATACAGAAGTGATCTAGATGTCCCCTGGTAGGAGGTATTAAGGACCATGTGCCAGAGGAGAAATTTCGACAGGACTTTTAAAAAGAAATAAAGGTTTGGGAGTGGGGTGAAGCCAGCAGCATTTCAGCTGGAAGGAAATAAAGAGTTGCATTCTGGCTTCTGACCTACTGGGTTTGGAAGCCCCATCTCTGCTGGGTGACTTCCTCAGTATATGATAGGGACAGTATTGGAGATACCTCAGAGTGGGTGCGAGGTTTAGACAACATAGCGTTAACGTAAATCTCTCAGAACACTGTGGCCAGCACAGACTGAGGAAGCAATACAGGTTAACTAATGTTGGTAAGAAACCGGCAAGTGCGGCAAAGTGTTGCAAAACATCCATCCTGCGTAGCAGGTGACGGAAGGGGTGTGATGAGAAATGTGGGCAGGGGTCAGATTAGACAGGGATGCAAATGCCAGATGAGGACTTTTAAAAAATTAAGGAATGACAGTCGAGCCAACGGATTGGTGGGGCAGGGTGGGGAGAGAGCGGGAAATGGGTAGCCAGTAAGAAAGCCACGGCATAACCCAGCAGGGCACAGGCGGGCAGCACATCAGTGTTCTTTGTCTTCAAGCTGGCCAGGTAGGATTTAGATCTTGGGCGATAGCCGCAATGAGTCTTTCCGTGAGAGTGTGGCCGAAGGCGGATGCCCGGGCGGGCCCAGAGGCTGGTAGCCGCGCGCCACCTCGCGGCCGCAGGAGGTGGACTCGACCGAGAACCACAGAGACTGCAAAATCCAGGAAACTGAGGCGGGAGCGGGGGAAGGGACTTGAGGATCTTCCAATTGGACCCCATCTCTATTCCAACCCCTTTTACAGATAGGGAAAGTGAGAAATTAAGGAGAAGAAGGATGGGTGAGGAGTCTCTCGAACCAAGAACTTCAAGAAACCAAGAGTTAAAAAGACTCTTGAGAGTTTCTTTAATGGCATCAATGGCCTCGAGCTCAGTTTGCCATTCTATTCTACCGGCAGGCGGAAAATGAAAGAGGAGGAAACTTTAGTCTTTCCCGCCCACCCGGAGGTAAAGGCTTTAAAGAATACCCCGGAAAGCAGAGTTTTATAGATTCCATTTGCATACGAACGCAGTCACCTCGAGTTAAACTCCGGTCCTTTAATCTCGGGTCCAATTTGTCCCGAAGCCGCGGAGGAAGGCCCCTGTGAATATCCCCAAACTCCGCCCCATCTGAGCCCCGCCCACTGGGCTGGGCTTCGTTGCACGTGCTCACCCGCCTCCTTCGCGGCCCGCCTCCTAGGAAAGACTCATTGTCGAGGAGGGGGGACACGAGGAGTCGTAGGAAAGGTTGACCACGGATAAATCACAATAAAGAAAAGCTCTAAAGTAATCTTTATTGTATTTTTCCCGAGAGTTTTTATCAGGTTCATGATCTTGAGGGGCCTTGGATTTCCCTTCTTCAGGGTCGCTTATCCTTCTTCGGATACCTTCAGTTGGTGGAGTCCCCCATGGACGGCCTCGCGGGGCGGACTGCAATACCCAGCGTCCCCCGCGGGGCCGTGCGTGGCAGCGGCGCGTGACGTCGGGGGAGGGAGCTGGCCAGTGCTGAGGGGGCGCGGCGCGCAGGGGCAAGGAGCCGGGTGGCTCGGGGCCCAGAGAGCGCGGCGGCCCGGAGCCCGCCGGCCCCTGACAGCCCCCTCCCCCTGGCGGACGACGACGACGACGGCGACGGCGCCGGTCATGGCGGAGCAGCGAACCGAGCGCGGGCCCTGAGCACCACCGCATGGAGCGGGACGAACGGCCGCCTAGCGGAGGGGGAGGTGGCGGGGGCTCCGCGGGGTTCCTGGAGCCGCCCGCCGCGCTCCCTCCGCCGCCGCGCAACGGTGGGTGAGGGGCGTGCAGACCCCGGGCCCAGCTAGAACCGGTCCCCTGTCTCCTACCCCAGGGATCTCCTCTCAGCCTGCTCTTTCTCCGGGAAGCCGCAGCGGCCCCGGGTCCGCTCGGCGTGGACCTTCACCTCGGCGCCCCTCAAGCGCGGACCTCCCTTTCCTCCCCCGTCCTACGGCGCGGACCTTCCCCTCCCTCCCTGTTCCCCTCAGTGCGGATCCTCCCCCTGCCCAGTTCCCTCTACCCCGACCTTCATTTCCCCCTCCCCCCGGCCCCTCTGCGGTGGCCTCCCCTCCCCCGTCCCCTCTGCGCGAATCCTACCCCCTCCCCCCAGGTCCCTTCATCGCGGACCCCTCTCCCTCTTCTCGGTCTTCTCTGCGCTTAGCCCTCCGCTTCCCCTGGGTCCCCTCAGCACCGACTCTCCCCCGGCCCCTCACCTTGAGACGCGTCGTGGGGGGCTTCCCTTCCCCCTCGCGTCCCCTCAGAGGGTCCTTTCAGCGCGGAGCCTTCCTCCCCGCCCCCAGCCCTTTCTGTGCTCACCCACGCGGGTCCCTCCTTCCTCGCTCCATCCACGCGACGCCACACCCTTGTCCTCTCGGTTTTCTGTGCTCCACACCTTTTTGGAGCTTCTGCAGTCCGGAGCTTCCTGTGGCTCCCGCACCCCACTACTGCGAGCCTCCACTTCTGCGCCGACCCCCCAGATCGTTAGCTACCCGCCTAGCGTCCCTTTTTTTGGACCCCTCCCGTGCCTGCTCCGCACCCGATTTCGCTCTGCTCCTTCCTCGCTCAGCTCTAGGCGACGACTTTCTGCTGGCTTAGATCTCTGGTCCGACCGTGTTGCTGGGGACACCTGTCTCTGCGTCTACCGACAGGTCCTGGTCCGCGCTCGTCCCACCTCAGTACTCCTCGTCCCTTTCGCGGTCTGGGACCACAGACCGAGAATTCTTCCCTTGGCCCAGCCTTTCCTACCGTTCTCCCCTTGCCCCCAGGTCCCGGCCAAGTCCTCAGGTTCCTCGGGTTTGTCTCTGGGGCTGCCCCGTCCTACGCCCTCGGGATCCCTCCCCCTGCGGGATGTTTTATTTGTATCTGTTTGATATTTTTCCCCTCGGTGTTTGCCGGGGAATGTTTTTATTGGTAACGTGTAAGGAGCTTTTGTGAGGTCGTAAAAGGTGAACTTTTGAACTTGGAAAGCGCCCTGGAGCAATTAGCGCAGGCGATAGCCCCGGGAGGCCTGCATTACAAAGGGTGCTCGTACGGGCCGGCAAACGCTCCGGCTGCAAACCCGATTTATTTATTTATTTGCCCTGCCTTCCACCTTTCACATCTCCTCATTTCCGAATAAAGGGCAGGCTCTCGCAGATCGTGCTTCCTCCCCTCTCTGCGCCATAAACTCGCAATTCTCTGAAAGATCTAGGACCGAACAGTGTCTAACAAGTAACAGATTTCAAATTGAATGCAAACACCCAGGACAGTTAGGAGGCACTAAAAATTAATTGCTTCAGCAAGATTCTCAATCAGGATAGTGACCTGGCAGGTGTGAGGAAAGTAACCTGAATATAGGTCACTTAGGCACTCGATTGTGGAATGAATGAGAGGCTACAAGAGTGGCATCTTGGGGTGGATCTGCACCTTCATACGTTTATTGCCAATTCAGTAGATCTGCAGTTTTACCAGTTAAGGGAAAAGTCTGTTTAGAGGAGAGCCTGGTTAACTTCACTTGATGTTGCTGACCAAATAGTGATATGTTTTCAAAGCTCTTGTCCTTTTTTAAGATGTCTGTGATGTGTGGTATCTAGGTGGCTGGCAGTCTCGTGGGATGTCTTTGGAGACTAATTTCTGAATGTGAACATGTTTGAGATCAATAAAATCCGGTGTCACAAAGGAGGAAGCTGGAATCCAGTTAGGGTAGAAGGAGACAGTATCATAGGAACAAAGGATTTCTTTAATGCTTTTGACTTTTTAAGCTTTTTAAGTAGAGATTTGGTTTGGTATTAATGTGTGAATGTAAATCCTGATCTAAAATTTATCATGCTGATTTTCTGCCCAAGTCCCAGATCTTATAGTCCACATTAGTGTATTTTCATAATGCCTTTCTGTTTGTGTATGCTTCCTGTACCCACCTGTGCATACATAGATGGATTTTGCTGTAGACTTCAGTTCTACTTGAGAATATTGTTGTAAGGGAAACCTAGGAATTGCATTTGTTATTAATTATTCATTAATACATTATAAAGAACTCAATGGTAATTTTAATTCTTAATCAAATTTCCCATTCATAACTTCATTTCCTCAATTCGTCAGAACCATTTAAAATATTATCGAGCAATCCATTTTGGCTAAGGTGGCTTTACTATTTTACATCAGTCCTGTTTAGTGCTACAGATTTTTTTTTTTATTAAAAACAGTGGGACTTTGGCAGTTTGATGAGCTTAAAAAATACATTAAACATTAGACTGTTGTGGGATGCTTCATTTTTCAGTGTAAAAATGAGCAGCATCCTGTTTTACAATTTATGTTCTTTATCTCTTATAACTTAATATGCTCTCAGAATTACCCCACTCTCCGCCCTCCAAAAAAAGGGAAAGTTTATCTTTGGAATGGTGGGGTTTTTTTTCTTTTATACTTCTTCATTGATATTTTTCTCTAAAAGTAAATGAAACTGCTTAAGTTCTACGAAAAAATGAATTCTGACTTTTTACCCTACTGATTGATTTTCATTTTGTATGAAATATTTGCAATAGATAGCTATCTAAATAGGAGGTCTTTTGGTTTGTGTCATGAAGAAATAAACTGTAGGTGGAATTTTAGAAATGTTTTCCTGCCGGAAACGCCATTGATGCTGAATTTACAGTCTTTTAAGTGGTTTTTATTATTCCATTGGAACACAGTTGCTTGCCTTTTGATGCACCATCACCTTTCCAGGAATTTCTTATGCTGACTGCGCTAGATGTTTTCAGTCGTTGCTTGTAGGTTTTCATAACAAAAATGAACCCATTTAGTCATAATAGAGGACTGCTCCCTCTTGGGGTTTCAGAGGAAGATGAATGGTTTGAGGAAGTATGTGCCGAATATTGCATTTGTTCATTTTATTTTAAGAGAATGAGAGAGTAGACTTTAAATTAAATATTTCAAGCAAAGGAAGGTTATAAACCATTATCAGTAATTAATATCATAGCTTATATAATTAGCTGGGAGTTCACTAACGTCCCTTTTTCCTGCTATGATTATGCCATCCAAATATTTATCCCTGAAAACAATTAGAGAATATTTTCCATTACAGTTTAACTTCAGTTTTGTGACTTTAAAAATTAAATTAATTCTGAGTTCCTTAGGCTTTTCTACTTTAATTTTAAAAGATGCATAATATAATATTGTTTTTAGAACAAACAACGCACATTTTTTATTAGTAGGTTTCCAAAGAACATTGAAAGGCAGTAGTGAACACTGCTGGTTTTAAACAGTTGAGATGTGAGATGACCACATTTCCAATCTTAGATTTACCATCCACCAATTTTTTTTCTGAGTATTTCTGTTCCATGTAATCAAAATGTGATCATGACATGCTTCCTAAGTCATTCTGAATTTTATAGCAAAAAGGTGTGTGTGTGTGTGTGTGTGTGTGTGTGTGCGTGTGCGCGCGCCTGTGCGTGCGCGCGCACGCATGTGCATGTGTTAGCACATTAAAGGGAGTTGAGGAGGAGGGAAGGAGCTAATGAAAAAAAAAAAAAACCGGGCATTTCCTAAAAGGATGCCCAAATCATGCATTCCCATATTTTATTCACAATTTCTTCATTTCTCATTTTTTTCCTCCCTTTTTTCCTGGGGTTATGGGACAAAGGTAAGAAATAAACTTTAGATTAATAAAACCTAATTTTAGGTTAGTAGAGGATGGAGGTTAGTAATCCCAACTGCTGCTGTGATATTTATTTAGTAAGGGAAGTTTTTTACACTACTTGTAGTGTTTGTTGTGCAAGTTGGCTTTAAATTGCTAATGATGCTTGCTTGGGGGCTTGGGGCTATGTAAGTGAGTTTCATCCTGTATTAAGACACCACCGCTTCGTTTCTATTACAAGGTAGATATTTATTGGTTAGTGTTGAATAAATTGGTCCATTAATGAATTGTGTTCAGATGGCAACTTCTGGCTTCAAAATTCGGGATAGCACCTTCGGCATATGAGACTTTATTTTTAGCATGCTCATCTAGATCTTGGCATTGTCTTAATGTTTTGTTCTTATGTTTATTTTTGTGTTGTAGCCAAGTTAAATGACAATTCTCTGTGTAAGTATTTTTTCCATGTATGTAATTAGGCTGAAAGTTTAATTTGGGGAGATACCTTTTAAGAGTAAATTTTATATTGTTGGTCAAATCCTTTTAAAGTAGTACAGTAAAAATGTCTTATTTTGTATGAACTAGTCATTTATGTGAAAAAAAAAAGGTCATAGAGAAATCAAAGTTCTAAATCAACAGATAAAGCTTGCATTTCAACAGAAAATAAAAGTGTCCTTGAAACAATTTTAAACAGAAGGTAGCTATTGAATATGCCCACACAAGTAGTGATCTAATATACCCACCTCTTTGTATAGTTGGAAAGTATTTCTAAAACCAGCAAATTGTGAAAGAAAATATTTTCTTTGAAACTTTCGTATTCTTAAGGTCAACTTTTTCCTGGCTCAGGTAATTTCTTATGTGCTTATAGATGCCATTGATTGATAACTAAGGTTTAGAAATACCAGAATCACTAGAAGTCGGCATGAAGTACTGAGCAGGTAATTCTTTTTCTGGTGTTGAGCCCCTGTTAGAGCTGAAGTTTCTGTTTCTTGTGAGCTTAATCTTAACAACAACAACAACAACTCTGGATATAACTTTGATGTACAGTATAGAATCAAGCCAGTCTGCTATTGCTTTTTCTCTAACGTGGCTTGTCTTTACGGACAAGAAAAGGCTGTTAGATCTTAATTTCCTTAAAAATGAAAAATCAGAAGAAATCCGTTTGAGATGTCTAACTGCTTTTAAGTGTGGTTTAGAACTAACTGTAGAATAGAAAACTTCATTTTAAAGACTAAAACATTTCCTACTTTATTTTGTTCTTATTATCTGCTGTTAAACAGTAGCCTGCATAGAACAGCTTCTCAAGGAAACAGACTTTTTTTCTGGTTACAATTATTTAAATAAAACTTTACTATGTAACCAAGTAATTCTAATTAGCAGTGATTTAGTTGGGGGAGAGAACCAGGATTTCCTCAGCTGGCTGTTGGGGAGCCGAATTGCTTTTTACCCAACCCCCAGCTGCACCAAATCTTTTGATCCCTAAGCTACAGTGGTTGTCATTTGAGAAAGCAAACTGAGAGAAAATAAGTTGTGAAAATAGCCTACTTTGAGGCTTCATTTGCATTTTGGAAATTTTCGTTTAAAAAAAATTTTAGGAATAATTGAACCTTCAAAATTTATCTTGAAGGGAGCAAACTGACCAAACTCTTGTGCCTAGGTAAAAAATTCCTATATTTCTTTAAAAGTACATTTCTTTAAAAATTTTGGGAATATTTTAATATTAACAATCACTATTTCAAAAGAGAAATGGTCTTAATTATAAATTCACAGGAGGCATTCAGGTATTTTGAGTTTTTTGAGATTGCGTGTTTGGGAAAAACAAAAGTTAGCTCTTATGAAGTGTAACCATTTTCATCAAGGTAGTTTGTGGAGCATTATAATAAGTTCAAAAAAAGAATCACAAATTCTTATGTCATACTAAGTCAATTCTACAGTTTGTTTTATTGAGAGTTAACTTTAAAAAGTATCTTCAAATGATGAGATCTTTGGGTCCTAATTTTGAACTGTACACCCTTCAATTTGTTTACACCAGAGAAGCTATTCAAGCATAAACCACAGATGGCAGTAGTAGGATATTTTTCTATTTTCTGGAAAGATTCTTGCATTTAAGTTGGTGTCAATTCTGTGGGCACTATTGATAAGTCAGCTGGCAAGTGTAATGTTTCCCAAACCAATTCCCCAGGCAGCAACATGTAATGCATTCTGGAAACAAATCCTGGTGGTTTGATTTGAAGATACATTCTGTGGGTGGTTTCAACCAGAACAGTGACTTTGCTCTCATTGTCAATGTGAGAAATTATAAAAAGAATTTGGTAATAGGAAGAGGGAATTGTTTACACAATAAGCACTAGCTCATTGGAACTGTAGTGATGGTATTAGAAAGGACGAATCAAGTGTAGATACTTGCTTGAACACCTGTTTGCATTGGAAATGATTTATAATTCATTTAAAAATATACTCAAGAGTCATATTTGAGAGAGAAGTGAACAACTAAATTCTTCATGTGGAAGAGGTAGATAGCCGCCTCAGCTTTTTATTTCCAACTCTTTCGTTTCATAGTATCAGATAATTTTAGATTTGTCTATAAAAGCACTTCAGAAGTCTATAAGTGGTTCCTGCTTGCTCTTTCAATCCATCATTGATTGTCAAAATTTGTATATTTAATTTTTTCCTCCAAAACTATTGAAAAAGGATGTAATTGATTAAACAGATTTTTAAGCTTCCTGTGATATTTCCTTTGAATGCAAGGGAAACAGAGGTATGATCCCATGGTTTAAGACTCAGGAAACATTACAGTAACAAATCTGTGCCAAAATGAAGGAGAGACTGATTCAGTGAAGGGAACTAGCTTAATCTGTATAAAGTTTTCATTAAAAAAATTTTAACTCATGCACTCATTTCATTCGTGAAGCTGTGTCATCTTGGAATGATTAAAAATTCAGTCTTGATCATTTTTGTTAATCCCTTACACTCTACTGGATTGGATGCAGTATTCATTTTACCATAATTAACTCCAATGTATGCAATTTAGTTTTTCTCTCACAAAAGAAAAAGAGGACACAATTCTGTGAAATCTTACATACTTTTTATCCTACTTCCTTATCTCTTGTCTTTTAAATTTATAAATGAATAATGAAATAATACTCAGTTGGATTTTATTATTTTCTACCGTTCATCATTTGTGTATCATTCTTTATTGGATTGTTTTAGACTTAATCTCTTCCCACTTATTTGAACCATTAAATTAGTTATTTACTGTGTTATCTAAACCAATAGTTTTCAAATTGTGGTTCATGAACCTCTTGTGTGTGTGTGTGGGGGGGGGGAGGGGTTGTCCCTGACACCCTTTCAGGAGGCTGTTGAGCTCAAAACTACTTTTATAATCTGACATTGTTTGCCTTTTTCACCATGTTGAAATTTGCACTAATGTTGCAAAAACAATGGCGAGTAGATACTGTTGGAGTCTTAGTAGAAATCAAGGAACTAAACTGCAGTAGTAGTCATTGTATTCTTCACATCCATACACTTATATAACAAAAAAAGCCATTTCACTTAAGAATGTCCTAGGTGAAGTAGTAAAAATGATTAATTTTTAAAAATCTTGACCTTTGAGCAGACTTGTTTTTAATATTATATGACAAATACACAAAAAGCATTTTTGCTGCATACCAAAATAGAATAATTGTTTTAAGGAAAAGTGCTTGTGCGATTCATTATGTTGTGAGCTGAACTAGCTGCTTGTCATGGACTACCATTTTTGCTTGAAAGTACAATCGACAAACTATGATCTGTTCAGATTTGGGTATATGGCAGACGGTTTTCTTTGAAAATGAACAGTGAGCCTATTACTCCAAGGAAGACCAACAATATTTGTTGCCAGTGAATAAAGTTTGAGCTTTCATACAACAATTAGAATTTTGGAAATCTTGTACCTGTCACTTAGAGATTGACAGCTTCCTAATACTTAAAGCCTTTTCTGATGAGACCGATGGTGATATTAACAAATATGATTTTTTGATATTGTGTAATGAAATGTCAACATTTTGAAGATCACTTTATTTCAGTGAAGCAATATTTTCCAAATCACTGGGTATATGATATTACGAAATCCTACATGGATAAAAGATCTGTTCAAAATGCCCTATAGACGGATGGATTTTAATGTGACAGAGTACCCAAAGTTCATTGATAAGGTTTTAGATTTCACATTGAACTAACCTTTAAGAAACCAGCACTTACTAAGGTGTATTATCAAAGAGAAACATCTACAATTATTTTAATAAGCAAATACTTCTTCCTTTTGCAATTATAAATCTGAGGTCAGATTTCCTGTCTCTATACTTCAACCAAAATAGTATATGACAACTGAATACATATAGGAGAATCTAGCTGCTGGAATTAAGCTGGATATTAAACAGATTAGAAAAATACAAACAATACCACTTTTCACTATTTCTTTTTTTTTTGAAAATATATTCTCCATAAAATTATGTTATGTATATTGATATGTAATGGGTTAAGACCACTCAGACTAAAACATGTGAGAACCCCGTTCTAAATGAACTAACTTAATGTGTAAGGAAATAGTAACTTCACCAGGTAATATTATTAGCACTCAGTTACTCTGGGTTTTTCTTTTGTTTTCTTTTTCTTTTTTCCTCCATCAAAAGGCTCCAGAGGAAAAAAAAATTGAAAATGAGTTCATATCATTTAAGTTTTCTTTGCATGAGACTAAATGAAGTGTGTCATAGTTCATCCTCACTGAATTCTCTGATAAGGCTGTTGTTTAACTGTTGAAACCTATTGTTTAACTGTTGATTATCTTGTGGCAGAAGTTTTCCAATAGAACCTGTTAAATCACAAAGGCTAGATTTATAATTATGGAAATAAATTGGACAACACAATACTTTCTTACTATTAAGAATCATTTCTAAAAAATAATGAAATATTTATGAGGTAAAAATCCGATCTTTTTAAAATTTCCATCAAGAATGACTTGCTTGTTAGCTTTTAGTAGACATGTTTGGCTTTCACTGAGTTTTCTAAAGTTGTGATTTTGGCAGTGTCATTTTGTAGATTGGTTTACCGTTTAACGTGGTTTTCACTGAGGGAGGTGCTAATAGTCTATATAGAAGCATCTCCTTTTCTGTCTTAAGAATACCCTTTCATAGTGTAACATTTTGGTATAAGTCAATTACTGTGTTGTTAAACAGGGATTTATTCCGTAGTACAGTTGCTAGATGGAACTCATTCTGAAGTGAGATTGCTGGTAGAAGAAATGTCACATAACAATATGAGTAACAATAAGGAATTACTGGATTGGAATTTATGAAGCTTGGTGGGTGATGAAAGATCAGTGAGATATTTGGTCTTCCTTCCTGAGAGCTCTGTAATTATCTTGATGTTCTTGGAGTGTCACGTAATGTACCTTTTAAAGCATTTTTTGTGTTCTGTGAGGGTTGTAATTTAGTTAAGAAACAGCCTTTTACTTTTTCATTTTAATGCTTGCATTTTATTTTAGATTTCAGATGAAATCTTTAAATGTGTTCTTCATCAAGTGAGTTAAATCGCTTCAATTACTAAATAACTGAGGCAGATTTTTTTTTTCCATATACTTGCTGTACTGTTGAAATCTAACCTTTCAGGAAACTACCTTTCTAGCCTTACAATCCTTCCTCCAAAATGCCCTTTTAGCAGGATAATAAACCACCTGGGGGAAACCCCCCACTGATATCTATTTGGAGGGCTTTGTTTTTTGGAAGTGGCAGTAGTGGTCTCAGCCAGGGAGGAAGGGTTTTGGTTAGATGGTGTGAGAGAGGAAGAGCTACGACTCTGGAGTGTGGCAGAACAAAGATCACAGCTATGTGACTTTGTCATTGACTTCTCTGAACTTTAGTGTTCTCATTTGAAAATTAGCAGCTAACATTTGCATTATGCTTGTTATACAATTTCTATGCACCTTACTCTAATTCACTTTAACCTCACAACCCTTTGAGGTAGGTGTTTTGTTATCATCTCCATTTTACAGATGTGAAAACTGAAGCCCAAAGAGGTTAAGCCCTAGATTTCACTGTAACAATATTAATAATTTGTTTCCTAGATTTAATTTCTCTCTCCTCCGGTACTCTCCACTGTAATGTTTCTGACGTTGACTGTAGGGTTATTAGGATTAGTGACAAAGTCTGTAAAGCATAGTGTCTGCCCCAAAGCAAGCACTTGTGAATCCAAGCCATTTATAGTTGTTGAGGAGACCCAGAACTCCCTGTAGATTAGTCACAAAGATCCACTCTCAGAGTTGCAAGTGACTTTCTCTTTCATGTTGGCCTTAATAAGCCGACCAAAAAACAGTTTTTGAGAAAAGAATTTTGCAGAATCAGGGACAGTCCTTGGCGAATCTCAGGGATGCTAAGGAAAAAAGGGATTTAGAGCTACTCAAAGGGGTACGATGTGTATCCATATCATTGGCACTAAGCACAAGGAATTGGTGTTTCATGAAGGAAAAGAATCGTCAGGTCAGAAATCTGAGTCCTTCTCTGGTAGTCAGAGAAAGTCTACAAAATATAAGAGAAGGGAATGTGCTTTTCAGTCACTTGAGACAGATGGGGCCAGTATGTAAGTCAAAGTGTCTTGAAGCTAAATCCAACCAGAATGGACCCTCAAACAGAAAGTTTCTGTTTGGAAATGTGGCTCTCCTTGTAACTAAAGTGACTAGATACACCAGATTACGAAGAGATGGCCAGTAAACTCCTGGCTGTTTGCTTGGCTGCTTTGGGGAATGCAGTTTAGGAAAAGGTGGCCTTTGTCCCTTCTACTTTTTTTTAAATTTCTGCCACAGAAAGTGGCTATATGAAAGAGAGGAGGACCAATCCAAAAAGGTTGATGTGACCCTTTGAAAATGAAAATATAATGGCCAGTTGTCCAAAGCTTGTAGAATAGAGAAGGTGATTTCCTAGCAGAGAGAGAAAGATATGGCAGTGTGGGTTAATAGATTATGGTAGCAGTATAGTTTAAGTAGGAAAGGATTTGAGAGAGGAGGCCAGCCACATTATTTGAGGAAGTATGAGGCCCATGAAATAGTTGATGGGCCTGGGTTTTGCCCCGGTTCTGATTCAAGCTTTGTTACAATGGCGTGTCTCTATGAAACCACCTATAAAATAATGGTGCTGAACTGCCTAATCCCTGAAGGGATTTTTCAGCTTTATGTTGGAATGAGTTGGGTAAAACAGGAAATTGCAATTTAGGAAAGGCCTGCTTGAAGCACATAGCTATGGTGCCCACAGCCAGGTTTTCTGGGATGATTTTGATCTCAGATACTGTTCAATCATCCCTTAAAGAACATTTACATTCATATCCTGTTTTATTTTTAGAACACCTGATTGCTCTAAAGTCTATAGAATCACATCATTTGCATATAAATTCCATTGTCTGGGTTCATGTTATAGAAATGTTTGCAACTAAAGTTCTAATATTTTGATAATTTGTGATGTAAACTTGAAGTTAGATGTAGGTTTGTTTTTTTTTTCCTTTTTAACACGATCACTTTTCTTCATATTTATAATCGCCTCTGTGGCATACTTCCTTATTTGTAGGTACGATTTCTCTGAGTCAAAACCATAGTTAGTTTCAGAGTTTTCCCTCATTTCTTTTAAAGGGATTTTTATCTGCAAAACTCATTCAGCATTGAGAAGAGTCCTGTCTATCCTCTTGATATTAAATACCCTACATTTGAGAACGTGGATTCATTAAGAGAAATTGCAAAACCTCCTTAAATGTGTTGGTTTGTAAAAAAGGGAACCCAGCAGGAAAGGGGCGGCAGTGCATGGGGGAGGGGCGGGATTGGGGGGTGGTGGTGTAGTGAGGGAGCTGCAGTTGAAATATTCATCAATCATTTTACTGGCACCAGGAAACCAATCAGCCTTTTAGAGGAGAGAACTTAATCAATCACCTAATGTGGGAAATTACAATTGCTTTCCCACAAAAAAAAAAAAAAAAAAAATATTCCCTTACTTGCTGACAGATCAAATCTAGAAAGATAGTTGGGCTGGCTGGAATTCAGAGCTGATGGCAAGCAGTTACTGAAAGTACTACTGTGATGAAGAAATGCATTTAACATTGGAAGATAAAATTTCCTATCTGCTGTGAGCCTTTTCAAAATATTTCAAAGTAAGTTTGCTTTTCATGTAGCGTGCCCATTAATAAAAAAACAATCACCGAGCATTTGTGAGTAATTCTCCAAAGCTGTTCTCCAAAGCTAGTTTTCAGAAGCATAGAAAGGGCTCCTGGCTGGAGTATACCCAGTGCTTCCAGTGCCTTGTTTGTAAAGCAACTTTAGAGCATTGTCTAAAGAACGCATCCAGGGAAACACAGTTGGAAGTGCTTACATATAAATAAAAGCAGGAGGGATTTAGCTGTATCTTGTATTTAAATTTTAAGTGGTGTGATCTCTGAGCTCTGTGCTTGAATTGCTTGTGGCCCTTAGGTCCGTAGGTGTGAGCTGCTTAGGAATCTAATGTTTTTAAAATTAGAAATGCATGGTCACTTTTGAAAATACAGAAAACAAAGGGGAAATTACCTATAATCTTGCCCCCAAGCAACTCTTATTAAAATTTTCTTAAGTTTTTCCTTCAAAGCCTAGTTTTTTGCTTGCTGTCATCATACAGTGTATACCTTTATGTTTTAAGCTTTTTGTTTAAAGCTTTTTTTCTTATGTTACAAACTTTAGTCATTCAATGTGACTTTATTTAAAACTTTTAATTGCTCTACGACTTGACAGCCCTGACAACCCATTGTTTTTCATTGTTGGACATTTACTCTGTTTCACTCTGTTATAGCAATACTGCCCAGACCATCTTGTGCTTGCTTTTATTTTGGCTTATTTTGGGGGGATAAATTTTTAGAAATATGTAGCTATTCCAGTGTACCTTCGCCATCAACCAGTTTAATTTACATTAAGATATCTTATATACTAAAACCTAGGGTTGTCAGCAATACTTATTTTTTTAATAAATGTATGGTACTTGATATAGAATTAAGGCACTGTGATAGGCTATTCTGTTCTCATTTTTTGGAGAGATATAGTCATTCCTATGCCTTTTTGTCCTCTGAATCTTTTATATTTCCTGCACACATGCATGTTGCCTTCCACCCACACCCGCACCCCGTATCTCCAGCCTGGTCCGAGCGGTGCTTAGGGACTCTTCTGCGGTTGCCTTCTCTCTATTATAGATTATGGTGGAGTGGGCGGCAGAGTAAGTCTGGAGCTTCTCTGCTTGCCTCTGAAAATTTCAGGAGATGGAGTGTGCATGTGTGCGTGCGTGTGTGTGTGTATATTTTTCTCAAAGTCTTGAGTAAGTCCTAAAACTACAACTGAATTTGATGAGAAATTAAGTGCAGAGAGAGTGAAGTTAATTTACTCCTTTAGAAATCTGCATAATCTGTGTGGGTTCTTCAGGGCTGATTCTGTGCTGATCCTGCGCAGGGTTTGATAGTGAAGAGACCTAAGTAAGTACATGTTATGCTAATTTGAAAGGCATTCACAGTCTTTATCAGGGCTGGTTTCAGAATGGAAATAGAAACATTTTGGGAGTCTGGCTTTCTACAGATCTTGAATTAAAGCATAAATCATATTTGTTGAAATTAAAATTAAAGAGTCTTCTAGTACTTTTTAAAGTTTATGTTAACTGAGAGTAAACATGAATATTTAAAGATTATTTGCTCTGCTTCTTTGTGCTCACCATTGGTGGTCAGTGAAGTTGCAGTTCACCAAGAGACATTTTTTTATAATGCTCTTTAATAAGAAAGTGAATAAGCCAGCTGCTGTTTCTCTCAACTATACCAATTGTAAACGTCCTCAAATCCTGGTTAGTAATTAAAAGCCTTGAGATGACCTTGAATCTAACTGAACTACAAAAGCTGTCTTGAGTTAAATTTATAGCTTTTGTTGATTTCAAAAGAGGTTAGGTGGAATCGCATTCTGTTTGCTAAAACATTAAGGGTAGCCTTGGGTATATATTGAAGATCAAAAATAATTAAAAAGAGGCAGTATTAAAGTGCAGAAGAGATGCCTGAACTGGACTTAAAAAATCAAGTTTGTTCTCTCTTCATCGAGCATTTAAAATATGTACTTGAAAGAGTTTAAGGTAAAGTTACATTTTTAAATGTCAGTTTGCAATATTAAAATTTGCTGAAAAGATCTTTTTTCTCCATCTTAATGTCAAAGAGATTTTAGAACCCAATGAGGAATCAGAACAAATGTTTAATACTCTTTAAAAGTATCAGTTTAATTCTTAAAATATTTTATAGGAATGGGGACTTTATTAGTAAAAGTTTCTGATTATACTTAGGCACTGTCAAAGTAAAAATATTTGTATTTAAAAAATAACTTTATATATGGATTGTATCCTTAAAATCTATGAATAGAGAATTTTTCTGCTTACCATAAAGGAAAGAATATATTTTCAGTTGTTTAGAGTTCTTTGAACTACTATCTAATCGATAGGAGGAAACTTAATTATTACTGTAAGAAAAGTCAGGATTTATGTGTCAGTATTTGATATAAGACATGTCTCCTAGCATCATAAAAGTGATAAATCCCTGAAGAACTAGGAGTAAGGCCAATAGTTTGAGCAGGCTCTAATGTCTTATATAAATCTTATAGATTTTAGGATTATTTTAGTTTTTATATTTATTTAATGAGACTAGCCTAGTCTTTGATCAAAATAATTGATCAGAAAATTGTATACTCTGTGTGTGTGTGTATGTCTATGAAACCAAGGTAATGAAAGGGAGAAAAGTTGTAACATACAGCAGGGATTGCCAGTCTGGGATTCCTAAAGATTGTAATCAGGTTTCTCAAGCAATTTTAGTTTTGCAAAATTTGATCCAAAGTCATGTATAAAAAGGTTGTCCAGGCTGACTAAAATAATTAGATCTCTAAAATTTTTTACTTTTTCCTGAACTTACCCCAATTTAGTCTGGCAACAATGCCATTCAACCTCTGAATAGCAGATAAACATTTTTGCAGAAAAGGGTAAATAGTTACTGTATAATAGTAGACAAAACTGCATAGGCGGGGATGGCAATTAAAATGATTCCAGGGAATTGTTGCTATGATGTAGTGGTAACTAGGTGTGTTAGAGTGTGGGCTTTAGAGTAGACCTGGTTTTAAATCTTTTGCTCCAACTTTAGTGATTTTTTTTGGGAAGACGGTGGTGAAAGGATGTGGAATCACCATACAGAGATTACTGGAGAATGAAATGTAGTATACGAAGAACCTAGAAGATGTTACTTCTTAGGAAAATTATTTAACATTTCTCAATTTTCTTATCCGTAAGGTTAATACCACCTGGTTCATAGGTAAGCAAGCCAGTTTACCTGAAATCTAATTCATTGAAACTAGTTTGTCAAGTGTTGAACTTAACCAATATCCAATTCAACAAAGTTCAATTTGCTGAATCTGATTTGTTGAACTTGGATTTTGTTGTCACTCTGCATTTCTTTAATTGCTGCCCTACCATTTTTTCCTCATTTTCTTGTTCCCTATCACCTGCAACTCAGACCAGGCTGTATCTTTGTACATGCAGAGCTCCTCTTTCTGCCCTAGTTCTTCCATTTGCAAGCAGCAGAGAGCTGGGGTGGAGACAAATTGAACATTCTTGAAAATACTGCTATACTGTCAATCTTAATTTGGCAGGAATCTTTAAAAGCTAATTAAACTGTCACATCAATAGGAATTATTATAAACTCTAAATCGTTAAAACAGTTATGGTAAATTTAGAGAATTGGTTATTTGGATATTTGGCCATTTGGTCAATTGACTTACACTACCTTACAGGTATGTTTGGAGAAATGAGGCAATATATGTATAATAAAGTGCTTGTACTACACAATGATTGAACTTATTAAAGTACTCACTTCCTTTTTTCTAAGCACTCCTATTCAGGGAAGTGGAAACCCTCCCCCTCCCCCTAAGTATTTTCTCACCTGTGGGCTCTAGTTGGACAATAGCAAATGATGAAGTGATCAAGGTTGGTTTATGGACCACCTAGTGACTTCCTCTCCCGTTACAGCATTGTCGAATTTGCCCAAATGTAATACCTTCTTTTAGCTTGGACATGTGTTATACGATGGCCCTGCCTTCCTTTATTACTACCCTTTGGGGTCCGATTTCTCAGTGATTTAAGATATGTACTACTTTTCTGAAGTACTCTTTCCCTGGTCACTTGTAACTAGAATTATGAGCCTTAGGAGAGTAAACTGCAGCTTTATCAGGGTAAAAAGCTAGGCCAGGTCCCTGGAGGTTCTTGGTGGAAAGTAGTATCACAATCCTAGCAAATGCTCCTGTCTCTAATACACAGGAAGCCTGGCTTCCCTACCCCCAACCCAGAGCCTCTCTGGAGATCACTAAAAGGGCTTTCTGGTTATATCCTTAAAAAGGGAAGGAACAAATGGTTGTCGAGTGCTCAGTGTGTGCCAGGCACTGTATGAAACTATCTGATGTAATCCTTTCCACAGCTTTTCTTTGATATGTGGTGATATTCCCATATTGCAGAAGAGTTAACTTTGGCTTAGAGTTGAAAATAACTTAACCACTACTTATACCATGACTCAACTAAACCAGTATTTTTCTGTATCATCATCATGATTTTTGTCATTTGTTAATATGTTGTTTATTATTTTAAATATTGAATAGTTAATATTTTTCAACTCAAAGTTTTTTTTTAAAAAGGAAATTTTGTCATTATCTTAAAAAATTATTTGCCATAAATAGAAGATAACAGTAAAAGTAAATTTAATAAAAATTATATTGCATTAAATTCTAGGTAAGATGTCTGTCCAGGTCTCTCTGATCAGGCCGGCCTTTCTTTCTTTCTTTCTTTCTTTCTTTCTTTCTTTCTTTCTTTCTTTCTTTCTTTCTTTCTTTCTTTCTTTCTTTCTTTCTTTTTTTAAGGAAAGGTGATTAGCAAGCATTAGAGAGGCAGTAGACAGACTAGCACCAAACTGAGATTTCTTTTCTGATGTAATTACAAGGATTTTAAGAGAATTGAAGAGGTAATGACTTCGGAATGTTTTAGAATTTTCTCTTTGTACCACTTAAAATCTCCCAGTAGTCTCCTCACTTTAGGAAACACTGACATAGATGGTGGTGTGCTCATTTACTGCATGAGAAAATGGAGGGGAGGAAATTTGTTCGAAGTTAGTTGAAACACTAGTTTCACAGACCTTACTCGCTAGGCTACCTACCTTTCTTCTCCTCCTCACTTTTTCTTCTTTCGTTCCTCCCCTTTTATCATTCCTCTTGCCTCCCTCTCTACCCACCTTTCCTTTCCCCACCTTCTCATCCTCTGCTGACTTCTGGTACTGTAGAAAAGGTTTTTAGATTTATTTTTCTGTCTTTTTTCCCCCTCCATTAAATTGCTGTGAGATAGGATTTCCTCTTGAGGGACTCAGGTCTTTCTCCAAACATTGCATTTCTTGGTGCTTACTGAGTTCTCGAATTGGGTGTAAAACATATTGTAATTTTGTAGGTATTTGTATGCCTACATAAAATATTTATTGAAATACCTATAAAGACATTATAAACCTTTCTTTGATTTTTAATTAGATAATGTTGGAAAAGCAAGTTTGAAAAAGGATACTGCCAGCAGTTTTTTAAACAGTCGTTATCTCAAGTACAATAAAAGGCAGTTTCTTTGATTTTATTGTCTTTCGTAGTTTAGTAATTAACATTTATAATAATTATAAATTTAATTGACTTTTATTGCATTATGTTCCAATGAAGATAATAGGCCTCTGATATACCTCTATCAGAACAGGAGTCTAGGTTATAGTTTGAGTTTTTAAAATTCCCTTATTTAAAAAAGGTTGTTTACATTTTAATTTGATCTTTTAAATCTTACAGCTGTTTGGATAAGAAAAACACTTTTTTTCTTGTTCGATTTCATATCATGTCAGTTGCTTCTTAAAATACATGAGGAGGAATTCTTTAATTCTGTTGTTTAAAAAGTTTGTTCTGCTGGCTATTATGCAAGAAAAAGATTCGATTCTGAATTATTTTAAATATCACTTTTACAGTTCTTCGTAGAAACATTTTGCACTTGGAAAGAAATTATGAGAAATTTCCTTAGAAATCTGTTTGTGATAATATACAGATCTAAAGATAGAAGAGTTCTTACTCAGGGAGTTTACTTTGTAAATTGATTTTCCAATATTTATTTTGTTGTATTTTGTCTATGGTAGGCATATCTTTTAATATTTCCTGTGGATTCTTGATAAATCATCTTGTGAAATGTATTCCCAGTAGTTTTCTAATCCCAGGGACCAGACTGATATAGTATATGGTGGGCCAAACTTGGTTTAATTGATATTTTAATGAAATTTTTCTAATAATTGGCATAAACCAAAATATATAATTCACTGCTTTATGACACTTTGAACACAGAGTTTCAACCCCAGAGTTTAGCCCAGTATAATATTTATTAGCATGTCTTCGTATGAAGTAATTGAGACTTCAAACCAAGAGTTTGAAATTTTATTACCAATTCATAGTTGCTCTATCTAGAATTTTACCACTTTTAAATTGTAAATCACAAACAAAAACTTAATTTCTTTCTTGCTTAGAGCACACATCCAACTATTTATGTTCTTCCTGTTAAAAAGAAAAGTTTTTGTCTCAAACTGATTTCTTAGCTGAATTGTGATTTAGCAACTCTATTCATGTGCAATATTAGCCCAATTAAGTACTTGGTTTGTAACCATTGTCTCTGAAAATTTTGCAGTTAAGGGTTTGCCTTTTCTTTTTTCTTAAAGTGAAATTGATCGTGTGCTCACTGTGTGCTAATTATATACAGCAATATTATAAGTAGTTACATTACTACTGTCATTTTGCAGATTGGAGAGTTGATTGCGGTCATATGACTTGGTCCAGTAATGGGAGAGATAGAATTCAAATCCAGGTCTGATTCTAGGGCTTACATTGTTTTGGAATCTCAGCACCAGCTTCTTGTAGAGGAGGATCCTAACTTTAAGGAGTCTAGTATTTAGAAGACCTTGCTTTAATGGCAGATGTAAAAATTAAAACTAAATTTCAGAGAAATGTCTCCTCCACTTTTAGGTGTGGGGGCAGGTGTGCTCTTTGAAAATTGCTTGTTTACAATTGTAATTTTTTTCTTGATTGGTCATTAGTTTTTAAAAATAGTTTTTAAAAATTTTCAGTTACAATTGGCATATGATATTGTATTAGTTTCAGGTATACAGCATGGTGATGAAACATATCTATAACTTACAAAGTGATAACCCCGATAAATCTAATACCCATCTGACATCACATATAGTTATTACAGTATTATCGACTATATTCCTTATGCTGTACTTTACATCCCTGTGACTATTCCGTAACTACCAATTTGTATCTCTTAATCCCTGTTCTTTTTTCACCCCCCCATCTGAAAACCATCAGAATGTTTTCTATATGAATTTGTTTTGTTTTGTGTATTTTGTTCTTTAGATTCCACATGTAAGTAAAATCTTACGGCATTTGTCTTTGTCTGAATTACTTCACTCAGCACAATACCCGCTAGGCCTATCTATGTTATTGCAGATGGCAAGATTTCATTTTTTTTTTTTTTTTTTTTTTTTACAGCTGAGTAATAGTCCATTGTATGTATGTACCGCTTCTTCTTATCCATTTATCCATTGATGGACACCCAGGTTGCCTCCATATCTTGGCTATTGTAAATAATGGTGCAATCAACATACGGATTCACATGTCCCTTTGAAGTAGTGTTTTGGATTTCTTTGGATAAATACCCAGTAGTGGGATTATAGCCTTTGTTTTTAAAGTTTCATCTGGCATAAATATTGTTAGCTTTTTTTGTTTGTTTGTTTCCATTTTTCTGAAATATCTTTTTCCATCTTTTCCAGTCTGTGTGTCTTTTGATCTGAAGTGAGTCTCTTGTAGGTGGCATATGTAAGGGTCTTGTCTTCTTATCCATTCAGTCACCCTGTCTTTTGATTGGAGCATTTAATCTACTTACATTTAAAGTAATTGTTGATAGATATATGTAGTTATTGTCATTTTATTATTTATATTTTTGACTTTTTTTCTCTTTTTCTTAAATTCCTCTAACATTTCTTGTTTGGTGGTTAATGAACTCCTTTATTTTTTTCTTGTGTGAGAAGCTCTTTATCTGTCCTTTGATTTCAAATGATAGCTGGGTAGAGTAATCTTGGTTATAGGTCCTTACTTTTGATCACTTTGAATATTTTGTGCCTATCCCTTCTGGCCTGCAAAGTTTCTGTTGCGAAATCAGCTGACAGTCTTGTGGTAAGCACCCTTGTAGGTAACTAACTCCTTTTGCTGCTTTAAGATTCTCTCTTTGTCTTTAACCTTTGGCATTTTAATTATGGTGTGTCTTGGTGTAGGCCTCTTTGGTTTCTCTTGTTGAGACTCTGTGGTTCCTGGGCTTGTATGTCTATTTCCTTCACCAGGTTAGGGAAGTTTTCTGTCATTATATCTTCAAATATGTTTTCAATTCCCTGTTCTCTCTCTCCTTCTGGTACCCCTATAATGCGAATTTTGGTACACTTGATGCTGTCCCAGAGGCCCCTTAAGTTATCCTCATTTTTTTGGATTTACTTGTTGCTGTTCTGATTGGATGTTTTCAGCTCTTATGCTCTAAATCGCTGATTCAGTCCTCTGCTTCATTTAATCTACTGTTGATTCCCTCTAATGTATTCTTTATTTCAGTTATTATATTCTTCATTTCTGACTGGTTCTTTTTTATGTTTTTTTTTTAATCTCCATTTTTATGTTCTATTTCTTTGTTAAAGTTCTCACTCAATTCATCTACTCTTCCCCTAAGTTCGTTGAGCTTCCTTATAACCAGTGTTTTGAACTCTGCATCTGGTAGATTGCTTGTCACCACTTTGTTTAGTTCTTTTTCTGGAGCTTTGTTCCTCTTCTTTCATTTGAAACACGTTTCTTTGTCTCCCCATTTTGGCTGCCTCCTTGTGTTTGCTTCTAGGTATTAGGTAGGGCTTCTGTGTCTCCCAGTCTTAGTAGAGTGGCCTTATGTAGTAGGTGTCCTGTGGGGCCCAGTGGTGCAGTGTTCCCTGGTCATCTTCCCTGCTCCAGTTGCATCCCTTGTTTGTGCCCTCCTGTTGTAGCTGAGCCTTGGTTTCTGTTTATACGTCATTGGGAGAGAATGACCCTCAGGCTGGTTGTTTGTGAGGACTGGCCAGTGAAGGGCTGACCCTATGGAACAAGATTTGCTTTAGCAGGGCTCTGGTGCTTGCCAAGTCTGCCTTTTGGTTGTGTCATCCTCTGATATGGCCCCAGGTGGTGCTCCAGCTCTGTTTGAACCTGGTTACTGGATGTGCAGCCCAGGGCCTCCTGGGAGGGGCCCCACCAGGCCAAGTTCAGCTGCAACCTATGCTTTGCCTGAGGCTACCTGGCAAGAGTCAACAAGCAACCCGCAGATGGCCACCACCTACCTGTGCTGGGCCAAGAGGTGCCTTGAGAGGCCAAGCTGCGAACTAAGGGCAACTGCCACTAGTGTTGGGCTTGGGCCTGCTTAACAAGAGGTACGGTGCACACCGAGGCTAGATGCTGTTTGTTTGGATTTTGTGAACTTTTGAGAGATTTTAGGAAAGTTTGAAACATGAGCCAAGACAGTCCATTTGTATGGAAAAGCCACTGGAGGTGGCTTGCTTGGGCCTGCCAATTGGGTGGGGTAACCTGTGTTAGCTGGGTTGATGAAGACTCAGATATGGCAGGCGCCTGCATCTCCACCCCAGGAGGGGGAGGGCTCAACAAAGGAACAGTGGCCTTTGCCAGTACTTTTGTCTGGGAGAAAGCTGTCCCTCCAGCCCTTGCCCTGAAGCCAGACAACTCAGTTCTTCCCTATATGTTTAGTGCTTTTCAAACTACCGCCCCAGGGCTGGAGCTTAGGATGAGTGAATCCATTAGCAGGTAAGTCTGCATACCAGTCCCTTAAGAGGAACATCTGCGACTTTAGCTACCCCTTTCACTCAGCCACAGTCTCACTGATTTTCATAGCCAGAAGTTGTGGGACTTTTTTTCCTGGCACTGGAAACCTGGGCTGGGGAGCGTTGTGTGGGGCTGGGATTCCTTTTTCCTCCTGGGGGCTTCCACAGCCAATCTATCCTGATTCTCAAATGCCACACGTGGGCGTGTGACCAGCCTGTTCTCATCTCTGCCCCTCCTACCAGTCTCAAGGTGGTTTCTTCTTTATGTCCCCAGTTGTAGGGATTCTGTTCAGATATATTTCAGGTGACTCCCAATGATGGTTGTTCTATAGTTTAGTCATAATTTTAATGTGGTGGTGAGAGGAAGCAGGCACAGTGTATAGCTTACCTACTCCACCATCTTGTTCAGACCTCTGGTAATGATATATATATTTTTAAAGATACTTGATGTGTTTCAAGGAAAAGAACAAAGTCCAAAAACCAATCTGTGATGTTGGAGAAGGATGCAGTTGTGGGGTTTAGGACAGATCCTTGCCAATGGGGAGGCAGTGTTGTCTCTACAGGCGTAAGATACAGAAGTTGATCTCTGTGTGGAGTGGGAGGGAATTTTAATACTTAATACCTTTCAGGAAATAAAGCATTAGTCTACTTAAATACTATTTGGAACAGGATTAAAAGTGAATAACATGAATTAAAAACAATGGATAACATGGTAGGGACTGTAAGTAACCAATGTGTGGAATATAGCTTCAATTTTCAGGTCAGCTTTTATTTCATTCGGCCTTGTTTACCTCACAAATATGCTGTTCTCATATGGCATCATTAGCCAATATTTGCTTCTGAAAATTATCATCACTTATACTTATCTAGGAACGTGAGGCACATTTAGAGAAAGGATTGCTCAAGTTTAGTCAGAACAGTTGCATCCCAAATAATGGTCTCTTACTCTGGAAGCCTGATGCTCTCAGTATTTCACTTAGTTTTGAGATACAGGGAAGTAAGAATGCTACTCTAACATTATCTTTGTGTTAATGATCAGGTGTCTTGCCTTCCTAGTGTATCACTTTATTGTCTCAATATTAGGAAATTGCTTTAACATCAACATTGCTGTATAAAGAGTTAGAGTTTGGAAATAGGAATGGATGTATTTTCTTTTCAAGCTTCAGGAGTTGTCAGGGAAATAAAGTAGTAAAAATTAGCTTTTTAAATACTGAATTTATTTTTTTCTTTTGTTTAAGGCCATGAATGTCATGCTAAAGAGTTGAACATGAGGAGCCACAGGATTTTTGAATGGATTAGGAAATCTAAGTTTCAGGAAGTGAGAGGAGAAGGGTAGCAGTCAGAACAGTTATAATAGTCTAAGATTCTAGGATGGTGAGAAGCCTTGAACTAGGTCTGGACATTTGAGAGAGAATGAAAATGTCCTGATGATTGATTAGGTTAATGGGGGTGGGGATTTGTGGGGAAGATGGTAAGTTGGGAGCCTACGAAGAGTCCCTGGGGATCTCTGGTATAGGGTATGAGAGTTGATTGTACCTGGAAACTCGACTTGGGAGAAACATGTTTCAAAGAGGAAATAATAGGTTCAATTTGACATGCTAAATTTGATAGAGTCTCTACAGGATTCACCTGGTAGGTATTGACAGTAGGCATTTGGATACATGGGTCTGTGGTTCGAGAGAACAGTCTTATCTGGAATTGAAGGTTTGGGGGTCATCATTTGGGAAATATAGGTGAAAACATGTGGGTGGAAGGAACTCTCCCATTTCAGGATGTGAGGGTAGTGTGTGTGCTGGGATAGGCTTTTCTAGCCCTCTTGACTTTATTTAGGAAAGAACATGTTAGACAAGATCTATATAATCTTCATCTGTTAGGATAGGACAGCCTCTGGGGGAAATATTTGCCAGTTGTGGGTGAGGACATCCAAAAGATATATATGGTTTACTGAGTATTATTGATAGTCTGCATTTACGTTCTCCCTTTCCTTCCTGACTAGCCTTATTTAAGTGCCACTTGCCATCAAGTCTTCCAGTTCCCCTAGGAAGAAATAAGTGCTGTTTGACTACTGATGCATTTTTCTGTTAGGATGTTTACTCTGTACTTCCTATATCCAGTTAGTTTTCTATTTTTCCTTTTAGATCATAAGAATCTAGAGGTAGCCAGCTTTATTCATCTTGGTATCACTTTTGTAATCTAGCAGGGTGCTCTATACATTAAAAACACTAGGTAAATATTTGTTGAATTTAATTTTAGGATGTAGTAAACTTTAGCATCTAAGAAACAGCAAGAGTTTTTTCTTGTTTGTGGAGTATCCTTTGTATTTGTGTAGTAATATAAACATTTTGGTTAAACAACATGTTGGTTCTTGCTCTTCTACCTTGACTCCAATTTTGAATAGTTTTTTCAAATTTCTTTTGGGGTTATTTCATAGATAAGATTAACTAGCTTTGCTTCAGATTTCAAAAGTCCTGGGTGGAAAGGTTAAAGGTATATCTCCTTGTTGCCACACAATGGATTTCTGAAGTTGGGTGATGAGGGATGGTACTGAGCTTTAGGCATTAATGACCTACTGTGTAAGAAAGCTTAGTGTTCAGAATTGTGTTTCTAATAAGAAGTAATTTAAGTCATTTGGAGAATGTCTGGTAGTTTTTTCCCCTTTAGTTGTAGTGGACGATTTTAGAGAGTTAAGGCAAATCATTTTGTTTTGAGGATTTTTTCAATGTGCATTTTTCCGTTTGTAAAAACAACGTATTTTCAATCAGAAAAGTAGAATGGAGGGGGAAAAAAATCAGCCCTAATACCCACACTTAGAGATAATCACTAGACCAAATAGACCAAAAAATAGACCAAAATGTGCCTTTTAATGTATATATGTATTGTAATATAGCTGAGCTCATTCTGAGATTACAATTTTTTGTCATGTTATTAATATGGTATTTGCCTATTATAAACTCTTGATAACTTTTATACTGTTCTCAAAACACTTCTTTGAATAGGGCATCATACTTTAATTATTCTCCTATGGTTGAATTTTTAGGTGGCTTCCTATTTTGAACTATTTATTGCTGACCCTTTTCTTAGGATAAATTTCCAGGATTGATCCAAAGAGACAGACATCTTCAAGGCATTTCGTACATCCATGTTGTTCCATTTTTATGTGGGGCTTTTTAAAGAGAATAAGGAAAAGGTACATTCTGCTGCTTGGGGGGCATCTCTTTGGTTGCATCTGCTCCTCACTAAATGAATTTCCTGAACAGAGCTGGCTTCTACTGTTCCATCAAACCATCTGTTGAGGATGATATAGGGGCACTTTTTGAAATGACCCCGAAAGCTCTCTATGTTCAGACTAACTTCTGGTCTGTAAGACTCTGCTTCAATTAATCTTTGAATTGAAAACGTGCAAAAAAATCTTCATTTTCCGTACTCCTGCTGGGAGCAGCTTATAATTTTTCAAAAGAAGCTAGCTCTTGCCTAGTTATTTTATTTGTTCATTTATTTAAGGTTTTATACTTTGTTTTGATCTGGTTGGTGAAGTTACTCTAGTTGCTTCTGACACGGACATGTTGGATTATTTAGGAGGAGATTTGTAAATGGACTCATCTAAGGTGTGGTATTTCTTCTTGGACTCTGAGGCCCTGCTGTTGTGGGAGTGTCAGGATTTGTTCTTGAAATAAAGTCAAATTTTCATCTTTCTGGCTGTTGTAAAGCATGTACCAGGCAAAGGTGGGGCTTTACTAACCAAACTGCTCTGAATAGAAGTTCTCTAGTTTTGACTTTTGTGGCTCTTTCCATGTAACACAGTACAATAATCTCTTTAAACCTGTGAGATGGTGATAATAGCAGCTACTTTCAGTAAGATATAAAGTGTCAATGTCTGGCTACAGGAAAGATTCAATAAATGGCAACTGACAGATTATTTTATTCATTTTCTTGTCTGTGTGCTTTTTGAAATTTCTTTAACTTCCAGACTGAACGAAGCATTATCAACAATCAATCCCTTTTGTTACTCCAGAGAACCAGAAATTGTAAATGAAAGATGTCAGAGGCTCATTAGTACATGCAGTTTTCTGAGAAATGCCTGTACTATATTTCCATAGAAACACTAATGACCTCTGACTCATCAAATCAAATTGCCTTCCTAAACTCTTTTCACCTTGTGATTCTGTACCCGCAGCCTTGAAGCTGTGTACTGTTTTTATTTTTTATTTTTTTAAGTGTCTTAAAATTGAAATGTCATAGTCTTGTGCTGGCTTTTCTACCTTCAGTCTGATTTCAAGGCTGTAATTACAAAGCTAGAAGCCTGAAAAACGGTATGAAAGGTGATGTAGGTTGATCAGATGGAAGTTATTAATGTTTCCATAGAAATGTAGACACTTCTTATAAGCAGCATTTAAGCTGAGCAAATATGTGGGCACAATAGGTTATATAATTGAGAATCCTTGGCTTCCCTTCCTCCCACTCCCTTTATTTACCCCTAAGATTTCACATCAAGAAAATAACATTAGGAAAAGGGCATTGTTTTTGTTGTACTTTAAAAAAATGTGACCTTGGCATTTGTAGGTAGAGAAAGGGAAATATTACTTGAAGCTCTGCCAGCCAGCTTTTGCTGTACAGACTTGTGGGGCTATGTCCCTGCATTCAAAAGCATTTTCTGTTATTCCTGAAGTATAGTTGGTTTGTCAGGTTGCCTAAGAGAAATAAAAGCAAATGGCCCAAGTAGCACCCCACTTACTGGATAGAAAGGAAAGAGGCAGATGTGAATTTAATGGTCAACCAATCCAAATAAAAGTGTTTCTCTATTTGCTTGGGTCTGGGGTTAGCTTGCAGGCTGCAAACCGGGCTATAAGGCAGGCCATGGTGTGGCTAGTTAATGTACTCCCCCCTGCCCCCCCCGCCCCCCCCCCAAAAAAAAGCCACATTCCTTCTTGGCCTCTACCCGAGCTATTCATTGTACCAAAAGGAGGGAGGGCCCTGAAAAATGGGAAGCGGTCCTACAATTTCAGGAGCTGTGGATGATTTGCTATGTGTATGTTGGCTCCCTCCACCAAGCTCTTTTTTTTTTTTCCTTTTAACTCCTTGTGTTTTTAGTTTCCTGGTTGAAATTATAGAGCCTCTATATTGAAGTGTCATAATTGGGTTGGCATTGACAAACTTCCTAGGTGTATGTTTATTTTCTCTCCTCAGTGACTCTATTACCTAGAGAATTAAAAGACAAAAACGTCCCATCTATGACAGTTAAAACACTTAATGATAAGGCCCTGGGTAGTGCTCCAGTCAAATCAAATTACCAGGTAATAGTCTGTTTTCCTCTCTGTTCATGTCTTTTACTTGTGGCTTCCTCTGCATACGTTTCTCAAATAGCTATTTGTCTGGTAAATGCTGATGCCTTCCTTGTACATGCCCTTGGCCTCATGGTTGCTGCTTCTGCTCTCTCACTAATACTTATCACAACTATCAAACCTTTTCCATTGACCTAAGTGTATCATCACTGAATCCTTATAGTCTGCAGGTGAGGACATTGGCTCAGAGAGGCGAAGTCACTTTTTAACCTAACACACTTAGTAAGTGATGATGCTGGGACTCAAACCTATTCTCATATCAGAATTTATGCTCTTACTATTCTATACCACTTCTCAATTCAATCTTGTCCATCTTTCTCCATCTATATCTGTCCATCATTCACTCCCTACAGTTAATTTTTTAAAGTTATTATCTTTATTAGGCTTTCATTTGTTTTTATTGTAGTAAAATATAACATAAAATTGACCTCTTTAACCATTTTTAAGTGTACAGTTCAGTGGCAGTAAGTACATTCACATTTTTGTGCTCTATAGTTAATTTTTGTCTATTCTGTATCCCTTTAGACTATTCATTCTCTAACAGTGGGGTCAGTCTTATTCATATGGGTATCTTACAGGCCTAGGGCCTGCTACAGTGTGGGCAGATAATACTTAATAACATTTGAAGGAATAAGTGATTGTTTATATTTGCAGGCCAATAGAAATATTCTTCTGTTGACAGTTGATACACTTAAAAATTGGATAGTAAATAAAACTAATGTAAGCATTACTATAGTTCATTTTCTTTAAAGCGGTGACAGAATCCAAAAAGTGTCATAAGATATTTAGCAGGATGGGACTTCTTTCTAGTCTTACCTTGTTCATTATAATAGCCACTGAACTCATGTGGCTACACTAATTAATTCAAATTAAATAAAGTTAAAAATTCAGTTCCTCAATTGCACTAGTCATATTCCAGGTGGCTACTGTATCACCCAGTGTAGATAGAAAACATTTCTATTATTGTAGGAATTTCTATTGGATATCACTGTTCTAGACTTTAAAGGCAGAGAATAATGAACTGTTATTTTCTTTTAGAATTTGATATTTTAGCAAGAAATTCATTGAGGTGGCATTGTGGTTTAGTACCATTGCTTTTTGGAGAAAGAAGTAGTTCCTCAACATTTACTGAGCCATTCTTCCTGGCATCCTGGGACATACTTCAGATCTGGGACTGGGACTATTGTTAGGGCTATGACCACATCTGACTGAAAGAAGGATACAGATTTCATGGGGGACTAATCATGACTGGAGGAGATAAAGCAGATGGAAAACTGATACAAATGACCAGAGCTGCTTGGTCCAGAAAGGACCAGTGGATGACTGTTGTAATCAGTACAAACCCTGGGCAAAGATTTTTGACTTTTGTTCGGGAGTTTGGAAGACAGCTTTCTCTAGAACCTCAGTTCACAGTCGTGGCCCTGATCGTGGTGTGGTTTGGGAAGCGCAGGGACCTGTGGGCACAGAGTAGGGGCACCTAACTAACCAGAGCAGTTTCAAAACCGCTTTAGGCTCTTGACTTAACTCCTGGAAGCTCTGCTTCCTTTCACATCTCTCATTTAAAACTATAGTTTATAAAACTTGAATTGCAGTTGACCAGTTGAAATAATGTTATATCTTATATATAATTAAAACGTTTTAATTTCAAATGTGCAGGTCTGGTTTGTGTGTTTCTTGGATTTTGAAGCTGGTTTTTTTTTTCTTCTTTCTTTCAAAGGTCCCTGGAAAGCTAATAGGTTGTTACTGTATGTGTGTTGCCTGACGTGGACTCATGTATGTGTGGGTGAGGGAAGAGGGGAAGGGTTAGAGACCTGACCCAGGTCCTGGCCTCAGAATGGTGAATGGGAGTGGGCTCAGGTGGAGAAAATAGTACGCGTGAAGGAATGGAGGCTAACAGCATGTTGAATGCAGGAGCTACACTGTGCAGGCAGACCTTGGAAATATTGCAGGTTCCATTCCAGAGCACCACTGTAAAGCGAGTATTACAATAAGACCAGTCAAAATCTTTTTGCTGGTGGAGGGTCTTGCCTTCCATTTGTAAAAAATACAACCTCAGCGAAGCTCAATAAAACAAGGTATGCCTATAGTTCAGTATGGACAGAATAGACACTTTCGGGTGGGAAGTTGGGGAGAAGCAAGAGATAAAGTTGGAGTGGTAGCCAGATCATGAAGGGTGTGTATATAATTTCTGTTTTGGGGAAAAATGTGATGTTCGGTTAGAATTGTGGAGTTTTACTTTTAAAAAGCCTTACCTTAATTTTGCCTGTGGGCTACTAAGCTTTCAAAGTAGACAGAGTGACTGTTCGAGTTCTGACAGGGATCCAGCTCTCTATTGTACCATGTTGCCTTCCTACTGTCAAATTAAAACATTCCTAGAGTAACATTTAACTTCCTTTGTTAAGGAAGTTAAAGACACATCATAGGTTGCAATCAGCTAGTGTTTCAGGCCTGAATTTGTTTACTGGCATTACCCATAAATTTTTTCCCCATTTGGAAAAAAATTGGGTACTGAAAGTTTAAGATTCTATTGTGGTAAATACATGATTTTATAGTCAGAATAGTAAATAAAGAAAAAGGTAAGTAAGATAAGTAACTTTTTAACCTTTCACTGTAGCCAGTCACAGATTGAGGTGTCACTGATCTTTTTCTTTTTGCCAAATGCCTATTGGAGAAAAGCTTGTGGACTGGATCTTTCTTTGTATTAAAGAAATTTCCTAGACTTAGAGCCATTTTTTTGATCACTTGCCATAAAGTAGGTGATATACGTATATTCTCTTAATCTCACAGCAGTTGAACAAGGTGTGGTTAATTTTATCCCCATTTCAGGAAAAAGGCATAGGGTAATTAATTAAACAAAAATAGTGGCAAATCTGAGGTTCGAATCTAAATCTAACTCAGACCGACTGTGCGTCTCTCTTCTCAGTTAAGAGGTGGTAAATACAAGCTTCACACTAGATGTCAGATTGCTCGCGAGCACACTGCTTTGGTGATATGTCATCTTAGGAACCAATCTGTGTTTCTTGTCTGTACCTTTTTAAAGTAGTTTGAATCACCAGCCAAAGACCCTGGTTTCACAGAACATTACCTAATCTGTTTAATATGTTGTAGTCTGTGAGGCAGATGGTTTTGGAATATGTTTGTTTATGTGGCTTAGGAGTCTGCTTTTTACTGAATAACTCTGATATCTTTTTCCTTTGTGTTGAATCGAATTGAACACATGTTGGGGTTACTTCTAGTAGTGATTTGGATTCTTCTAGCTAGGAATCATTTTGCTAGCTAGATCTGTTTGCCGAGAATCTGGGTGAGACTCTCAGTTTGGTAGCCAGATCTAGCCATTCCATTCACATGTCATCAGGAGGTAGGATTAGCATTGTTCTCCATATCTCCTCAGGCCTCCTGCACTGGAGATGATCTGTAAAACCAGAGACAACATTATTAGCCAATGGTCTCAGGGCTGGGTGGAGGGAATGTAGACACAGTTACTGAATTTCATAATCAGGGCTCTTCGTGACCATGAAAGGAATTTGCTTTAAGGCAAATATAAAGAGTCCTTCTTTCCTCAGCGGGTAGCATATATCTGGAATCACCACTTCAAGCAATTTACAGGCTCAAAATATAAAAAAAGGTTCAAGAATCACAGCATGTAACTAAAGTGATATTAATGATGTTAGGTTTCCATCCCAGGTCTTTGAGGATGATGTCACGAATAGGTCAGTAGTTACCCTCCTATAATCTGCTCTCTGCCACCACAGACACATCACTGGATTAGATGGACCCTAGGGATTAGTTAGTAGTAGCTCACCTATGTTGAGCTCTGACTTTGTCAAGTACTGTGTAAAGCCTTTACATATACTATGTCATTTAACAGACCTGTAAGATAGATGCTGTTGTTAACCCCAATTTATAGCAAGGTTAAGGTCCATACTACTTGGGTCATATGGACTGAGAGTATAAAAGTGTGCCATTAATAGAAGAAGGGGGTGTGGTTGCTAGGCAGATACAAGCAATAGGTGGTCACTTAATCTATTATTTTTCTTAGTATTTTGTTTTTTAGTCACCCTCTCTTTGTATTTTATCTAGTTACTCTGAGTTCAGAATGTTGTTTCTTTTCAGAAAATGCATTAGGCTTTGTTCTTCCTTGAGACTTGTAGTAAAGCCTTTTCATTTAATGTTCAGAATCAAGGTCCAGAATAGGAAGTGACTTGCCTAAAGTTATGTAACTAAAAATAGCTTGGACTAGAACTTAGGAGAGGTCTAACTTTTCCATTTTACTACCTTGCTTTCTTGTGCTTTTGTTCTATATTTGAGTCAGTTTATATGAAGTGAATGTTTATTCCCAGTTCACACTGGCAGGATATTCAGTATTCAACCCATGCGTAATGATATTTTTTCTTTGTTGCCTGGCATCTCTCCACAGCTTTTCTGATTCCCATTACCTTTTTGTGGAAAGGCTTTAAAGTTGCTGAGGTGAGCCTTCACAGGCATCTCATCTGTGAAGTGTTTAGCAGCTTCCAGACAGTAGTATTTCACATCACATTTTCCCGTTCAGACCTTCCAAACACTTTTCGGGCTAGACAGATTTTCTGATTCTGTGACTTTCTTCCCCCAGGCTGTGATCTAGAAGCAAGCTTTTGTTTTCTGTTTAGTTCACCCTGCTTTTGAGCACCTTTCATAATGTGTTGACACCTGTTCTGGGCATAGAAGCAGCTCTACAGATGCATATGGCATGGTCCCTACCCTTTTAGAGCTCACTATCTAGTGGAGGAGGCAGATATTTAAATTGTTCATTCATCTTTTGGTGAATCCAGGAGGGCCTCTCCTTTTTTCCATGTTTCATGGTGAAGGAAATATTTGAGCTGGACTTAAAGGATGACTAGTTCTTCACCAAGTGGAGGAGGAGGAGGAAGCACAGGAAGGCAAGAAGGGATGTGGCATGTTTGGTGAATGGTGTGGCCAAAATATTTAGGATTGCAAAGAACTTTCAGAGTTTTCATGTTTAAACAGTTTATCTGCTACTTGAATCCTTCTTTTCCACATGTTCCCTATCTCTGGTCTGGCTTCTGGTTGCCTAGTGGTGATGACAGAAAATGCGCTCATATTCCTGTAGTCCTAGGTATGCTCCATAATTCTCGAATTTACTATTGAGATACTATAGTTGATGTTTATTGAACAGTTACTTTGTGCTAGGCCTGTGAGAGGGGATGCAGCTGTAAACAAGACAGGCCATGTCTCTTTCCCGTGGAACATTCTAATAGTGGAGTCAGATAATGAACAAATAATTCTTTGTTGATGAGTACACTGTTTATTATAGAACATTATAATGGAGCTTTGACTTTACATATGAGACAGAGGTAAGGGAGGCAAGAAAAAGCTTTTCGGAGGAAACATTTAAACTGATAACGAGTAGAAAACAAACTAGAAAAAGTCAGCAGTCATTCCAGGAAAAAAAAACTTTTCATCAACTGTGTTTAGAACACCTATATGTTTGCCATTTGCTGTGCTTGATTTTTCTCTTCAGTGTGATAGTTACATACCAGTCAGCCAAATGTAGCTCAGACTTTTGGGGCCTGAAATATGCTTTGAGAGGTATTCATTCCAACTCGAATACCATACTTATTAATAGAAGAATCACTTCCATTTGTGTGTATAGATAAAATTCTTCAGCGTCTGTGAAAATTTTAAGTAAAATTACCTGGTTTGATATTTGTTAAGTTCACATTTTATATATTTTACTTTTGGAAAATAATTGATATTGTTAAGTATAACATCACAGATATTAAATAAATTGTAATTTTCCTATGAATTTTTATTCCAATTAACATTACATGCTTACTCATAATTATTTATGCTGTTGCTTATTGAGCCCCTATTGTGTGCCAAGGACTTTGCTAAATAAGCACTTCGTATTGATATCTCATTTAATTCTCATTACTACTCTGTGGTAAGTGCTGTTACTATCTTTTTTTTTTTTTTTTTTAAATTTAAAGATGATGAAATGGAGGGTCAGAGAGGGATATACAGTAGGTAAATGTTATAGAGCAAGGGTTTAAACCCAAATTTGACTTCTGAGTCTGGATTTTTTTTTTTATAACCTATGATATTTGCATTTTCATATGGAATCACTTTGGAGTAATTCACTAATCATAATCTTTTTTTCCTATTGTTTTCTCTTTAGGTTTTTGCCAGGATGAATTGGCAGAGCTCGACCCAGGCACTACTAGTAAGTTCTGAATGTTACCAAGTGTTCATGACTCAAAAAGGATGCGTGCATATACTTTTAAATGTATAACTTAAGGTGTCATTGATAGGCATTATTGACTCATTTTATTTCACTATAATTTATAATTATGGGAAGGGCATTATATCTTTTCCAGTTTTCTTTTTCTTCTCCTAATATTCAGTGGCCAGGATCTAGCCATTTAATAGAAAATCGATTTGCTGAAAATTTCTATTTGGTATCTATCTCTTTGCCCTGTTTTCCAACCTCCCATGAAGCCAATAACAACAAAAGTTATGCTTTTATTTATGCACACATACAACCATATACAACCACTTTCCTAAAGTATTGACTAGTTTTGACATAATTTCTTTCAAAGAAGGATTATATTTGGTTTAGATATTTAAAACGGATAACTTTTGTATTATAGTTTAATTTCTGAAGCACCTTTGTCTACATTCTTAAGGTTAAGGTATGAAAGTGACCATTTCAAGATTTAATTAAATGATGCTTTTCAGGACTATGTAAGTCTTGATCATAGATAATCATCTCTCTTTCTAGTGCTCTTAAAATGTGGTACACATCATTCTTGGATATGCTTATAGCTATTAGAAGTATGACATGGGAACATCAAGTATGTGCAGACCTCGTTTTGCTAAAATACCAAAAGGTTGAATAATTTAAATTGAGAATCTATGAGATAACCTAGAGTTATTTTTCTAGTTCTGGTACTTTTTAGGGTCATGGCTGGCTTTTTGTCACAAATCTGCTATTGAGGTAAGTGGTAAAGTTCACTTTCTCACCCTCCTGGCTAATATCAGCTCTCTGATTTTGTGGAGCTTTTCATATATCGCGCCCCCTCCCCCACCTTAATAGTATAAACATTTATTTTTATACTTGTTAATTGTGATACAGTGCTTACCAAACACCAGGGAAATAAATTTGTCTTTCCAGAAATTGGAAAGTTCAAAATTAGTTTTGTAGGTAGTATAGGCTCAGTTTACCCTGCCCTGCCACCCGAAATCCCAGTACTTGTGAGTGAATACACTGTTTTTTCTTTGTCTCTCTCTTATGAATAGCCTTTATTTAGGAGGAGGAGGAAAAGGTAAATTCTGGAGCCATGGTTCTTTCTTAGAAGCATTTTTGAACACTAGGGAGGACATTTAGATGCCTTATAATCTTTCAGATAGAACTGTATATAAAACATGCCAGATAATTGAGAACTCTGTTAAACATTGAGTGTTCTCTGTTCCAGGCCCAGTATCTACTCTGGGGCTACACCAATAAGTCTAGGTCCTACCCTCGTACGGTAACCGTCTATTAGAAAATATTTTCTTATCCAGAATTATTTGAAAAAAATTTTTTTAAACTTCTAATTTATGATATAGCACTTAAACTTATTCTCCTTTCCTGCATTTAGTAGTAATTGAAAATAGCTCGTTTTCTAGGATAAGCCCTTGATGATATTCTCATCAAGATTATTATTGAGTGATTGATTCTTCTTTCTGGGCCAGCTGATCCTAACTTCTTTAATGTTTCTTCATAGAATTTCTAGCTAGATATGATGATTTATGGATCTCTCCATTCCATGAAGATGAACGGATATTGAATCGTAATTTTATATATCAGTACGGAAAAGGAGTCAACTAAAAAAAATCACCTTTATTTTCAAGGTTGTACTTAGCTTATGTGGATAATATTCTCCGTATTCTCCATATTATCTTTGTGAAGTTAGTAGTGTTTTCATTCTTTCTCTTTGAAGAAATACATAAAGATCTGATATTAAAATAATAAATGGGCAGAAGTAAAAATTTGTTATCTCAATTTGAACCAGTCTTGGAGTTGAAATGAACGTGCTCAGCCCTACTGAGTGATAAGAATCCTTAAGACCAGGGTGGGTAGTGTGTATTTTGTTGAGTTGGCTGTGGTTGTTGATACTGCAAATTCCTTGGCTTCTGACTGGGAAGGAATGATGTCCCCTGTGTTAATACTTCATGACTTTTGCATGTAAGATTGAGAACAATAGGAATTTCTCTGTGATGCTTCTTTGGAATTTAGAGGTTCCAGTATCTCCCCTAATCCCCAAATTCCTGATAGGGAAAGCCTGCCTGCTCATACTTGCTTATTTTGGAACAGGAAATACCATTTTTGCTGATTTCCCATTGTGCCCCATAGTGGTTGTAGACAGCAAGCTTGGGACAACAGGTGAGACGTTTTTGGAACTAGATGAGGAAAGACTGACTTGTTCAATTCAAATGGCCTTTTTTCTTTCTTTTTTACCTATTCTGTGATAGAGCAGATGGGTAGCCATGTTTAGAATATGGGCAGCTGTTCACACTCTGGTTGCCTTCCTATGATTCCTGGGCTTCCTGGAGTCCAATGTTACGGCACAGGTTCAGGCTAAGTTCATTTCTACAAGAAGCATCTCTGTACCCTGCCCATTAGCATAAGCTAAGGACAAGGGCAGTCAAAGGTCAAGAGAAGTTCAAAACAGCATAACCTTTCTGTGCTTCTGTTTCCAAATAACCTTAGTCTGTCCTGCTCCCCGAGTTTTTTCCTCGGCCATCATGTTTACCGTGTAGTTGTAAAACTCAAGAGAACAAGGACTGACTTGATACAAGGGAAGTTAGAGAATAGAAGTCATTGTTGCTTAAAACAGGAGAAATAATTGATTTATGTTCGGGGGCCAATTAGGCTATAAAACAGGAACAGTAAAGGGACCTGTGACTTTAGGACAGCTACTTGCTCTGATTTCTGTCCCACAGACAAGGGGTTCCCCAATAAAGGCTGTCAGCTTTTTAGGCTAAATTATTAATTCCTTTCATGCCTCTCAGGGATTGTAAACAGCACATAATACAGGAAAACAATTGATACTGTTCAGTCATTGGCCAGATAGAGGGTCAAAGGGTAAATAGTTGGATTAGCAACAGCTGTTCTTCCTCCGAAGTCAAACTTTTGTCCTTATTTATTTCAGCAACGCCATTCCTGAGTTTTTGGCCTGTAAATAGTTAAATCCATTTCTCTTCTTGTAAAATAATTTTACAAATAATTAGAGGATAAATATTGACCAAAATTTAAAATACTCATTTTAATTCAGTTTCCAAAGTTGAAGATGAGCCTTCTTTTTGGTATGTGTTGACTATGTTGTTTAATGTTCATAAGGTATTTATTATCTCAAGGAAAGTAACTGCTTGAAGTTAGACACACTAAAAGCTTTTTAGCTATTTTTTTTTAAAATCAACTCCTTAAGGATCTTGGTATTGCTTGATTAAAAGAAAAAAATTCCTTTATTTAAACTGATATTAGGGACAATGCATGTTCATTGTGGAAAACACTGAAAGAAAAATATAAACACTCCCAATCTCACCACCTGGAAATAACCATTATTTCTTAATTGAGAATATGTCCTTCTGTTTGTTTCTCAGCTTATTTTTTTACATAAATAAATATGAATTGTAATATACATATAATATTGTATATTGTTACCGCCCCCCACCACTAAGCATTACATTGGGAGCATCGTCCCAAGTCATAAAACATTTTTCATAAATGTTTTTAATGGCAGGATAATATTTTATTGTAATAACTTTACCATGATTTATTTAAACATTCTCCTAATTTGGGACAGTTAGATTGTTTCCAATTTCTTCTACATTATAAATAATGCCACACATTTTTTTGTCTGCATTTCAATTGATCGCTTTAGCTTTTTATATAAACAAAATTTTTCAGAATTAAGAACATGGACTCTGGCTCAAGATTCCTTGATTTTAACTTGGCTTCATTCAATATTTAGTAGCTCTGTAATCTTGGCTAAGTTATTTAACCTCTTTGTGCCTCAGTGTTTCCATCTGTAAAATTGGGACAATAAAAAGTTATTCCTACTTTACAGGGCTGTTGTGAGAATTAAATGAAATAATATATGTATTGAGAATAATGCTTGGTCAATAGTAAACACCATTAAGTGTATGCTGTTCTAGGTTATGCAGCATAATGTTGAAATTCTCAGTCTCTCTGTACTTATGGGCTGTTGTAACTGTACTTTACTTTAGTCAATTAAACTAGCCTGTGTTTCTTAATGACACAAAGATAAATCATTCCAGATGTTAGCAGGTGTAAGTTACTGCTTCAAGTAAGTAGTTCCCTCATTATATGTACTGAGCTCACATACTGCTGGTCACTTTGACCAAGACTGTTCTTTACCATCTGGTTGACTGTTAGAATGTTTTGGGCCCCTTCCCCCAACCAGCAGTAGGTAACCTCTCAAATGACCATCTGCCAACCCATTTTTTAACCTCTTAGGAAACTAAAGAAGTTAACCCTCTGCTCATTTAAAACAAATATTCAGATTGTGTACTTTCTCTTGGGTCAGTAGCAAGGCCTTATAGAGAACGTGCTGAGAAAGAAAATCGAGCAGTTAAAAACCTGACCACTACCATTTTGAAAACACAGCATAACTTGGATTCTTGCTGACCTAGATGTTAAAATATATATATACACATGTATAATTTTTTTTCCTACTGATCAAAGATATGGGTAAATGAGCATTTTAAAAGAAACTTGAAAGTTAAATTAATCTTTGCCCTTTATTGCCATACTGATAGATGCCCACCAAGCAGGGACCCATGGATGAGCTTTAGAATAAGACAGCTTAACATCACTAGCTTGCTCTGGCTTTGTATTCTGTAAAGCATTCTGGGATCTCAAAGAGACTTTTGTTGATCCTTCAAGCTACAAAAGAGAAATGTACATCTCAGCTAGAGCAAACATAGATTCTATCCAGAATTCCAGTATTCTGTATCATAGCCTAATGGGTCCATTTCTAGTTGTCGAACTATAGGTCACAATTTTTAATCTCAGGAAACAGTTCAATAAGCCCAAATGTAGTCTGAAGAGAGTGGACTTAGAGGCTGTATGTAAGAGATCAAGGAAGGAAAGAAAATTAGGATTTATTGGCAAGTATTCCTTATGTGCCAGGTACTTTGCATGTATTCAGTGGGAGTAAGAAGGGTTATATCATATAAATTTATCTAATTTTCAGGTTGACTTTGTAATACCTAGTTCATTGTTCTTTTCATCCTTCCCCATTTCCCTTTTTCCTCTTTGATGTATGCCAAGCTAAGATATAGTTCCTGCCCTCAAAGGACTCTGGTTTAGTTAAGGAATTTGATAACATGTGACTTTTACTAACTAATAATAATAATAGCTAGTACTTATTACACACTAAATGCTTCCATGCATTGTTCATTAAGCGTTCAAAAATGTTTAAAAAGATACTATCCCTATCTTACAGATGAGAATGCTGAGGCCTGGGGAGGGTAATTGACTCACCCCAGAGTACATAGTGGAGAAGTATCTAAGACTTCAGAGCTGCTGTTTTAATTAATCTTCTATCCATTCTCTTGACTGGGTCAGGTCTCAAATGCTCATGGAAGAGTTTAAGGAAGTTTAATGATTTCTAACATATTTAATGGGGCTTTTTTTTTTTTATGGGGCTTTTTATGTACAGAAGAATAAAGACTTTTCTAAGTATCATTTGGGCTCTTTTGCATATATTAGAATGATTTGGACACAAATAATTCACTGTGGAGTAGGTTCCCAAAGAGATTTCTTCTGTGGCTCAGGTTCAGAATTTATGCACTATTTATCAGACAGGTTCTTTCCTGAAACAAATGTCATCTTTCCTCCACAGCATTCTGTTAGTGATTTAGGTATTTCATGTTCACAACTTTTCCAAGAGCTTGCTTAGAATCTGTTGGATCACTGCTAGATCAAGTCTCCCGAATGTGACCTTTTGCTGTGAAGTTCCCTTCTGATAAGGATTCTTTTGAACAGGGTGGGGGTAGCATGAGATCCGAGCTTAGGCCAAACCCTCATCCCCTTGACCTCTGCCCCTATTTCAGAGTTTATACTGACTTGGTAGGGACTCCCTATGGAGCCAAGAGTTTAGGACTTGTTTACAATTGATGAAAAGATAGTTGCATTCAAAGGCTGTTGTTGGGTCCTTGGAGAGTCATGGATCTCTGCCATTATCTCTGGTGGGTGCAGGGAATGTGTGAACATCTGGGTCTGGAGATTTGTAATGGTTGACTAAGAAGGAATGAGAATAAACTTTGAAGCTGGATAGGCTGCTGAAACTGTTCTTTCCATAGGAGCAGTACTCAGTAACATTTTGAGAGTGGAGATTCATATAAACCTTTGTTTTTTTCATCTAAAACAAAAAGAGCTGAAAGTGGTTGTTGAAATTCAATATATGATAACAAGGAGGAGTGTGTGGAAATTCTTCTCTTCCTTTTTTGCTGTCTCACCAGAGAGAAAGTTTGCCGTTAGGTAAATATATCGAGTAGTGGAGAGAAACCCTAGATTATTAAAATCACCCTCTTCAAAGTTATGCATAGTTTTACATATTAGTATTTTCTCTAAAAATCTTGTGGTGCTCTATGTATGCCGAGGACAGTATAGCAACTCAGTCCCAAATGAGTCCTCACATGCCTTTTCTGGGTGCACTTTAGACCACTCTTTATTTAGCCTCTGTACCTGAAGTTACATATCGTTTTTTTCCCTCAATAATTGTTATAGATATGAATCTGAAAAAAAAAGATAAGCACCTTTTCTTCAGAGGGTGCTGACAGTCACTGTGAACCAAGATCGAACAAATACATCCTCTGTTTGTAAGCATAGGAAAAGATAAACTTCATGAATAGTAGGATTCGAAGTGAAAATGCAGTGTTAATATCTCTTTAACCTTAGCACAAAATTTTGTGTGCTAAATGTAGTCTGGCCTATAGATGTATTTTGATTACCTGGATGTTTAACTAAAAGCATGCTAGTTGCCAACATTTAAACCTTGCAAGAGTTTCATAAAAATTTGAGTTTCTGGCCTTCATGATAAATTGGAAGATCTAACACTGCTCCTGGATGTGTCTTATGTGGCACCTGTTGGCTGAAACAAAGTGGTGGCTGCCCTCTTTAAGTGAGCATGCACTTTCGGGTTTACCACAAAACCACATGGCCTCCTTTATCCACTTGTGTTTCCTCTCAGTCTTCTGTAGGCATCTGAGTTTGCAACTTCTGTGTTAAAGAATGATAAATAATTATCAGTGCAGATGAAGGTGTGGGAAAATGGGAACTCTTATGAGTGGAATCTAATAATATCTGTGAAAACTGAAAATGTGCAGGTTTATTTTTATAGAGTTAATAGTTTAAAATTTAAAATTGCAGATTTAGCAATTCATACATAGTCATAGGTATTTATTCTATGAGAAATGACAGATATGCAAAATGTATATTCACAGATGCTCCTTTCAGAATTTATAATAGCAAAAAAAAAAAAAAAAGAAAAAGAAAAGAAAAAGGAAATAGCTCAGTTTAATAGGGGGCTAGTTAAATGAATTACAATTATCCATGCATGGAATATTACAGAATGATTAAGGAGAAGGCAGATTTTAGTCTGGAAGAAGATACACTAAGCTATTTGTTAACAGTGGTATCTTTGGGCAAATGAGATCGCAGGCTAACTTTCATGATTTCTGTGTTTTAATTTTTTTTTTTAAACAAGGCTTTTGTATTAAGAAAAAAGATATAGTATTTTTTTTTTTTTTTTTAAAGAATCTCTGGTTCTCATTTCAGCTGCCAAGTTTCCAAGGCTGTTCTGCCAAATTGAGCCACCCAGGCTTCAGCTTCTCACTTAGATCAAGATTATACATTTCAGAATTCTGTTATCTTGAAATTGCTTTAAGGAAGGAGAATCAGTGTCCTCAAGTAGCAGGAGCCATCGTGAAGCCCAAGAACAGGGTAAAAGCCCCGAGTAGCATTTTCAGGCTTCTCCTTGCAGCCCTGAATCGGCCTCCGTTCTGTGTCAGGCTTGACATTACCATATTGTCAAGAATGAGGGTAGCCTTAGTGGTTTCTCGTATGAACTGTGCTCTCCTGCAGTCGCAGGGTTATGTTGCTGAAAGGGAATATAGTGGAAGATAACGTGGAGCAGTGGAAAAAAACATGAGTTTGCATCTTTGACACTTCCTTGCTGAGTGACCATAGGCAACCTGTGAAGCTTAGTTTCTTCATCCATAAAACAACAATAACCCTTGATAGGGGTTGTTTAAAAAAATAAGTAAGATACTACATGTGAATTGCCTAGCATTTAGCTGTTCTAGCCATTCCTATATATTTATCTTTTGCTGAAATACCTAATGGTTTCTAACTTTTTTGGTTACTACTTAGTGAGCATTTACTGTATACTAATGGTTTTGAAGCATTATCTTATTTATTCTTTCTGGCAGTTCTATGAGGTTGTTCTCAACTCTTGTTCTCCCCATTTCACAGATGAGGAAACTGACAGTTTAACACTTGACTAAGGTCACACAGCTGGTAAGTGGCAGAGCTGGAGCCTGTGTGCTTTCAAAGTCAATGTACTTTTTACATTTTTAAGATGGTGATATGATTTACACACAATGAAATGTACAGATAATTGTAAGGTTCAAATAGTTTTCACAAATACATGCACCCTTGTAATCCATGTTCCATCAAGATACAGCACATTGCCATTCCTTTAGAAAATTCCCTTATGCTTTCTCTCAGTTGATCCCACTGTTCTATCCCAAGAGACAATAAATTCTGGTTTCTGTCATGATATATTAGTTTTGCCTGTTCTAAAATGTCATATAAATGGAATCATACGATATGTACTCTTTTGTGTCTAATATTTTTCAGCATAATGTTTTTGAGACTCAGCCATGTCGTTGCAGGTGCTAAATAGTTTATTTCTATTTATTTCTGAGTAGTATTTCATTGACTATCACAGTTTATCTATTCACCTGTCGATACCTGGACTGTTTCTAGTTTTTGGCTGTTATGAATTAAGCAGCTATGCAAATTCTTGTACAAGGTTTTTGTGGATATATGTTTTTATTTTTCTTTACATATGTCTAGGAGTTGTTAGGTCATATGGTAGATGTATATTAAACTTTTTAAATGAAATTGCTGAACTGTTTATACATTTTCCAGTTCCAGTAGTGTATGAGTTCTAGTTGTTCCACATCCTTGTAAATGTGTGGTGTTGTCAACTTTAACTTTTTAAAAGTCACTCTAGTGAGCCTGTAATGGAACTGATGTGGTTTTAATTTACATTTCCCTGATGACTAATTATGTTGATCACCTTTTCATGCCCTTATTAGCCATTCATATATCTTTCAGAAGTGCCTATTTAAAGTCTTGACTATTAAAAAAATCATGTTCTTTGTCTTATTATTGAGTTTATGCTATTTTTTTTATGTCCTTCATGAGATATATGTGTTGTGAATGTTTTCTACAATCTGTGGCTTCTGTTCTACTTTGTTAATGTGTTTTTTGTTCAGTAGAAGTTTTATATTTTTATGAGATCCAATTTATTAATTTTTTTCTTTTGTGATTAATGCTTTCTGTGTCTTCCCCAAGAAATCTTGGTCTAACCTGAGGTTACAAAGGTATTCTGTGTTTTCTGCTGGAAACTTTATGGTTCTGGCTTTTACATTCATATCTATAACCCATTTTAAATTAATTTTTTTGTATGTTATGAATAGGAATCAGTCTTTTTATATGAATATTCATTTTTTAGCAACATTTTTTGAAAGATTTTCCTCACTGAATTTTTGATACACTTGCTGAAAAATAATTTGCTTTTTATATGTGAGTCTATAGACTCTATATTTTCTTCCATTAATCTATATATCTTTTCGACATCTTGAGTACTTTAGCTTTGTAATAAATCTAGAAATCAGGAGCTGGTAGTCTTCTAACTCCACATAATACTTCATTGTATGTATATATGAATTAGTCTTCTAATTCTTTATTTTCAAAGTTGTTTTGGCTGTTTTACCTATCCGTAAACATTTCAGAATCAACTTGTCAAAATTTTTTTCAAGCAAAAAAGCCTGCTGAGATTTTCTTTGGATTGCACTGATATTATCAGTTTGGGGAGAGTTGTAATTTTAGAATTGAGTCTTCTGATCTATGAATTCTGTGTGTCTTTCCACTTACTTAGAGCTATTTTTTCTCAGCAGCAATTTTAAAAGATTGGTGTTAAGATCTTGTACATCTTTCTTTAAACTTATCCCTAAGTATTACATATTTTTTAATGCTATAGTAAATGGTATTATTTTAAATTTTTATTTTTAAATTGTCGCTAGTATATAGAAATGCAATTGATATTTATATATTGAGTTTGTATTGTACAAGACTGTCAAAATAGTTTACTAGTTCTGGTAACTTTTAAAAATAAATTTCTTGAGACTTTTTATGTGTACATATGTGAATAAAGACAATTTTACTTCTTCCTTTTTGATGTTTATGACTTTTGTTTATTTTTCTTACCTTATTGCATTGGGTAAGATTTCCAGTCCAATAGTAGATAAAAATAGTGAGAATGACATTCTTGTCTTGTTTTTGATCTTAGAGGGAAATACTTCAATATTTCACTATCACGTATGATATTAGCTATAGGTTTTTTCCTTTTTTAATTTTTAATTTTTAAAAATTGTGGTAAAACACACATAATATTCACCACCTTAACCATTTTTAAGGGTTCAGTTTAGTGCCATTAAGTACATGCATAGTGTCATGCAACCATCACTGCCATCCATCCACAGACCTCTTTTCATCTTGCAAAACTGAAAATCTGTACCCACTGACAATATGTTCTCATTCCCCCAGCCTCCTGCAGCCACCATTCTGCTTACCTTCTCTATGAATTTGACTATTCTAGGTATCTCATGTCAATGGAATCGAACAGTATTTGTCCTTGTGTGCCTGCCTGGCTTTTTTCACTTAGTATTAATGTTTTCAAACTTTACCCATGTTGTAGCCTGTGTCAGAATTTTTTTCCTTAAGGCTGAATAATACTTCATTGTATGTATATATGACATTTTGTCTATCTGCTCATCTCTTGATGGACATTTGAGTTGCTTATACCTTTTGGCTATTGTGATTAATGCTCCTGTAAAATATGAGTGTACAAATATCTCTTCAAGTCATTTTTTGCAGTTCTTTTGGGTATATATCCAGTACTGGAATGGCCGGATCGTATGGTAATTCTGTTGTTATTTTTTTGAGGAACTACCATACTGTTTCCACACTGGCCGCACCATTTTACATTCCCACTAACAGTGCACACGGGTTCTAATTTTTCTGCATCCTCATTAATACATGTAGTTTTCTGTGTTTTTCATAGTAGCCATCCTAATAGGTGTGAGGTGATATTTCATTGTAGTTTTGATTTGCATTTCCCTGGTAAACAATGATGAGAAACATATTTTCAAGTGCTTACTGGCTATTTGTATATATTCTTTAGAGAAATGGGTATTTAAGTCTTTTGTCCATGTTTTAATGTCTTTTTTTCTTTTTTTTTTTTTTTTAGGTTATAAGAGTTCCTTATATGTTCTGGATATTAACCCCTTATCAGATAAATGATTTGCAAATATTTTCTCCCATTTCGTGGATTGCCTTTTCACTCTGTTGATTGAGTCCTTTTATACATAGAAGTTTTTAATTTTGATGTAGTACAATTATTTTTTCTTTTGTTGCCTGAGCCTTTGGTATCCTATCCAAGAAATCATTGCCAGATCCAGTGTCCCAAAGCTTTTACTCTGTTTTCCTCTATAGGTTTTATAGTTTTAGGTCTTACAATTAGGTTTTTGATCGATTTTGAGGTAGTTTTTATATGTATGGTATAAGATAAGGTCCACACTTATTCTGTTGCATGTGAATATTCAGTTTTTCCATCACTATTTGTTGAAAAGATTGTCATTTACCCCATTCAGTATGTTGGCAACCTCGTTGAAAATCACTGACCATAAATGTGAGGGCCCTCTATTCTATTTCATTTGTCTGTATGTATGTCTGTTTTTATGTCGGTACCATACTGTTTTGATTACAGTAGCTTTGTAGCAAGTTTCGAAATCAGGAAGCTATGTATTATTTGTATATGCCCTTTATCAACTTGAGGAAGTTCCCTTGTATTTCTAGTTTGCTAAGGGTGTTTTTTTTAAATCATGGATGATGTCAGTTTTCAAATACTGCCTCTGCGTTATTTAGATAAGACTGTGAATTTGATGAATTACAGATTGCTTTGTGAAAATTGAACCAACCTTGCAATCCTAGGATAAGCCTTATCTTTTTATATATTGCTGAATTTAACTTGGTGGATTTTTGTGATATGTTTGTAAGAATCAAGGCCTATATTCTTACCCTCCTTGCCATACTTCCTCCAAAAAATTTTTATTTTTATTTAATTCATTATTTTGGACACATTTCTTTTTGTTTTATTTCTGTGAACCTTAGTTTTTTATGTAGGCATAAACCAAAACTAGCTGGCTTTCTAGATAGGTTTAGGCTCTTTCCTTCTTCAAATTTGAAGTCTCCATCTAGTGGTATCTTTTGGAAGCACAGAGGTGGGAATAAACAGTGGCGTTTATTCTTGTTTAGTCCACTAGGTGGCAACAGGCCCTAACTGAAGAGCCAAGATCAAGGAATAAGAAAAAGAAAACGCAATGTTTGTAAAACTCATAATAAAATAGAACATAAAACCAAGATTTTCTGTAGAATAATACTGCTAGGCCTCAAATATGAGAGAAGGAATGAGCTCTTAGCTCATTCTAAGAGCATGTATGAAAACTCTAAAAATATATGGGATTCGATTATACTGCTGCCCTTCCACTTCCCAAACTTCAGAATCTTGGCTTATTCAGTGGCTATCCACTTGCTTTTCTTTGATGATTGGGTGTACAATGGGATGAGGTGATGGAGCTGACCCTTCATACAAAGGAATCTGAGTTTGGGGAGTGAGGGCAAGAAGGATGTGCTCTTACATCTAAGAGCTGAAAATCTACTTCCAGGGAGACTGCAGGAAGAAAGCATTTCATGCTGTCCCTTGGGTCTGAGACTCCTTTCCTTGGGCATGAAGAAAGGATGTTTTATGAATGTTATAGTTTAAGTTTTTATAAGTTTCCTTATAAAAATGGAAATTGGGAGAGCAGAGATTTTCCTGGACAAGGAATTGTTTAAGATAGCGGCGAAGGTCAGTTAAGGGGGTGTGAGATTCTGAGTAGTCATGAGTAGAATTATGAGGCTGTGAAAATTAAAAGATAGTGGGTGGGATGAGTTTATAATGTTCCCTAAAGTAAAGAGAAAAGTTTGGGAGGATGACTTGGCTGGAAGCAGCGTGGCCTGGCAGCCTAGCGCAGCTTGCTTGTTTGGGGCCGTGATGCCAGCTTTTTTGACCTCAGCTGACTTAGGCAGGACCCCATTACCTACTTAACCAGCCTGTTCCTGCTTTCCAGTTGAAAATAATTCATTGGCAGTGCTGACTATTATGTACAAATAAATTTGGGGAAAGGATGATAAATGTGCTTTAGCAATTGAGGTGTTGTTCATATTTGAAACATGACATGTACATGTCAAAGTCTAATTACTGGAGAAATTTGAAATAAGGGTACTATTGATGTAACACTTATCATTCTACATAGCATATATCAAACTAACTTGAAAATGATGTTGCTGATTGAGCCATAATTGAAGATTAAAAAGCAAGAAGATCAGCATTTGAAAGCTACCACTAATTCCCCCAACAGTGATAGTGGACCTCTGAGAAGTGCAGGATTTCCAACTGATTTTATATGCGTATTTGCAGTAGGATATTTACAAAATTGCCACCCATTTTGTGGTAGCCAGTCTTTCAATATAATACTAAAGAGTTTCTTGTTAATTTTAGTGACAAACACTGCCTTTTATTGTCAGTTAACAAGTTACCTACAAGTAGCCTTTATTCATAAGTAGCGATGAATTGAACACCAGCCACTCAGAAGATGGATGAATGTCGGGTTAAATCAGCAGGATGATCCTTTACGTTTATACCTGGAGAATCATGGGGCTAAGATATTGGGAAGGAGGAAGAGAAGGTAGAAAAGTAACCATAACCTAGCTAGAAGGAGGCTCAGTGAAATAAGCCTTTGGAGCTTAGGTGTGAAATGAAAAAAGGATGTTTCTTCTGAGACTTAAAGCAAAATCTCACCATTTCTTGATTATGTATGTATGTAGGGATGTTTATAATAATAGTTTTAATGCTGTTGATAGAATTACTACTCAGTATCTGTTCAGTTCTGTTGACAAAATTAATATTTGTTATGTGAGTCTAACACCAAATGATTCTTCTAGGAGTTGTTTTTCCTTATGTTGAATAGAGTAGATCTGTGTAATTGAGAAGGAAATAAAATCCTTTATGTAATAACTTTGTGCTGGGACTTTCGTTGATTTTTTTTTAGTCTAGATGCAGTAAAAGCGAAACCCTAAACATTCTTATTGAAATAATCTTAATTGTGAGATTAATCTATGTCTCTGTCCCTTTCTCTGTCTAGCTCTCTTCTCATTGAAAGGTTTTTTTAGACAAAAATTTAAAATGCTTTAGTCACCTTTTCCTAATCATCTTAATAATTTTGGCTCTTAACTGTCACCAAAACTGTTACATTTTCTTCACTGAAGTTTGATAAATGTGATTTCTGACCAGTTAGTTTCAACCTCTTACCTTTGTTTTCTCTTTTGAAACAACTGGATAAAAATATCACCAAACAAATCTCAAAAGTGACATTGGTAAATTAGTGGAAATTGTCCTACAAATGCAGATGAAAGATTACCGGGTCATTTTTAAAGCTTCAAAAATACAATGGGACTGGAAACAAATTTAGGAGGAAATAGATGTTGATTAAGAGTTGTTACGGCTGCTCACAAGTTAGTAAGACAGTGCTGTCATGTGAAAAGAATACTATCCAGCAGTAATTACTGTTGATTAGTCTTCATTTTTTATATTTTTAATTTAATTTAATTTGTTTTGATTAGTCTTCTTGATATACATGGTGCCATTAAGATCCTAAATATTAGTGATGTGATTGTTACCAAATGTTCAGAATGACAAGTTTAATCAAGGTCACATTTAAAAGAACTACCTTAGTGAAGTTTGCAGTGTATCAGGTGCTGCGCTAGGCACATTATTCTCACTTTATGTAATCCCCATCATAACCTTATGAAGTAGGTGGTGGTTCTCAGGTGAGAAGCTAAGACTAAAAGGTTAATGCTACACTGCTTCTCATTGCCTTGTTCATCATAGCCAAAGAAGACTTCAGAGCTTAGAGAATGTGATCTAGTCATAGGGGTTTGTAAAGACATTTGTCACAGCCAGAAAAATATGGGTCAAACATAAGGAGCTGTAAAGCAGAGAAATAACTGGTCTAACTAGAGTGCAGGTGCCTGAGAAATACAGATTGGAAGCAAGGGAGGAAAACAGATATTGACTGGAATAGTTCAATTGCAAGGAACAGAATCCCCCACCTTAAGCTAGCTTAAAATGGAGACATTGGTGGAAAGTACACGGTCTCTCTTGGGGCCCAAGGATGGAGCATTTAATTGGATTTCATGCAGGTTCAAGATCAGGATTTTTTTTTCATCCCTCTGTGGCCACATGGAATCTTATCCCTGCTTCTCTGATGCCTCTGCTTCATATTTCTCTTATTCAGACAGATATTCTTTGCTTCTGTGTCCATAATGGAAAATGGATGCCCCGGCTCTGCCTTGCCTTGTCATGTCTTTCCAGCACCCATGATCAATACAGACTAACTGAAACATTTGTATTCAGATTTTAAATGCTCAGGAAAGAGGATAAGCCCAGCATGAATCAAGTGTCTATTTGTCTAGTCCAGGACTATGGCCTATTAACTGTTTAGTACAAGCTGGAGGTGCAATCTCAGAAGAATATGAATAGAGCAGATAAATTATTTGATAACTTCATTCAGGGCACAAGCAGGATGGAGGTTGTGGAAACTCACCTTTAAATCTGGTGTTTGAAAACAGTACACAGTAGTACAAATTCAGGGGCATGGTTGATTAGGAATTATTTGCTAGTCCTGGAGTGAGAGAGGATGAGGATTTGGCACATGAACTGAGAATCCAGGTATTAGGTGATCTTGAAGTTTGGCAAGTAGAAGAGATGTTTTCAAACCACCCAGGTATTGTCTGGGAGTATAAGCATTAAGACTCAACTCTTGGGTCTTGGGATGCTACTGATCAGGTGGGCCAAGACTTAAGCCTGGGCTGGTGAGAAAAGTACCCATGATAGAAACCCAGGCATGCTGATGGGCTTAATTATAGTGGCCAGGGCCAACTGTAGCACAATGTGTACTTATTTGCCTAGAACCTATTTGAGTACCTACCTGGTTACAAGATATAAGGCTGTCCATTTATTCTTGCCCTACTCATGATTGGCTCTGGTGTTGGTTCAGATTACATCTACACAAAGAAGGCACTAATGACTTCGATAATTAGGGCTTTTGGGAAGTGGGGATTGAAAATAATTATTTGATATTCAAATTTTTTGTGTTACTTCCTTCTGGAATTGAAAATAATTCTAGTATTTTAGAGTAACTTTATTCCTTTGCCTTTCCTGGGAAATTTTCCTCCTATTTTGGAATTGAGTTGTATTTGAGTAGTTTAGATATTATAGCATTGGGTCTAATTCCAGGAAAATAGATTTGATTTCACAACGGCTGTTTGTCTTCACCAAAATTAGGATTTTATTACTTATGAGATTTGTGAAAACATAGCTGAAGACGAGATTCATTTTTGTCATGAGTGAGTGAGAAGGTCAACAAATCCTGCTCCCTAAAAGCAATTGTAAAGTTGGACAAAACTGTCAGAAACAACCATAGACTTATAAGAAATAGAAAAGCATTTTATTTATAAAAACCACTGAGTTTTGGATGAGAACACAAGTTTGTGGTCTTGGCCAGGATTGCTCCCATGTTTTTACAACTGCGATAGTTCATCCAGAGTGAGGTAGGTCACGAAAACCAGCAGCTTCAGTACTCCTGTGGAAGGGGCTTATTTGATTTGGAATGTTGTCAAGTAAAAGTGATCATCTTGGTGGCAAGTGAAATAGAGCCAGCAACTCTGCTAGCCTAAGATTACAGTCCTGTTTGGGACAAACAGTGGAGAAGTAGACTAGACAAGTCTTGAACAGAGAGGTCTGGGAGGTGAGACAGCTACAAAGAGCCTGATAAGCTCTCCAGATATCCTGGGTTGACCATGCTTTATGCACACCAGGAACCAGTATGAGCCCATGACATTCATCTCTGGGCATACATCAAAGGATGTGTGTGAAAGCCCAGCAGAAAGTAAAAACTATAGCAGACTTGAAGGCCTAAAGTGTAAGTGTAATCCCCATCCCTCCATCAGCAGAGAGCAAAATGGCTCAAAATGGTCAAACACCACCTCTGACCAATCAGTAAACTATGGAGACAGAGGAGTGACCCCTAGAATCTCGGCTTCAAAATAAAAACAACACAGGGTGGCACATTGCAGGGGAGACAAGTTTCACAGGTTTAGTCCAGGAAAGTTAGTTAAAAAAAAAAAAGAAAAAAGAAAAAAAAGAATTCCCCCAAACATCACAAACTTTAGTAATGGAAAAGTCAGAATCCAGAGTTGCTAACAGTATATTATTTTAAATGTTCAGTATTCAACAACAACAGAAAAATTAGAAGACTTGCAAAGAAACAAAGCGTTACCTATAATCAGGAAAAAAATCAGTAGAAACTGTCACTGAGTGATCCCAGATGTTCATTGTGGCACACAAAGACTTCAAAGCAGCTATTACAGATATTTCAAAGAAATAAAAGGAACCATGTATAAAGAATTAAATGAAAGTATGACGATAATGACTCAATGAATGGAGAATTCAATAAATTATAAGAGAGAACAAAATAGAATTAAAAAGTATAATAATTGAAATGAAAAATTAGGAAGGCCTCAACAGCAGATTCAAGATAACAGAAGAAAGAATTGGTGAGCTTGTAGATCAGTAAAAATTATTTTATATGAAGAATAGACAGAAAAAAGATGGAAGAACAATGAACTGAACAATGAACATCAAATATATATGTAAGGATATACATATATAGAAGGAGAGGTGAGGGAAAGGAGGAGAAAGTGTTAGAAAAAATAAAAGCTCAAAACTTCTTGATTTTGATGATAAGCATTATTCCACAGAACCCTAGGTATGATAAAAACGTCAGAGACAAACTGTTGGAAGACAAAGGCAAAAAGAAGAATCATGAAAGCAGCAATAAAAATAAATGATTCATCATGTCAAGGGAACAGGAATAGGATTTAGGTCTGAAGGTAGTAGGATAACATATTCAAAATGTGGAAAGAAAAACCTGTTAACCAAGGATTCTATATCTAGCAAAACTATTTTTGAAAAATGAAGGCAAAATAAAGACATTCCCACATGAAAAAGAGAATTTATTGGCAGTAGAACTGCCTTAAAATACTAAAGGAAGTCCTTAAGGCTGAAAGAAAGTTTACCAGATGGTCACTCAAATCCATAAGAAGAAATGAAGAACATCGGAAATGGTAAATTTGAGGGTAAGTACAACTCTATACTTTTTTATTCTTAGTTTTTGCAAAAAACATAAAGTTGTATAAAGCAATAACTATAACACTGTATTCCTGAGGCTATAGCACATATATGGTAATAATAATAATACCAGAAAAGGGGGGGTGGGTAGGAGATATATTGGAGCAAGTTTCTATATCTCCTCGTATTAAGTTAAAAATAAATTGTGATGTGAAGACTAATGTGATGCCTAGAACAAATATAAAATAAAAAATGTGCGTAGTGAAAAAAGTCAACAGAGGGATTAAAATGGCAGACTAAAAATATTTCACACAAAAGAAGGTAGTAGAGGAAGAAGAAGTTTTAAAAAAGACATGAAACAAGTAACAAATAGCAAAATGGCATATTTAAATCCAACCATATCAATAATTATATTACATATGAATGGGCTGCCTATTCAAAAGTAGGGGTTGTCAGCCTGGATAAAAAGACAGGGCCTAACTCTCTGCTGTCAGTAAGATTGAAAAACACATAGGTTGAAAGTGAAGAGATGCTAAAAGATAAATTGTGCAAACTAACCATAGGAGAGCTGGAGTGACTATACTAATATTAGATTAAATATACTTTAAGACAAATATTACAAGAAATAGTAACATTTCATAAGGACAAAAAAGTCAACATGAGAGGAAAATACAGCAATTATAAAAATGTACCTAACAGAGCACCAAAATACATTAAGCAAAAACTGACAAATTAAATGAGAAATAAACAATTCAGCAATAACAGTTATAGATTTCAACACCCTATTATCAATGTTTGATAGAAGAGCGAGTCAGAAAATTAGCAAGGAATTAGAAGGCTTAATACTGTCAACCAACGTAACATAGTTTATATTTATTGAATATTCCATGTAGAATATACATTACTTTCAAGTGCACATGGAACAATCTCTAAGAATATTTTGGGCCATAAAGTAAGTCTCAATTATTTTTAAAGATTGAAATTGTACAGGGTATGTTCTATGACTACAATAGAATTAGGGATCCATAACAGAAAGAAATCTGGGTTATCTCCAAATATTTGAAATTAAATAGCATACTTATAAATAACCCATAAGTTAAGAAATACTAAGGTAAATTTAAAAATATTTTTGACTAAATGAAAATGAAAGTACAATATATCAAAATTTACGGAATGCAGCTAAAGCAGAACTTAGGGGAAAATTCATAGCTTTTAAATTTCTAAGTGTGTACACACATTTTGAAGTATTGTGGCTGCAGTTTCAGATCACTGCAATAAAGTGAGTTGTAATCTATTTGCTGGTGGGGAGTCTTACCTTCAATTTGTAACAAACGCAATATCTATGAAGCACAATAAAACTCGATAAAAATTAGGCATCCACCTTAAGAAACTAGATAAAGAGAAAAATAAACCCAAAGCAGGTATAAGGAAGGAAATAATGAAAATTAGAATGGAAAATAGTAAAATAGAAAACAGAATAATTATAGAGAAAAATCACTGAAACCAAAAATTGGAGAGGTCAACAAAATTGATAAACTTTTACCTAAGAGACCAAGAAAATAAAGAAGACATAAATCCCCAAAATCATGAATGAGAGGTCATCACTACTCTATAGAAATTGAAAGGATTGTAAGGGAATGTCATGAACTACTTTATTCCAACAAATTAGATACAATTTCCTAAGATACAAACTATCAAGAGGAAATAGTAAAGAGACCTATAACAATTAAAATGAATTAATAATTAAAAATCTTCATATAAAGGCAAGCCCAGGCCCAGTGGCATCATTGGTGAATTCTATCAAATGTTTAAAGAAGCAATAAGACTCATACTTCACAGACACTTTCAGAAACCAGAGGAAAAGGGAACACCTCCCACATATTCTGTGGGGATAGTATTACCCTGATAAAGCCAGGCAAAGGCAGTATAAGAAAACCGTTGACTATATATCCCCTATGAACACAGACTCAAACGTCTTAAAATGTTAGCAAACTAAATTCATTTATATACCGTGGCCAGTAGGGATTTATTCTAGGCATGCAAGGTTGAATTAATATGTAAAAATTAATGCAACATACCAGGGCAGATGTTCTCTTAAAAAGCTAGGTGGTAAATATTTTAGGCTTTCGGACCATACAATTTCTGTTGGAACTACTCAACTCTGCTGTTTTACTGCAAAAACAGCCATAGATAATATATAAATAAACAGGTGTAGTGATGTTTCAGTAAAACTTTATTTACAAAAATAGCTGGCCCACAGGTCATTGTTTGCTGGCCTCCATAATATACCATAAGATAAAGATTAAAAACCCCCCATATGATCATCTCAGGTGTAGAAAAATCATTTGACAAAGTCCAACATTGACCTACAAATGATAAAATCTCTCGACAAACCAGGAGTGGAATACAGCCCCTGCAGCTTTTGTAAAGGGCATCTGTGAAAAGCCTGAAGCTAAAATAATAATGATGAGATGTGAGTGCTTTTCCTCTAAGAATGGGAATAAGGTAGGTAAGAATGTCTGCTCTTACCACTGCCTTTCAACATTCACTGGAGTTTCTAGCTGGTGCAAAAGAGGGGAAAAGGCATCTGAATTGAAAAGGATTAAAACTTTATTGATAGGTGACATAATCCTGTATGTAATCCTAAGTAATTCACACACACACACACACACACACACACACACACACAAAACAATAAACAAATAGGACTAAATAAGTGTAGCAAGATCATAAGATACCAGGTCAGTATGCAAAAGTTAATTGTATTTTTATATAGTAGCAACAATTCAAAAATGAAAGAAAACAATTTCATTCACGATTGCATAAAAAGAATAAAATCGGAATAATTTTAATAAAAGAAATACAAGATTTGTATACCAAAAACTATAAAATATTTTTGAGAAGTTTAAAAAGACCTGAATAAATGGAGGAACATTCCATGTTCATGGATTAAAAGTCTAAATATAAGGATGACAATTCTTCCCAAATTAATGTATCGATTCAATACAATATCTATTAAAAAAATTTCAGCATACTTTTTCAGAGAAATTTAATCCTATAACTTATGTGTAAATGCAGAGGACCTAAAATAGCCAATACAATTTTGAAAAAGAACAAAGTCGGTTGACTTACATCACATGGTTTAAAAATAAAGTCACAGTTATCAAGACAATATGATACTGGTGTAAGGATAGGTACTAGAACTGGATTGAGAGTACAGAAATATATCCTTACATATGTGGTCAACTGATTTTTGACCAAAAATGTCAAAACAATTCAGTGGGAAAAAGATAATTTTTATTTCCAATGGAAAAATTAGATATCTGCATGGATAAAAAAGGACTCGGACCCTTAATTTACACTGGACACAAAAATTAGCTCAAAGTTGGTCATACACCTAATTCTAAAACCACAAAATGTCCCCAGAAATATCTCCTTGGCTTTAGGTTAGGTGACAACTTCCTAGACATGATACCAATGGCACAAGCCATAAAAGAAAATTTTGATAGATTGGCTTCACTAAAATGTAAAACTTTTGCACTTCAAAAGATATAACTAAGAAAATGAAGAGACAAGCTACAGATCAAGAGAAAGTATCTGCACATCTGATATTTGATAAAGAAGTATACAAAATATATGAAGAACTCGTACAACTCAAGAGGCAACCCAGTTTTTAAAATGGGCAAAAAGTATTGTACAATTTCACTTCCAAGATACCTAGAATAGGCAAATTTACAGTGGACTAGAGGTTGCTAGGTGAATTGGGGAATGTATAGTTGCTGTTTAATGGGTACAGAGTTTTGTTTAGAATTATGAAAAAGTTCTGGAAATGGATAGTGGTGATGGTTGTACAACATTGTGATTTAATGTCACTGAATTGTACACTTAAAAATGGTAAATAAAAATGAAATTAGAAACAGAATGAAGACTTTAACAGACATTTCATCACAGGAAAAGGTGCTCAGCATTGTTAGTCATAAGGGAAATGCAAACTAAAATCACAGTGAATTTCTACTGCACACCCTTTGGAATGGCTGTTGTCAAAAAGACTATAAAAATGTTCTAATAAGTATTGGTGAGGCTGTATGGAAACTGAAAACCTCATTAATTGCTAAGAGAATGTAAAACAGTACCATCACTTTGGAAATCAATTTGGCAATTTAATAAAAAGTTAACATAAATTTACCATATGATGGAGCAATTCCACTCCTAGTTATCTATCCTAAGAGAAATAAAAAACCAATGTCTACACAAAGACTTGTATGCGAATGTTCACAGCATCATTTGTAATAACCCAAACCTGAAACAGTCTACGTTGTCCAACTGGTGAATGGATAAACAAAATGTGAAATATTTGTATAATGGAATGTTACTCAACAATAAAAAGGAATGAACTACTGACACATGCTACAACATGAATGAACTTCAAAAACATACTAAGTGAAAGACACCAAATTCAAAAAGACCATATATTATATGATTCCATTTATATGAAATGTCCAGAAAAGGCAAATTTACAGAGACGGCAGATCAATGGTTATCTGGGTGTAAGAATGGTAGTAGAGATTGTTTGCTAACAGGCTCAAGGGGAGTGTTTGGGGTGAAGAAAATGTGGAATTGGATTATAGCGATAATTGCACAACTCAAGTGAATTAAAGTCATTGAGTTGTCCACTTACAGTGGATTAATTTTATGGTATATAAATTAAACCTGAACGAAGCTGTGAAAACCTAAAATTTGGAAGGAGGTAAAGAAAGAGGCTTTTGGGTGAAATGGTGTAAGTTCATCAGTCTAGTGATGCCCTATTGATGATTTGTGATGTCTCTCATTAATTTTTGCCTTGGAAACCTATACCCTCCTTGTTCTTAAAGCCCTACCCTGACCCCTGCCCCACTAAAGAATCTATTGGAAAGAACTTTCTCCAAAGGAGAAACAACTTTCTCTTGTTTGGGAGGACTGACTCAACTGTTTGGAGTGTGGCTCTCGTGGACCATCTAAGCTGATGACACTTAGATATAGAAAAATGTCTTCTTTCGGCCTCAGGTTATAGTTGAACTCCAGCTAGACATCTTGCAAACATGTGCTGCTGGTTGATAAGTAGGTGAGAGTTTGGGGAATGAGCGAATCTTGTTGACTGAAAGTGGAGAACCTGTGGAGTGGTCCCGTCAGAGACCAGGATGCCTTGGGTTGTACTGCTGTGTGCTGTTTGAGGGTGACTCACTTGTCCAAGAGCACACAACCATTGCAGAGCTGGACTTAGATCCAGGTTTTCTGACTCCATGTATCAAACCATTTCTTCTATACTCTACTGTTTTGCCTCAACTGTTTACTGGAAAGAGGAGAGAAAGGGGCATGTGAATTTGATTGATCGCATATATTTTCAGTAGATTTAGTTAGTAGAAACAATTGGAGGGGAATTTGGGTTAAACTGTAAGTTCAGGGGTTCTATAGCAAGATTAATTAAGGTAGATTTGTCCCAGTGTTTAGTATCTGTTAAAGTTATACCTTGGGTGGAACTATAATTCATGGCACAGATGGCTTGAAGGTCCTGTGTACTTGGCTCAAGGAGCAGACCACTTCCGAAGTTATAAACATAATTGTGCCAGAAATCATAAGGAAATTCACTTGACAGACATTTATTGTCTACTCAGTGCCATGCCCCTTGTCAAGATACGGGATTAAAGATCCAGTTGGATCCTGTTGACCTGAGAGCACAGGAGTAGGCTGGACTTTCCGTCATCATTTTCGTTCTCTGAGGCTGATGTGTCTTCCCTCCAGCATGACCACTTCCGCCACGGACCTGGAGCCCACCGCTTTCTACTGTCCCTGCAGCTGTGCTTTCTGCAGGTCCTCTTTCTTGACAAATATAGTTCGTTATTTCTTCTTTTTCCACTGTGGGTTCTTCCATCTGCTTTTCAGCCAAACATAGGTAAATCCTATATCTAAAAGAAATCTTTACTTTGTTTAAAAAAAAGATATTAAAATTTTTTTCTTAATTGAAATAGTTCATGGTTATTGCTAAAGACTTGGAAGACATAGATGAGTTATAAATAATAAACATAAAAATCACCTTTAATTCTACAACTTAGAGATTCCAACTATTCCAACTATTAACATTTTTGCTTCCAGTCTGTTTGAAGTTTAATCTGCTTTTTACTTCCTATCAGCCAGTGTGCGCACACACACACACATACACAGATTTTAGCATCTTATTTAGTATCAGGCTCTGTGCGAAATATTTTACATGTATTCTTACCCTTCACGTAGCCCTGTGAAGCAAACAGCAAATACTATTATCATATCTCTTATTAACAGATGACAGATCTAAAGAGTAAGTAACTTGTCCACATTCACATAGTTGGCCCAAGTGCTGCACCACTACCTTTCCAGAAATCTATTTTCGTCCATGATTATCATTCCAAAAAGTTGTTTTCTCAAAGACTATCAGTAATTTTTAAAAATTTCCTGCCTTCTTCTTTGGCTTTATCTCATGACTGCTTCTCTGTATTCTATGTGCTGTAGCCACAGTTTCAATTTTGTGAAAGCACTGTGCCCCTTTGGCCTGTACACATGCCATCTAGTTCCTCTGCTAGGAATGCTCACCCCTCTTGTCTCATCCAGGTAATTACATTTACCATTCAAGTCTATTTAAATGTCATTTTCTTGAAGTTACTCCTCAGACCTTTCTCATACCCAAGACTGGATTGATCCCTTTCAATATTTGCTCCCATAGTACTTTGTTTTTCTCTTTTGCAGAACTTTTCACACTCGGAATTATTTTTTACATTGGAATTTGATCTGCTATTTGTGCTACAAATGGCTACACTTTTGTTTTTTCCATATTTCCTGGCATATGGCGCAGTTGAGGTGCATGGTAGGAGTCCAATAACTATTTGTTACTTATCTTTTTCTTTCTGTACTTGGTTCATTCACTTTCAGCTCCATGCTTATAAATCACAAATGTGCATTTTCTCTTTAAAAAAAATAATGAACTCCTGTTTCTTCCAGTTTGAAATAGCTCGTTTCTTAGTGCATTCTAGGCTCCTAATCTAGTAAAGAGTTTGGCTCCATTCTTGACTCCTTGCTATCTATTCTGTTCGAGCCAGTTTCTTGGAAGGTAGATCTGGTCTATTGAGCAGGAAAGATGGACACAATATTTTAAGTGGAAAAAGGTTACAGAACATTATGTATAACTCGTGATATTTTCTCTAAGTATAAATACATATGTTTTAAATATCTGAAATATCAGATAGTATATGTACTGAACAGAATGATGGGAGGAGCCACTAATGGACTTTAGTTTTCTCTCTTTTGTATGAATTTTTCAGGGACAACATACTAAAAATCCTATTTTGAAAAAGAGAAAACAACCAAAAATAAAGCTAAATGCCTTTTTGAGATAGCTTTTCCATTCTCTCCACTCCTGCTGCCTCAGCTCATTTGTACAACACATTTCTGTTTCTCTCCTTCTCTCTTTCACATCTCTCTGTCATCCTCTCACTTCATCTGCTTGATAAATCTTCCCAAAGTCCTGCTTTCATTATGTCCTTTGGGAGCTCAGCACTTAAAGTGGCCCCATGTTGTACTAATTCTAAAAATTGTCTGCCTGGTTCACAAAGCCTTCTGTAATTTGTCCTTTTACCTTTCTAGGGCTGTTCCTAATGATCACCTGACACGACCTCTGAACAGTTCTGCTTCTGCCCCCTCTACTTGCCACATATATTCTCTGTTGCTAATATTTACTTACAGTTCCATCTGCAGAAAACTCACATAAATTATCTGTCTTCCTGGAGCACTTAGTTTTAGCCATGAAACTGCATAGGGTTTTGGTGGCTGAAATATGTAAATTTTTCATTGGCATATTTAATGACTTGATTGTGTAAATAAATGACATGCTTGTTCAGGTATAAGTTTTTCAAAAGAGTATGTCAGACATTATTTTCTAATGTTTTCAGAAAATTTAGAAATAGTTGGTGATTGAAAATAAATGGCTAGAATGCATCATGAAAACCAGCTCTATCTGAATTACCTTCTTCATGTCCAGTATAAAAGAAAGAAAACCTTTTGATTTCTGTAAATACTTCTTGGGTGGAACTGTTTTTTTCGTTCATTAGGTCTTTTAGGGGAGGCTTTAGTTTTTGAGAGCGCATAGACTCAAATGCACCAGTCTCTAACATCAGACACAGTTTGATACCGATTTGGCTGCTGCATCATAGTGCAAAATTTGTCTTTGATTTCTCTTTTTAGTTCTTGTCTCACTACACCTGCGCTTTTCCTTCCTTCCTAACCCTGAGAAAAAATTCTGGAAGGCTAAGGACAAGACTCTTCACCTACTGCCTCTTTTGACTTTTGCTACGAGAATCAGTTTCTTTCTATCTCAGACGAAGTGTGTACTAAATTATTCATGACCAAGGTCCTTGTTTTCCTGTCGTTATAAAAGATTTAGTGGCTCACCTCAGCTTATGTTATAGGATTCAGAGAATTGATACATTTTAATTTTTTTTAAGAAAAATGTGTGCATCTGCTATCTCACTTAGGTTTTTTTTCTTATTTGAGGGACATGATTTGCAAAGGCCAGAATTAATGGGCCTCACAATTAGTCAAAAGAGAATATTTAAGTACATTTGAACAGTAATAACCAAGACACTCATACTAAGGCGTACTATATAATCTTTTAAAAGAATGAGTATGATGTAATAAGCTTGCTGTGGAAGGCTATCTATAATATATAGCTGAGTGAAAAAGCACATTGTACAGCAGTGGGTATAAAATGAGCTTGCTTTTGTTTAAGCCACTCTCCCCCCAAAACACAAATAAGTTCTCCAATGACATAAAATATTTAGTTTGTATTTATTATTTAAATAATAAATAGATAATATAATAAATAAGCTTATATTATTTATAACAAGTTATTAAATTACTGTTTATTATAATTATAGGTGATTTCTATTGAGGAAATGGATTGCAGATGATGAGGAAAAAGATTTTCAACTTTTACTAATGTATTTCTATATTTGAATATTAAGTAATGAGCATGTGATTCTTTTTAATTTAAAAAATTATGAAAGCATGGATTTTTCAGTATGGTGTGATGTCAAGATATATAGTTTATTCTTCCTATAAAATATTATTTCCTTAACTCTAGAACATCTTTAAAAAAGAAAAAACAAAAATACCAGGCATTTAGAAAGCTTATTTCCTATTAGAACCGGAGAGAGCAAGAGAAGCCCTAGTCAGTACTTTGGAGCCAGCAGCAGCTCCCACCCGTGACAATAGCTCATGCACTCAGGTGACTCTGCACATTCCTTTGCTCCCCTTGGGTTGTTTGGTCCGCAGTTTGCATTCATTGATCAGTGAGTTGATTCAGACTCAAACCCACCGACAGCAATGAATGTTGAGTGCAGCCATCAGTGTTTCCATGTGGTGGAGTCGCCTTGGCCTTCCCCAGCTCCTGGCTCTTCTTTTCCACACTGGTTCTTGGAGGTCTATGTCTGGCATCTCTCTTAGTAACTAACAGTTGCAGGCCTGCAATAATTATTGATAAGGACACTAGAGCTGAGAGGTTCTTAAAGATGGAAAAACTATGGTTCGGAGAAGAGACGGGGCTCCTGGAGAAGCCAGCAGGTAGCCCTGTGACCACACAGGCAGTGCTTACGTCCTGGTCGATGTAAACAAGTGTTGCAGACCCTGGTTCTTCCTCTCTGTTTTGAACCAAGAAGTTACCAGTGCCTTTCAAGGTAAATTAACACAGGTTATGTTTTCGGTTAAATAATAATAATATTGACCATTTGCTGTGTTCTAGGAATAGTTAATACCAAGCACCTTCTGTATCACCTCATTGACTCTCAGAACTCCATGAAGGTAGGTATTCTTATTATCCCCCATTTTATATATGAGAAAACTGAAACTTGGACACTTGTCCTGAGTCACACAGCTAGTTAAGGAGTTGAGCCAAGATGCACCCCGGATCTGTCTGACTCCAGGTCTGCCTTTTTACTTGAATTTAACAACATTTAAATAAGCATAAGTGTGGATGGAGATAGTGAGGGCAGTAGCTACTTTCAAATAGCTCCTATTCTAATGGGGCTGTCAAGACTTAACCACATTAACTGTAATTGGAGTCAGAATCTGATAAGAGCTGTGTAGACATTGAAAAATTTTGTGCTATTTTTGCTTATTAAATCCTCCCATTGCCCCTAATTAAAAGTTTTGAGGGTATGTGGGAGAAATACTTGTAAAACTTAATTGGATTTTACTCTAAACCAAAATACATGTATTTAATAGATCTTTCCTTGCTACATCCGATTTCTCACCAGTGTGGCATATTTCTAGGAGGCATTTAAGTACATTAAGTATTACCATGGAGCGCTCCTCATCGTGCTGAAACGAGACATTGTTTGTCAGAAGCACAGCATAAAAGGAACAATGGGCAATAGAGGAGAATTTTTAAAAAATTCACTGCACCACCTTTGGGAGACAGGCGATGGGACTGGTTCTGGTGATCTCTTGTGACATGTGAAGACACATCCTGCTCCTTTGCTTCAGGGAATGTAGTGTTGTCTGTAAGGACCCCAAGGTACAGTCAACGGTCGGTGGTTTTTTCAAATCCCAAACTCACCGACAGCGTTGAATGTTCCTTGGAGTCCTCCGGATCCTGGCCCTGGCAGCCCTTTCTTCAGCCTATGTCCACGTTCCTGGAGCCAATGAGCAGTGAGACCACTGCTGATGGAGGCCCTCACATTCTTTTCCAGGTTTTAAGTTGAGAGTATTTAGATTTTGAAATCGGTTTGTATACAGCATAGAGCTAATGGGCTTCAGGATGCGAGACTGCAGTATTTATACAAGCAGACTCAAATGGATGTTTGAGAAAATGGCTCCAAATGGTATTTTGTAATTCTGAAAATGCAAATATCCCTTTTATAGTAATATATGTTAATTGTTAAAGAGTAAGGGTAAGAAAGAACTTAACGTAATTGAGTATCTACTATGTGCTGAGATTTGTATATTTTTACCTCATTAAATTTCTCAACAACTCACTTTTATTTACCTCATGAGAAAACTGAGTCTTAGAGAGGTAAAGTGATTTGCCCAAAGTTACATAGCCAGGAGCCAGGGTTACACGTCAGAACTTAAATACTTAAATATTGGACTTTATGATTGCAAAAGTCACCGATTATACCGCCTCCTCCCTTGTGCACCACAAAACTTATTATTGACTCTCTGGGGATAAAACCGACAGTGAAAGCTAAGTCAAACAAGTAAATATCTTCTTCTGGTTTGCTTGTAATAGTAGTTGGTGGGTCTGTAGGTGAAACGTTTCATAAAGGAAGATGAAAAGAATTAACTTTCATAATTGGATCTTGGATCACGAAGTTATCACAGAGGTTCAATGGTAGTCTACAAGTTATTTTCCATATTGAAAAAAACAAAGCATAAACAAAAAATCCCACCTTCTAATAGAAAGCCTACCCTTCTCGTCAGTAGGATCATAGAGAGTAACTAAAATGTCAGGTATCTTTTCCTTTGGCAGAAAGGGTATCGGTGCAGTGTAGACATACTGGTTATTTTGTATTGGCTGTTGCATGTCCTTGATGAAAGTCTGGAAAATGAATTAGATGAAACTCTTCAGAATGTAGGGTTTATAATAGGAAGATCCAGGAGCACACAGTAGCAAAAGGACTTACAGAACTGCTGGCTGAATTGAGGTTAATCTTTAATCAGGGGTAGTTATTACCATTTGCTTTAGGTTTAAATATTAAAGGTTGACTGTTCTCAGATTCATTTTTAAAGTAGCCAAGTGGTACACATGAAAAAAATCAACCAGTGAGAATTTTATTCGAATGTAAACTGTTTACATTCTACATCAGTTTAATTATTTCACTCCCTGTCAAAACACTCCAGTTAGCCAGCTTTATTGAGTTCTCAGTGATATAACAGTAAATTGTATACAAATGACAACAAGAACAAAAAAGCAACTGTTACTCTGTAGTATTTAAAAACTAATGGGTTTATTTTAAATGCTCTTCCCCTTGGCCTGATAATATGAAGAGATGCCTTATACTAGTTGGATAAATAAATATTCAGACTTAAAAAAATACTAATTTCTGTTACATCAAACCATTAGATGTTTATGAAATACTTCTGCTGTTACCCTAAGAATAATGCTTTTCATAGACTTGAAAAACTAGAGAAAAGTGAAAGGTAGGTAGGTTTCTAGAATGACTTAGGGTTATTTCCCATTGTGTTTGAGATAATAAATTTTCATTCACTAAAGCCTTCAACATCCTCGTTTCTTTAATTTGCTTTAAGTCTTTAATTTTAGTTTTTATTATCCAGCAAGATGAAGGCACATATTGTATCTTTTAAGTGAGTTTGGCTAAGGGGTTTATGTACTCAATGCTAGGATAAAGTCTAAGGGTTGAAAGGTAAGGGTTAAATTAGACAAGAATTATAGAAGCTACATAATTGGTTCAACTATTTAATTCTTAGTTTAGGCTGGTTTTGAGTTTGTCAGAACTCCCCATGTCATTCTTTATCATTTCACTTACCTCCTTTCCTTTTGTAGAGGTGCTATGAAATATTGAAAGCCACATTGCTCCATCTTGGAGATGTAAATGTTTTCATAGTCTTCTTGAGGCCTCTTGATATATATACTTGAAAGAAACAAGAAGCATACATTCAATTAAATAACATATTTTAGGGGTTAGTAGCATAGAAGAGGAGCCACTGTCTCAGGTAGCTGTCTGCCCAGATACTTCCCAGGCACTATGCAGGTTTGGGAGTGTTTGGGAAAATGCTGCTAGCCTTGAGGACAAATTCTTGAGTTGTAAAGATGACATCAGCATGTCAGCATGTATCCATGTTCCTCTTACTCACATTGCTAGTGTTCTGTTTTGTCCCTTTACTAACTCATTAGCAGAATCCTAGGAACTCTTTCTCCTACATATAGCCCTTGCCACCATGGAGCCCACTGTCTACCCAGGGAACTAGACATAGACACAGCTGATGACAAAGGTTGGTGGCTATGTTGGCAGAATGATATGAACTGTGTTAAGGGAGAACAGAGAAAAGAACGTTCATTCTGCCTAGAAGTGCCAGGAAAGGTTTCTCTGAGTGGTCACATCTAATCTGGGCCTTGAAGTTTTAGTTTAATTTTTACTAGATGGAGAAGGAAAGATATTCCAATAGAGAGAAAACTCTGCACAGGAACTCCTAGAGGCAGAAAAGTTCAGGTAATGGTGAATATTGAGATTAACTTCTCAGAGCGTCAGTAAGGATGTAGGACAAATAGCACTTGCCCTTCCTGTGCATACCTGTAAAAAGCTGTTGAGGTTATTATATATGCGAAAGTAGCATGCAAATATAATTGCTAGTTCTATTTTTTTTCTCATTGCTCTTAGTTTATATGTGCTAAACTAGAATAAATAAAGTACCTTATCATGATAGACATTTCTAAATTATATTCTTATTTGGCTCTTCTTTTTCTTTAAAGTGATCATAATTTAAATGTTTACATATTAAGTATTTGGAAAAGCAACATTTTAGCAAAGAGTACAGGCGTTGGAGCCAGAATCTTTTTTTTTTTTTGAGCCAGAATCTTGACTTTACAACTTATTAGCTTTGTGACCTTGGGCAAATTACTTAACCTCTCTGTTTCTGTTTTTCCTTATCTATAAAATGGGAGTATTGACAGTATCTACTTCATAGGAATGTTGTGAGGACTAAATGAGGTAATATATGTCAGGTATGTAAAACAGCACCTGACTCATGTTAAAAGCTTTATGTTATTTCAAAACGACTTAAATTGTTAAAATCATTTACAACCATTATTTACATGTTACTAAATAAAATTGCATGTTTTTCCCAGAATTCAGTTTCTAGTTCATATACGTTAATGTTAAAACCTTCTTTTATAGTTAAAACAATCTCTGATTAGCTATTACGTTGTATGTATACATTTTAAAGATGTTTTTAAATTAATGCTCTACCATTTTCTTTATGACCTTAGGTAAAGTTTTTATCTCCCATTAGCTTCAATTTGCTCAGTCTGTAAAAATGAGAATAATACTAGTACTTCTCATATTGATTGTGAGGATTAAGTTAATAATATGATTAAGAACTCTCTGTAAAGCTGTGGATTCTCTCCCTAAATACATGTGCATAAACAAAATTTTGAAAGCAGTTTCAGTTATGGACTCCCAAGAACCCATCTATAGACTCCCTATGAAATTAAGGTCAAGAAATTCTGACCAGAGCTATAGACCAAGATTTCACAGTTTAGTCTTGTCACTGGTGGTTGTCCCTGGATGTCTTGATCTCCACTTTATTAGGAGTGGCTTCTTGCCAGCAGTAGTGCAAACTGTCGCCATCGTCTAAGTCATACCTTTCCCTGTAGTATAACATACGTGTTGTAACCAGACTGTGATAACCAGACAATGATGGGACCTGGAAAAGTAGTTACTGAGAGTTCATCAAGTTTGTACTAATTGTAGATACCAACTATTAATTATTAACTCTGGTTATACAATTAAATTTCTAAAAGAAGGTGCTAGATGAGAAGTTACACAATATTTGAATGAATTTAACTGTCTTATTTTTCAACAGTTCCCCACTTTCCCCCACTTCCCCAGCCACCATTTAGTTTGGAGCTGATCCCAAAACTATGACTACTAATTCTGGCTTTAAGTTAGGCTGAAAGAATGTGTTGTTTCAAAGCAATGCTTAGAAAGGAGCCTGCTGAATTCAGAGTGTTTACTTGAATATTAGCAAGAAAAAAAGTGCGCCAAATATTGCGGTTGTATATGGAATTTTTGGTCATTCTTATATTTAGCCTGCCTGAGGTTTTACCAGAGAGTTGAGAAGTATGCATAGAAATTTAAACTCAATAGCTTGGAACATTTTGCTATTTGACATGGCAACTTTATATCAAGTTACTTTAGATGGTATTTTAGATGAGTATGGAAGATAAGAGGAGGCCAACTCGATGAGATAAATTGGCCTAGTACCAAGGGCAATAACTATTTCTCTTCAAGTGGGACTGTGTTTCAAAACCTATCAAAATATTCTGTCACATGCATTCTCCATCCCTAGTTACAGTGACTTTATGTGTTTGAGATATTAGCAATGTTGGATTATTTTGCAAACCCACAGGAAGCGCTGCTTCATTTTTCTATGTGAAATTAATTCACAGGATATGTGTAATCAGGGAACAACTCTTCTGAGTAACTACCAAGGATTGTTGTTCAGCTGAGCTGAATAAGTGAGTACGTAAGTGAATTAGGAACTTGAAGTCACAAAGGAAATAAGGAACCAAAATCATGCAGTAGCTAATATTCATGGGAATTTAGGAATGCGCTGGAGAGAATCTTGGGTTTTATTAACAGTGTGTGAAAAGTGTTGGCAGAGATTTTTTAAGTCCTTTACAGCCAACAGGCATGTGTTTTGCTGCAGCCAGTTAATGAAATAAACAAGAACAGTGACCAAAGGACTCAAATCTTTTCCATTTTTACAGTAATAAAACTTTGATGATGTATCAATAATATAAGACTGTATTTCTTCCTCTAATCTAATTTAGGTTATTGGATTAAATTTACCAATGGCACTTTACACTTTAAAAACTTAATTTGTTTTTATAAAGTTTATTATTGCATCAGGTAGATTATAGCTTTGTGTTAAGGCATCGTAAGTTATAGGTAATTAGACATATCTATAACCAACTTTTTAGTTATTCATAACAGATAGGGAAAATGCTCTTTAAATGTTGCTTTTCTTGGCTATTTTCAGCACATAATTGAATCTTTGTAAAATACAATGTTTTAAAAGCTTTATTTTTGAATGTATATTCTCTAAAAAGTTATGCTTAGATCTACTTCATACTTTCATAAGTGAAATAGTACCGAACAAGGTTGGGCAAGCTATTGATACTTCCTATATCGCTTTTAGACTTATGTCTTCATTGCTAACCTGATATTGGACAGTATTGATGTTTGGGTAAGAATGCTGATCATGGATAGGGGAAAGAATTCTGGACTGAAAGAATAGAAAATAAAACCAGTTTATAGTTTTATAACTTTCAAAGCTCATTTCATGGACATTTGGAACCTCTAATTTAGGCTAAGATCTTTCTTTAATGGATGAGGAAGCAGATTTAGAAGGAAAATGAAAATCCAAATCACAACAGGTCAGAATTGAAATCCTTGACTGTGTGTACGTGAGTATGCGCATGTGTTTACTTATGCGGGCTACCTCTTTATCATGAGAAGGCAAGCCTTTGCACAAGTTTCCTAATGTCCTGTCGGCTATCTGCAAAGTACTTCAAGTCAGTCTATCTGCCTGGTAGGTCAAACATCTTAGCCTTAGGGATACACCCAGAACTAGTGCAATCGACCATTGACTTGAATTTGGTATGCTGAAGCATTTGACTAAGTAAGCAATACTGAATGCTGTTGGGTTAAAAACTGTCCACGGTATGAAATGAGAAATAGCTGTAAGTGATCAAAACTCTGAAGGCCCTCCAGGCTCTGACATTTATCAGCTGCTGCTTCACTTTAACACTTTTCTCTAATCAAAGGTGACTACCACTGGTTGGAAGAGGCTTGCAGAACCTCTGGCTGTTCTCTGGGGAGGAATTTATTTTAATTGCCAGTGAGAAGGTAGGAATGATTTCAGTAAAGATCAAGAAGCTCCAAATCCACTTAAGCTTGGGCTCCTGGCCAAGTGTCCATCCTCAGGAGAGAGTTGATGTCAGCTGCTGCCTTGGGACTTGAGGTATTTCAAAAAAGCCAAAGGCATTACGGAAGCCTTTCCTGAGTTGGCAGGCAGGAGTGGCACCAGGAATCAAGGCCTGACACATGTCATCAGCCTGGGAAGAGTGGAGTTTGGACACTAATGATGGCTCTTGTCAAAGCTCAGTGTGATAAAGCCAGAAGGACTCAGCTAGGGGTTAGTTTGCATAGGAGAGGAGTTGTAGCTTAGAGAACACCTGCCAAGAGTTCTCACTGCCCCAGCTGTATATCAGTGACAAATCTTTCACCCTTGACTCCTGTCACTTCTTTTTAATGGGTGATGGGAGAGAGGCTGGATTGATAAGGGAGAGAGGCAGCTTGGCTATATCTAGCACATCACCTTATTTGCTTGTTTTCTTGCCATTCTCTGTGTAGAACTAAATTTGTGTGACCATACTCCAGGCTAGTGTTTTGTTCTGTCTGTATCTGAAGGTGTACTGGAGGGCCAGAGTCATTGGTCCTCTGTTTCCATAAATTTCACTGCTGGTGACCACACAAATGTATCGATTGGCAGTTATGAGAAAGCATTTTTGCTGTTATCTCTCTTTTAGAAGTGTTATTTTCAAATCTTGGCTCTGCCATTTAGTAGCTGTGTGACTTTTGGGAAGTGGTTTATTCTCCATTTCTCATCTGCAAAATGGACTTTAGTAATTGTAAATATATCACAGGGTTGTGAGCACTAAATGAAAGCAGGAATATAAAAATCCCAGGCATAAACATTCAAATTTCAGTTACTGTTATTATTTTAATTATTTGGTCAGACTTCCTGCCTGTGAAGAATGGAATGAGGGGTTTCTAAATCATTTTTGTAGTGATTATAGGAATTATGGTTTAGATTGAACATAAAATTGAAGTCAGAAGACTTAGAATCAAGTCTTGACTATGCTCTATGTTACTTCAGTTTCCACAAAAAAATTATACTAACCAAACACAAACAAAATAAAGATCTTTAGATCTCTTGCCACATAAAGAATCTTTGCATTCGTAAACATTGAGGTTCACAAAAGTTTTTGTTTATGTGGGTTATAGCCATCACTTTTTACTGTAATAAAAATTAAAACTAGAATTAAATATATTTTATTTTATTTAAAATAATAAATTATTACATATCAACATATAACATTTTAAAATAAAAACTAAGAAAATATGTATTTTAAAAATTTAGTGAGAAGATTGATATTTTATATTTTTGTAGCTCTTTAATATCTGGCTTTATAAAAGACGACTGCTTTCTCTTATTTGCATATATCTGCTTCTGCATTTATCTTTTTCAGTATGTCATTTTGGCTGCAGTATATGAAGAAAATCTGCTCTCTATACATAGAGGAGGATTTTAATAATTTCTTCAGGTAATTGTGCATATTCTTCTTTGATACTAGACCAGATGTCAATACTAGGTAGTTTCGTAAAGATTAGTTGTAGTGTGGAATCTGAAATCATATTAGTAAATTTTTACACTCTGATCTATTAAAATCCACTGGTCTGTCTTGCACTTTACGTGGATCTTTTACCCGGGCATGATTTTGTAACATTATGCATTGGCCATTTAGGAAATACTGGTTCACTGAGTTATGCAGATTTTTCTGAATATTGACACATTTCATTATATAATATAAAATAAATCAATTTTGTTAATATCACAACTAATCTCATTGGAAATACCTTTAAATATTGGAAAGCCATGAAACTTACAGTAGCAAACACAAATTTTTCAAATTCTAATTTACGTTTGAAGGCTTGAATTTTATCACTGGCAACAAATTTTGCCAATTGTTTTCTTTGAAATGACATGCTCACTTTTTTTTTTTTTTCCAAGAAAACTAACCATAACTTTTTGTTAGTTGTTCTTTTAAGTAAAGCGGTGGTCCATGAAAAAATTGGTTAGTTCACCTTACAACTCAAAACAGTAGCTCAAAGTGCATTTCCTTGAGCCAACCAGTGTACAGCAGAGATGCTTTATGTATACTTTCCATTTTGTCACATAAAATATTAAAAAGTTGTATACTCAAAATATACTCAAGATTTAATAAAAATTAGTAAATCTTACTGCTTCAGCAAGGACATTCTTAAGTTAAAGTGTCTTATGCCCGCCCTCCCCCCGCCCCTCCCACTGAGTATTTGGCAGTGATGAATACAGGGACTGTCAGTACGTTTTGATGCCACTGCTTTGATTAGTGCTAAGGCCAGCAGTTTAACCCAACATTGGCTTTACATTGTCAGTGCAAAAGAACATAGTGAAAAAGGCAAATAATGTCTTATCATTAACACAAAAATAATTTTGACCTTGCAGATTCTCTGTAAGGGTCTTGGGGACATTGGTGGACCACACTTTGAGAACCACTGCTATAGAGTCCAAATGTTAGGAAACTCTAGGCAAATGGTAGATATTGCCCTATTCTCTTCAGAGTTAAGACCCAGGGCTACAATAGGTTATAGAAGAGAAGACATCCCCTGGCCTACTGTTTTGGCATCCCCCTGGGGCTTAGGATAGTATTTAGGGGCTTAGTTTGCACATAGTGGAGCTCAGTAAAGGTTGATTAATCATTCAGGTTGCCTAAATACACTTTGCAACTTCTTTTTTCTTCTGTACCTTAGAAACTCAGTTTTTTATGTTATTGTAAATACCATATATTTCTTAAGTATTGCTGATTCCTCTGTTGAAAGTTATCCTTTTATAACTAAGTTAAAATTATATATACACACACATAATACACATATATAAACATACATGATCAGTATACATGTCACATAAGTATTTGTATATATTTAAGTATATTTAAAAATTCATAGATATCTATGTATTTATACATAGATAGTACATATAAATCTACTTGTGTAAATATAAAGATCATTCACATTTAATGTTCATGACAGTCCTGCCAGGTATTTGGTATTATGTTTACTTCATACATAAGAAATGAGACTGTAATAGGGGATATGATTTGCTCCAGGTCACAGAGCTTTGATCTGTCAGGTGTCAAACTTTTCATAAATGCCTATTGCTCAGAGGGGTAAAGGCAATATGGATTGGATAGTATAGAATTAATTATTTTCCCAGTGACAGATCTTCCCTAAAGCCTTCCCAGATTTCTCCCCCCTATCTCTTTTTCTCCTTGGTTCTGTAGTATTTCTCATGGTGTCCCTTGTATTAGAATTGTCTACAGGGCTTATCTTTTCTATGATGTAAACTCAGTGAAAACAGAGACATTTTGTTCAGATATATATCAGACACATAATAAATGTTTATATTAAACTGTACGTGTCCCTTGCTTAATTCACTCTTTATCTAAACACTATATAAATGAAATCATGCAAATATATTAAGGTAATGTTTTAATAAACTTAGTATTTCATTTTGAGATGTGAATAATAACCCCATAATCTATGTGTCTATTTTAGAAGTTGCAATGTGTATCATTTTTAGGAAAGGGGTGTCATGTCTTATTTTCAACTCCTGAGTTTGAAAAGTGATGAAAAATATGATCATTTTTGTTCATACTGCTAATGTTAAGTAATTAGTGTACCCTTTGGCTCCTTGGAAATGGTTCTATGATAAGATAATTGGGGAGGGGGTTGCTGACTTGAATCGATGGAAGGCAAATGGAAGAAAGTTGTCAAAGTCCAGCTTACTAGTCTTTTCAACGTAAGAGATAATCAGTTTGCAGCTTAATCAATTTGGATATCAAAGCATTTTGCATAAGATGTCAGTTGCAATAAAGCTAGTAACTGGCAGGTGATTACTTCTCCGAAATAACCAATGATCCCTGCCACTTATAATAATTGCTCTATTTTTGTATAGTCTCTATAAAAAGATTATTTCAAGAGTAACATCTATAGAAGCGACTAGTCATAAATGCTTAGCTAGCATCTTGAGCGGAAACTTGAGATCTGAGTAGAGGAGAGAGAGGTGTTGTCAGTTCTTTTAAATCACATGCAAATCGGGTATCTTTGCTTTTTAGTATGACCTCAGCATCTCTTTTTTTGTTTCTAGGAAGTTCTTAGAACTGGAGTTCTTCTTCCCTTTGGGACTTTCTTAACTACTTTTTCAAAATTTCGTTTCCTCAGTGGAGTCTCAACTAAGTTATATAAAAACAAACTGATGCAAGGACTTTATCCCAAAGTTTCCTTTTTAACTCTTTCAGAGATATTTGGTTACAGAAATTAATTCAGGAATATTTTGGCTGTCAGAATAGAATATTTGTGCTGATCCAGGATATGGAGGTGAGGAGAGGGCATTTCTGTCACATTATACCTTAGTCTATGTACCAAGGGGGTGAGGAGTGCCGAGGAGGTGAGAGAAGTAACACCCTTTCTTTTTCTTATCTTAGTTAATGCTTCCAACAACCCTTCTGATAAGGTAGTGGTTATTGCCTTTGTCACTGCACCAAGATATTCTGTCCCACTCCACTGTTTTCCAGCTGACCATAGAAGTGCTAGGTTTACATGTTCCAAAGTAATTTAATTATATGTTGTCCAGTCATGTGAATATACCAGTTTAACAGCAGTGGCTATTGCTAAATATATAAGATCAACTAGGTTCTATCATTTGATTAAAATACTAAATTCTACAGTTATTGAAGGGTGGTGATATACATTGTTCAAACTTAGGGCTTTACTCCATGAAAAAGTCATTGATTAGGGTGCTCTTTTAATTCGTATGTGGGAAGTGGGGCTAAGACTGTGCAGGGATCTGGCTCATTTAGGAAGAATGTCAGCTTCTAGGCATGGGAGCATGGCCTTAAAATGATCGTGAACTGTAAAGAAAATGTCATTGGGTGGAATTTATTTAGACACTGACAGGCAATAAAAGTTAACATGTTAAGGGTTTAAATTTTCAGTTAAACATTCTCTTAAAAATGGTTTAGAAAATTATACTGATTACATGCTTTTTTATTAAAAATTGTCTAGTGCATTTTCTTTAGGATTTATTTACAACAAAATGAATTCCATTTTTACCCTTGGTTCTTTTATGCTGGCATTCTCAGTCTTCTGCCCTTTTGAAAATGTTGGGGGGCTTATGTACATTATAAATATGTAGACTTTTTTACTATACTTTTTAGGTCTTGTTTTTATTATTATCATTGATATTAAGAATCTTATATAAACTTCTGTTAAAAGGGTTATTGTGACTAAGATATATTTGATTAAAATAGACACTGGTAAACTAAGAAAATGGAAAAGTAAAATCTAGGTATGATTATTAGTGGTAAAAGGAAAACTTAACAGGTTAAAAATAATGCTATTTAAGTTCAGAATAATAGATAATTTTGGGAGAGAAAAGTTATTAGGGAATCTTGTGAGCTGTTCTAAGTGTTTCATAATTTTTCCTGTGTATACATCTGTAAAAATTCATCACTTAAACTTAAGATTTGTTTACCTTACCATATGTAAATTATGCCTCAGAAAGTAAAACTGGCAAAATCTTGATCATTGTTTAATATGAGTCATGGTTCATTTTACTATTATCACTGTTTTTATGAAAATTTGAAATAGTTCATGAAAAATGAAAGAAAAATTTTGTCAGTCTAAACATATCCAATTATATCTACTTTATGAGAGTAAAGGTTTTTCTTTTCCTTTTTCTTTAATCTGTCATTTTTTAGGTTTGGAATTTTGAGTTTTTCTTTGGTGTTGCTAAAGAATATAGAGAATGAAGTCTTGTTTTTGTGATATCACTTGTTCAAAGAGGACAAACCCAATCTTAATCTTGAAACTAGCTTATATGTAAATTCTTTCCATTCTTGAATCTGAGTGGAGATAAGTCAGACCACTTAGCTCTTAAATACATGGTAGTTCTAATTAAACACCAGTTTAAAATGTTCTATTTTTCATAAGCATACCTTATTGAGGATTTGCCATGTACTTGATATTGTGAGAACTGTATTGTGGTGTGATGTAACTATTCATTTTGCCTTTGAGGACACTGAGGTTAAGTAACTTGTCCAAGTTCTCATGGCTAAAGTAGGGAGGGTGCGCCATTCTTGACCTCTAAGGATACCTAAGCTGCCAATGTCAAAGTATATGAAGGTAATTATCATTCTTTGTAATTGACTTTTTATTGCCACAAATGGATAGTCACTATTTTAAGAGATATATTCATGCACTGTTTTAGAAGTCTTTTTAGAGCTTATATTGCGTGGCCTTTAACATTTCAGAATTATTTCTAACACTTTCTTAATAATTTGGCAATATGGCTTTGTCCTTTAAAACAAAATCTGGAGTAAAGAGAAATATTTATTTCCCTGTTGTATGAAAAAAAAAAAAAAGGCTATTTGTAGGTCATCTCTTTTAAAAAGAAAGAAAATCTCTCTCCAAACCACATTAGAACTCATGCCAACTTGGTGACAGGGCCCTTACCAGAGTAATGATGTAAGGATTCGAAAGAGTACATAGTGCAGCTGCCAAAGCTCACACTGTGTAATTTCAACACCATCTTTCTGCCAGAGTCCACATCTCTTATTTTTTTCTGCATGTACCAGATTATAATCACATAATATTTATCTCTTTGGAGGAGGGGAAATAAAGAGTTATTGTTTGATAAATTTACTGCTTTCTGAGGTGATGGTGCTGTTTTGCCTCTCACATGCTTTTTGAGTATTTCCCCCCACCTAACTTTCGAGTGTTATTCTCCTGGGTGAAGTCTTCCAAAATGTGACATGGGGCGGGGCACAATTTACACCTTGCCTGGTTTATGTTTTGCAAGGAAACTCTTCCCTTTGCATGTTTCTCTATTCAGTAAGTTCCATGTGCTACATTCCATCTATTTGCCAAGTCTTAGACTCTTATCCAAAGTACAGTATTTGAGTATGCAATTACACATACATGTACTGGCAGCAGTGTACTCTTTCCTGGCCTCTCTTAGGGAAAGCTCGAAGCCAGAGAAGGAAATCCAGATGTTCTTGAGTCTGGCATCCTTAATTTAGAATTCTAGATGGCAAGACTTCCTTTGGAAGTGTACCAGGCTTACTCAGCACCTGTTCTTGCTAACCATCACATTTTTATGACCAAAGATTCTAGAGTTTGCCTCCTTTGCCGAGCAGAAAGAATAGCACACCAAAGCTGCATGGGAAGTGGCTCTCCATCATTTAGGAGAAGTATTTGATTTGCTTCAGGAGGCACGTAGAAGAGGGTAGCTTTGCTGCTGGGAATAAGTCTGGGATGAGAGCAGATGCAACTGCAGCTGCAGCTCCTTAACCAGATCTGGCCTTGTTCAATTTTTAAATAGTCTAAAAAGTTTGGCATCAACATAAGTGAACCATTATGGGCTCTCTGGCACCTAACATAGTACCTTGCTCAGGGGGGAGCTGCTCACTGACTATATTCAGTCACCATTTATTGAACACCTTCTGTGTGTACCAGGCAATGTACTAGATGCTGGTGATGAATATGATCTTTTTTTTCAGGAAACCCAGTCTGGTAGGAGGTACCGACTCTTAGATAAATTATAGTTCACCGATTTTATTTGTTGCTGATGCAGGTTAGTATTTTGTTCACTCTATAAGTTAGCTGCAGAAGCCAGTCCACAGGATTGACTTCATGACCTTCTGAGACAAGCATGGGATTTCCCTTTGTACTAAAGCATTCTTGCTTGCTTGCATTTTGGCTCTTGAGAAACCTTTTCTGACTTGCTCAGGGATGAAGATTTGTGTAGTGCAGAAAGAAAATATTAGTATAGTCGTTTCCCCTTATCTTTGGGGATGTATTTCCGAGACCCTCAGTGGAGGCCTGAAATGTCAGATAGTAGTGAACCTCATCTACTGTGTGCTATGTTTCTCTCTGTAGTCACGCACTGTGTAACGACGCTGTGGTCAACAACGGACCACATACAAAACTGTGGTTTCATAAGATTACAATGGAGCTGAAAAATTCCTGTCACATAGTGATGTAGTGCCTGTCATGGCATTGTAGCTCAACATGTTACTCACGTGTTGGTGGTGATGCTGGTGTAAACAAACCTACTATGCTGCCAGTTGTGTAAAAATATAGCACATACAATTATGTAGCGTATATGAGACTTGATAATGACAATTATCAGCTGTTACTGGTTTACATATTTATTATACTATTAATCGTTATTTTAGAGTACTCTTTCTGTTTATTAAAAAAAAGTTTGCTATAAAAGAGTATGCTGTGCTCTGTGTGCCAGCAGCAGCCTCATACATCATGTGTTGACTGCATTTCCTGATTGTGTCATTTTCTTTTGTGTTTGATTTAATCTTGTGTTTTTTTGGCACAGTAATGAGTTGTACAGGCTTGTAGTAGGTTTGTACCATACAGCCTAGATGTGGGGTAGGCCACACCATTTAGGTTTGTGTAAGTACACTCTGTGATGTCTGTACAATGACGGAATAGCCTAATGACACATTTCTCAGAACGTATCTCCCTTGTTAAGTGGTGTATGACTATATTTACCTACCTTTTCACTTTAAGGAAGCACTTTATGGCTTCTCTTTGGCATGTTCGAATTGGCAGCATCACTACTTTCGTGCTTTGGAGCTGTTATTAAGTACAATAAGGGTTACTGGAACGCAAGCCCTACGTGATACTGCAGCGGTGAATCTGATAATAGACAGCAACTAACTGACTAACTGGTGGGTAGTGTATACAGCCTGGATACACTGGATAAATGGATGATTCATGTCCTGGGCGGGATGTAGTGGGAAGGGGTAAAATTTCATCAGGCTACTCAGAATGGCATGCAATCTAAAACTTGTGAGCTGTTTATTTCTATAATCTTCCATTTAATATTTTTGGACCACAGTTGACCTTTTGTAACTAGAACCATGGAAAGCAAAACTGCAGATAAAGGGTGACTATTATATTTCAGAGACAGTTCTAAGAAGGCTCCCAGAATTGGTTATTCTGTTCTAAGTAATGTTTCTTTTATCTAAAAAAGATGTGAAAATGCACTAGTCCCCCTAGCTATGTTAGATTTCAGGTGGTTGTAAGGTAAGAGTATGAAAAGTGATTTCCTTCTCTCTGGGGAATATAGGCTTCCTTCATCTGACTTGCAGTTAGGGCAGAACTAGAAAACACTTTTTTTTTTTCATATTCCTGGACAATTGAGGTCACAGTTACTTAATAGTGATATAGTTCCTGTGTTGTAACTTGTTATTCTTTTAGCTTTTCCTCCTGCCCTGCCACTCATTTTTAAGGATGACTATATGACGACTTCCATTATGCTTCTCTTAACTATAAGAAGAATGTTAAATTGTTTATGTTAAAATTTATTCCTGTATTTCTTTGATGCCAAACAGTCTCAGACAAAGCATGTGCATTGCTGCTATTAAAATAAGAACAGCTAATATTTACATAGTATCTATGTACCAGGTTTTGTTTTTAGGGCTCTCTGTACAAAGCACTTAAAAGAAGGGTTGTCTAATCCTCACAACAACCCAATAAGATAGGTACTTATTATTTTTCCCATTTCACAGATGAAAACAGGAAGGCAAAATAAGGTAAATAGCTTGCCTAAGATCACAGAGATAATAAGTAGCAGAGCCAGGATTTGAACTCAGAAATTCCAGACCCATTGTGTTCTTAATCAATGAACTATACCATTTCATATTCAGTTTGACATTGAATTACAGAGTTTCCTAAAAGTAAGAGGTGGTAATATCTATCATTTGAGCTCTTCCTGTGCAGCTAGGCATTAGACATGGCATTTTACTTCTTTTCATAGGTATGTAAATTGTGAATCTCATAGGTATGTGAATTGCTCACATTTTACAGATGATAAATCAACTGACATTTATGGAGTACTTACTGTGGGTCAGGCATTGTGCTAACTGCTTTTCTTGTATTATCTCATTTAATGTTCACAGTAGTCCTGTGGATAATTACTATTACTCTAATTCTGGAATTGAGAAAACCGAAGCTAGAGAAGGTCATTTGCCTAGAGTCAAATAGCTAAGGAGTGATAGAGTTAAGATTTGAATATAGATTTGCCTGACTCCAGACCCCAAGCTCTTAACTATCACATAATACTTGATGGGAAGCAGTAATTAGCTAGATATTCCAGTGGTGAGGTGAATCTCAGAGGACAGAGCCTAGCTCTAAATCTTGTTCCTTATCCTTACCTCTCACATGGTTTGTTGATTAATTATGACCCTTGCTTTTCTTCTTCATGTTCTCACAATAGAGAAACTTCATAAGTGTCAGAGATGGACTTCTTGTTTGAAAATAAGAGATTCCTGTGTAACTACTGTCTTCATGAAATCATGGCATTTAGTTAATTTGTCTTTTATTAAGACTTTGACTTTAATTCCATTTTCTGGGACTTACTACTTTTTTTAGATTTCTTTATGTTATCTTCACAGGGATTCCTGGAAGTTTATAGTGGGGAAATCTCACACATCTATGAGTTTCTTTTTTTTTTAAATAATACTTTTATTTTTCACTTACAGTTGGCATACAATATTATATTAGTTTCAGGTATATAACATAGTGATTAGACATTTATATGTTACCAAGTGATCACCCCTATAAATCTAGTACCCATCTGACACCATACATAGTTATTACAATATTATCGACTATATTCCTTATGCTGTACTTCACATCCCCATGATTATTTTGTAACTACCAATTTTATGAGGTTCTATTTTTGAAATACTGTGCAGGCTTACTTCATTTTATTGCACTTTGCTTTATTGTGCTTCACTGATGTTACATTTTTTACAAATGGAAGGCAAGACCGTCCACCAGCAAAAAGATTACGACTCGCTTTATTGCAATAGTCAGTGTATTGTGGTCTGGAAATGAACCCACAGTATCTCTGAGGTATGCCTGTACTTTACTTTATCTTTGTCTTGCTTCCTTAGTATTGTAAATTTGTTTTCTTTGCCACCTAAGATATGGCTGGTGTTGAAGATTTTGTTTATTTTAAATTATTTTTTTATGTGAGAACTTTTATATGTCCCACTGAGTCTCAATAGACGCAGTCATCTCTTGAATCTCACATCTCACTCATTCCCATAAGCAAACTCAAACCTAACGGTTTTAGAAATGAGTATGTTTTCTGTCCCGCCTTTCTTTCTTTCTTTCCCTAAATTTATTTTTCTGTCATTCTAGATTTTCTCTTCATTCTTTTCAACCAGTTAGCACTAAGATATTATTAAGTCTTCCTCTCAGATAGCTATCAAACTCTGGTCCAAAGTATTCAACATTAGTAGATATCAGAAAAATGAAAGTTTTCAAAAAAAACTGATATACTGCTGCATACCCACCAGAATGGCTAAAATTCAAAGAAACTGACTATGTAAAATATTGGTGAGAGCAACTGGAACACTCAACTTCTGTCAGCAGAAATGGAGTGTAAATTGGTACAAACATTTGAAAACTCTTCAGTAATATCCATGGAAGTTGAACATAAGCAATTCCATTTCTGGGCATAGACCCAACAAAAATGGATAAAGTGTGTACACCAAAAAACATGTACAAGGATCTTCATAACAGCATTATATGTAATAGCTCCGAACTGGAAACAGCTTAAATATCTATCAACAGTAGAATACATAAATAAGTTTCAGCATAATTTATAAAAGTGGAATACTCTATGGCAGCGATAAGGATAAGCTATCACAACATACAGTAGCATGGATGAATCTCCTAGAGCAAAAGATTCCAGACACAAAAGATTGCATAATACGGGATTACCTTTATAAAATAGGCAAAACTAATCTGGTGATAGAAGTCAGAATACTGGTTACCTTTACTGAGGGGGCATAGTGACTGAGGGGGCACAAAGGAGGTTTCTAAGGTATTAGTAACGTTTTATATCTTGATTTGGCCGTTGGTTCCACAAGTGTGTTTACTTAAAATTCACTGAATTGTACATTAAAATGAAAGTGCTTTACTGAAGTTTTTACAGTTAAATTTATTTCAAAACTCTAGGCAGTAGCATGGTTTAAAAATTTGTGGGGAAGCATAGGGCTCAAGGACTTGTGTTAAAACACCATCTTTAGTTAATGGCTTTAGGTTAGTCACTTAAGAATGTCTTTAAAGAATGACCCCTCCCCGCCTTAAAAATTTTGTTTTCCAGTAAAGATCTGAAAGGAGTCCACCAAACCAGTCATACTTTGGGTTAGGAGTAGGATAATGAGAGAATAGGTGGGATTTTACTTTTTGTTCTGCATTATACTTCTTACATTTTGAGTAATTTAAAGTAATATTTTAAGCATGCTTTTAAAAAATATATAAATACTATTAAGTAGCATGATAAGTAATAGGGTAAGATAACTGGGGGCCATGTGGAACTTCAGTACCCTGCAGATCAGATTCCATTTAGCCATATTCATTTTACAATTCAGTAAAATAGCAAGAGACATTGTTCAGAGGTTGAATAGAGCAGAATGTTAAAACAAAAGCCTTTTTTAAAAAATGTGGTATAAAACACATAACAAAATTTATCATCTTAACCCTTTTAAAATATATAGTTTAGTAGTGTTAAGTATGTTTACGTTGTTGACCAGTGGATCTCCAGAACATTTTCATCTTGGAAAACTGAAACTCTGTACCTGTTAAACAAGCCCCCATTTTCTGTTATCCCATTGTGCTTTCTGTTTCTATGAATTAGAATACTTTAGATATGCCATCTAGATGGCCTCATACAGTATTTGTGTTTTGTGACTGGCTTATTTCACTTAGCATAATGTCCTCAAGGTTCATCCATGTTGTAGCATGTGATAGACTTTGTATCTTTGCCACCAGTGGTCGAAGCCATCATCTTTTCATCTGAATGACTGCGGCAGATGAAAGCCAGTGGTCTCCTGGCCCCAGTCTTGCCCACCTCTCATTCATCCTCCACCCAGTGGCTAAATGCAGATTTGACTTCTGCTTGTCCTGACTACTTTTAGATAAAATCTGAATGATTTAATCTGACTTCTTAAACCACATCCTTTCCTCATTGCTCCCAAACCAGACACACCCTTTGCTTCATCCACTCTGAATTTTTTCCTTGATCATGCTGACTGTTCCATGTTCCTAGTCAGTATTTGTTGACAGTGAATCATGAATGAATCATGACTTTTACTAAAGCTAACTATCTTTGTCAGCTGCCTCTGCATGGAGCTTACTTGGAGACTCAATGTCAGAATTAATTTAGTAATAAAATACAGACTTCCCATTTCCTAGTTTTTTAGACCATTTCTTAACAACTAAAAATAATCTGATCTGAAAACAAAGGAATCTTCTTAAGAAAGATGTTAACCAAATTCATGTGAAGGGAGGGCTGGGGGAAAAAAAAGAAAAGGAAGTTTTTTCATTTTAAAGTCTTCATTTTACTTGGCCATTAAACAGAGAATGCATTAAAGGTTTCTTTCGGCAACTGTAATTTAATTCAGTATTTATCGAGGGCCTGCTATATATTCAGTCCTATGAGTCAACAAAGTAAAAGTCAACCAGAGGTTTACACATCTTGAGCAAGCCAGGCCTCAATAATTACCCAGTTCAGATAACTTCTTTAGTTTCTCAAGCAGTGTTTCTGACTGCTAGATGAAAAGTGACTAGTGTTTAGAGTTCATATATCTATCACAAAACCAAGTATGTTGATGTGTTTTTAAAAGATGGTTATTGAGGGATAACTAGTTCATTAAGCTCAAATGGGACTGAAGTCACCCTCTTTACACAAGTTTAGCACATTACTATATAGGACTGGAATGAATTTCATAGCTTGGGCCTGACAAAAGAAACCCTACCTACTTTATCAACTTTCTGTTCCCCCTGAGCTACAGCCACATTGCACATGTGGTTTCTTGAACATATGATTTGGTCTCTCATGTTAATACTTTTGCTCACACTATTCCTCATGCCTGAAAAGCTCCATATCTTTTTCTTTACTTTTCTACAAGTTCTATTTATCTTTCAAGACTCATCTGGATTCCTCCTCCTACTCATCTTCTCCTTACCAGGTTAAGTGCTTTTACTTCGCTCTTCCATAATCCCAGGCTTTCCTTTATCATAGCACTTAGAGCACTATGTTATCTATTTAAGTTTTGTCTCTATTACTACTGGACTGTGAGCTCCTTTTGGGCAGGTGTAAAGGCATTTTTGTGCTTAGCTTCGTGCAGAGTAGGTGCTCAGTGACTCTTTGAATGAATAATTTTTACTGTTAATGAATATTTAATAAAAAAAGTGCCTGACTGAGTGAATAACAGAAAGACTAATCCCAAACCTACTACTAAAAAGCCAGTTGATTTCCAGCCATACATTTTGGGCAATGCAATTTCTGTTCCTATATTGCATATGTACCAGTAATCCTGGAACTCTGTCTGACTCCCATAAAGAAAAAAACTCTTTTACGGAAGGAGAACTATCAATAATTGGACATTACTCTTTGTTGGGCACTAGGCACTTTGTCATTTAAGACTCATTTAGCTGTATGAGGAACTTAGTATTTTTTCATTTTACAGTTGAAGCAACTGAAGCTCACATAATTTTAGTTAGAAATTTAGTTATGAAGCTTTGATTAAACCCATGTTGTCTCGTGTGCTTTTTCCTCCACATTTTGCTTTTTTTCTAAAAATTAAGGATCTTATCTGGTCATCTGTTACCAAAAGGTAACCACAAATTTCTAGGAACTATCTTAAAGCAGATCAAGTGCCTTAAAATAATAATGTTAATGATAATTTTGCTTTACCATTTACAAAAGGCTTTCATATTCACATATGATAATCCAGAGATATCATTCTTTTAAGATATTATATATTCTTTTAAAAAATACTAAAATATTAGCACAGAGCATTGGTGTAATGAAAACTAGTGTGTTTTAGCAAACACTGAATATATTTCTCTGAATTAGACTATATTGTTTATAAGTACATTTTAAAAAAGAGATTGTATATTTCTATTTTTTTTCTGGAGACCTGAAGCCACAAAAATTAATGATATCTAGCTATTTAAAAAAGTTTCATGCATAATTTAAACTGTATGCTTGCCAGCACCCAGATATCTATTTTCATTATACATAAGATTACATTGTACTGTCCCATATTCTTGTGATCTTGGAAACTCATTCTTTTCAAAGTTAGGAGAAGAAAAAAATTTATCGAGTCACTGACAGGAAGAATTTTCAAATGAAGAAAAAGTCCCACCAAACCATTGAAATTCAAACTATTTATAGTGAAATGAATTGGTCCCCATGAACAAGTCATTTGCATTTTAATTTGGATCTCTTGTTTCTTAGCAGTTTTGACAATGGACAAGTTGTTTCTTTCCAAGTTTCAATATCATCACCAATAAAATAAAGGCTAATAATAGTACTGGATTCTGAAACACATTGGGTATACACAGGTATAAAAGTCTTTTAGCAGATGCAAGACTTTTCCAGAAATCTGACCTTTCACACCGAGCTGATCAGCTTTCATTTCTGGAGCATGCAGTTAGTTACTGTGACAAATTATCTTCTGTGTGGTACACACATTCTCAAACATCTGCAGGAAACCTGGGGCGTTATTTTCTGTTAAGGAGAAATCCCTCTTGTAAGACTCAAATTAAGCAGGATTACAGGAAAATTACAAAGAAATGAAAAATGATAGTTTTATTATTCTGTGGAAGAGGTATTTTCTTCCTGTCAATATTTGAATTCCTCTTGACTATAGGTACTTGGTAAACATTGTGTGCTAGTATGAGGCCATGTGAACAGTCTGTTCAATTGGATTGTATTGACTTTGGGCTTTTTTTCTTTTAAGAAATCATAATTTTTAAGTTGGTTGTTCAGTACAGTGCCCTTAAAGGATTTTCTTTTACTAGCTGTGGCCTGAGATATGTGATATTTCAGCAGTTAGGTTGGCAAATGTTCATGATGTAAGAAGGCCAAATTGTGAAGGATACTAAAGGCAAGCTTTTTGAGGAAAGATTTCTTCTTAGTGACTTCAGATCCTTGTACATGAAAGTAAATGAAACAAAGTTGTCACTCAATAAAGATTTGTTGAATAAATGATGTTGGTTTTCTTCTCACCTCGATAAGAATTTATAGAATTTTCTATTACATCTGGAAAACCAAAAATACATATCCATATTTAATACTCTTTGCTCGCTACTAAAATTTGAAAATAATTCAGACGTGACAATATTGATTATTGTGCATCTTAATTTATCAACACTGTTTTCATGGCATTTATCTCCCAAAGGTGGGAGTGATTCTTGATTCATGTCATTATTTCTAAGTAATGAAACTCATCCACGAGGTAGAATGTTTTTGTTTTGTTTCGATTTGATTTGTTTTGACTTTTGAGACTTTTGGAACCTAATGTTGAACTTCTCTGTGTCCTGTTAGAAGGTTTTCAAGATTTCTGTCAACCACCCAGCATTTTTAGGAATGTGTAATTTATCGTACTAGGGAGATTCTTCTACTTTCTTGTCCTTATTTCACTTTGAGTTTTCCTTTAAAAGTCTCTTCTTTTTTCATTATTGAACAAACAGGAATTATTATATTTGGATACCAGCTAATTATGTATAGCATATTTTCAGTGTTTATGAGCTTTAGTGAGACAGGTGCTATCAGTGTTTTTGGGGAGTATAAATTAGACCAAAAAAATTATCAGAAATGTGGATAGTGATATAAAAATGTTCACTAAAGTATTATTTATAATAGAGAATAATTGGAAGCCACCTGGATATCTAAAAAAGCCATTTTAATGACTTTAAAAATGCTTATAAGTGACTAAATTAGAATATAAAACTGTATATAGAGAATTGATTCCATTGTATATGAACTACACCAAGATATTAATAAGGATTTTCTCGGTGAATGGGGTTGTAGGTGACAAGTTTCTTTTTCTTTATTATTTAAATTTTCTATTTAGATCAGATATTACTTGTAAAATGACAGAAAAACTCCCAGTATTTAAAAAAATCACTAATATGTTAAATAACTAAAAAGTAAGACCAGTGGGAAATTTACTTAATGTTGACAGTGGTTATCTTTAGATTAGTAGGATTATGAATAGCTTTTTGTCTTCATATTTTTTGTGCTTCCCAGTCTGTCTGTAGTAAGCATTTTTAATAGTTTAACTATTTTTATGAGATGAAAAAATAAGTTATTTTATAAGGTGTATCAGTACAGGAATTTGCTTTCAGATTAGTTTGTATATGAGACTGTAAAAATATTTAGAGGAAAGAGATGGGTTTTTTTTGCCCTTCTTGGTGGTTATGGTAAACTTGAGATTCCAGATCTTTTAGATATATTTCTTCTATACAATTTCAGATCAAACTGGGTGAATTTAGTAATACTACTAGAGATTATAGTGCTCTGTCTTCTGAAATCTGTGTGAGTGCAGTGATCCATTTCACCATTAACATCCTAACTTCAGTGTATTTTTCTCATATATTCTTGCTGTCTTGTGTTTAGCATATACAGCCACAAGCTTTTTAATGACCAGAAGTAGCATTTCATTCACTAATGGCTCTTATCCTGCTTAGCTCTTAACACCCGAAACAAATTTTAGATACATGTAAGCCTTTGAAACATGTTATTTAAAAAAGACTAGAGTGATTCTCATATACCTGCATGTGAAAACAGGATGGATAATAGTAATACATATCTGCTATTTGTAAAACTGTAGCTATTATTTTCAAGCCATCTGTGGTGTTCAGGCACTATGCTAGACACTGACAGTATATAATTTTCCCAACAGCTCTGTGAAGTGGTATTATTTTCCCTTTTATTTCCCTAGAGGAGGTACCCGGGATTCAGAGAGGCAAATTTGTCTAGGGTCACACAGTCTGTGAGTGCACAAGCTGTGACTGGATTCAAGTCTTTGTGGCTGCAGTGCCCAAGGACAGGACCTTTTTCCTGTTTGCTATTTTGTATTCAGTGCCTAGAACAGTGTGTAGCATATTACTACAAACTCGACAGATATTCTGTGAATAAATGAACTGTATACCTAGAAGCATCTAAGTGGCCAAAAAGAAGAAATTGTTCTGTTCTAGTAATATAAGATTATACAGAGAAGTGAGCCTGATAAAATATAATACTATTAGCAAGCCAAATGATACTTCTACCAAAATTTAGGTCATAGTAACAGGTGTCCAGATTGGGATCCTCTTTTTTTGGTGTAACAGTCTAATTTGTCCTGAGTACATTTGCCAGATTTCTTTTCTACTTGATTTTGATATTCAATGAGCAAAGAAAAAGCAAAAGACAATATGATATTGAGTCTACCAGTGGAAAAAACCTAGGTGGAAACTCAAGTTCTGTAAATGTCTGAGAACTAGAGTGGGAATTTCTTGAGTGGGACTTTGGATGTTGAGAACCTCAGATTCTATGGAGATAATATCGTGTTATTGTGGATATACTTTGCTCCATTGGTAACAGTAACTTTTTAATATACAGTACTTTGAGAGCAAAGATGATGTTTCAATTGGAAGAGACTCATACTTAAGTGGTTCTAGTTGGTGAGAAAAATTGCCACAGAAGCCCAGTTGTGACTTTATATTATATTCTCCTTCTCTTCATATTTATCATCCATATCTCAGATATTCTTGACTGCTAAGAAGCCAGCTGAGTCATGAGTTGAGTATCACTAGCTGGCTGTTTAATCATGATGATCATAGATAGCATGCACTATTAAAGAAATGATAAGGTCTAAGAACATAGTCTTTGGGAAGGGAATGAAGGAAATGTCACATTTAATGCTCTAGTGTATCATGAACTCCTGGAATGTCATTTTATGCCCTGTCCCCCTTTACTTCCTCCCCTACAGAAATTACCTTGTTTTCAAACATCTATCAAAAGGAGACTGAATTCTTGCATGAGAAAATGGTTTACCACAGATCTGAGTAATGGTGAAACCAGCCTATGTATTGGAAGGTAGTCCATTTCCTTAATGGCTTAAAATCTGTAAGAGCTTGTAGTTTACCATATCTCTTTTTTTGAATCCAATGTAGCTGAGGGTGTACTTTCTTCCATTATCTATGACCTGTGTTAGTTCAGCCTTATCATATGACAAGGCAGTTTCTCCAAATCATTGGACCCATTCTCAAAGTTTCTGAACCTATCATTTTTTAAATGATATGGCTTCTAGCCATGGTTATTCCACTTTATAGCTTGTCAGCTCCATGGAGGCAGCTAATGTATCTGTTTGATTCATCAGTCAACCTGAGTCTAGCACTGTGCGTGATACATATTGAGTACTTAATAGTTTTTGGATGAATGACTAGAGAAAGAGGGCTGTGCTTGATCAGCATTTGGTAAGAACCTGGAAACACTTGCTGAAGAACCTTTCCTCTGGAGACCTTTTGTGACTTATTTATTAATGCCGATGGCATCCATGGAAATCCTTGCAATGAGATTTGTCTATCTTGTCTAGCTATCTGTTCTATCTGCTTAAGCAGTCCTGTAAAAACATACAGTAGCTAGGCTTTGCAGAGACTGAAATTTGAAAACCCACTGACAAATCCAAATTTCTCACCTCTAAGTGCTATTTGTCCTTTAGCCACTAGTATGAATGTGTTTTTCGAACTTCTGGTAACAGAGACTAAGAGAAGTAACTTGTTAAAAGTCACCTAGCTAGATAGTGGCAGAGCTAAGATTTGAGGTCATATCTAATCCAGCCAGTTTCTGGAAGATAAACCTACCTTTTCAGATTTCCCAGGATACCACACTACCACGCTTATCATTTTTTCTGTTTGCTTTGGAAAATTTACTGTTTTATGTACTCTGTAAGGTTATGTAGCATGTCCAACATTTTTTTTTTTTTGGTTATTTGGCATCATTAAGAAACACATATTTCTAGTTCCTGCTGTACTATTTTCACTTTTAAAATGAGTCTACAGATGTAGTAGGAAAACATTTTACGAGGAATTCCTTCTATGGCTTTGATTTTAGAATTTTCTTTTCCTTACCTGCAGGAGACTCATTTCTCAAGTCATGGGCAATATTTTAGAACTTTCATGTTTTCATTTTAATGACCTAAAAGAGTCTCCAGGAAATATTACTTCTTAATTTAAGAAAATAATTGTTTTTTATACTCAATAGCATTAAATTAGTGTCAGTACTAAATTATACCTTGTAATATTAAAACCTGATGTTCCACCTCACTTTTCAAATACTGATTTTCCTGTATTTAGTTAATCAGTTCATATAATATTTATGTTTCTAAGACTTGAAGTATTTTGTTCAAAATTGACAGCTTTTCTCTTTATACGTTTACTTACAATTTAAACAGAGAATGGCCTGTGCTGTAAATCAACCTGGAACCTTTTCTGTTTCCATTTTCTGTTTGGGACGAGTCTCAGACAGTAAACTGGCACCTCAAGCCCTTACTATGTTTTCACAGAATTGACAGTTCCAGAGTGTTTTCCATGTGCCAGGAACAGTTCAAGAATATATAGATATTCCTTGAGTCTTAAAACGACCTGTCAGGACCACATTAATATTTGTATTTTATGTATGAAGAATCTGAGACAAAGACAGGAAGTGACTTCTTCAGGATCACATAGTAAATAAGTGGCAAAGCCAGGATTCCAACCCATATCCACTTGACCCTAAAGACCCATGTTTCTTGGACCTAGCACACATAGGATGGCTTGAGAGCAGCATTAAAATTTAAGAACCTCATATCCATGTTTATCATGTCCAGTTCATTTGATGGTAGATTTGGAGGTTAAGACATGTAATAATAATAGAAGTCACTTAAACTTTTTGAAAACCACTAAAGCCTTGAGGGGCACCACTCATTGCATCTGGTCTTGACCATAAACCAAGTTCATAGTAATTAAAGGTCCTAAGGCATTGGATGTTGTGCCAGTTCATTACTACTGTTATTATAATCTAGGTTATTTAAATCTTCCTTGAAAAAAGCTTCAGTTCAATATTTCTTTTAAAGATTTCTATCTACAGTTTACTGTGTGCTTCAGTCATCTTAACAAGAGAGAATGAGGCTTCTTATTTTTGCATTTCTGAAGTAACCTTTTCCATTTTCTTGAACAGACATCAAGGTCCCAGTATTTGGAAACCATTGCTTTATATTCGCTTGGCAATATGCATGCATTCCTTGGTAGAGTTTACTTTTGCCTATAGAACATTGTCCTTCTATCTAAAACCTAAGCCAGGATCCAGTAAATATAAGACTGAACATAATGGGACCACCTGGCTATTTGAGCCAAATATGGCATGAGAGTGTTCTGACAAAGTTAGGCTGCATAGGGCAGCATGGTCACACATTGACTGGGCATACAAATATTTCCATTTTATTCCAGTTGAATGACATGACCAGCATTAGTATTTTAGGATACTTGTTTATGAAGGCTGGCCTTGTGTGCTGAATAATGTCTATCTGTCTATATGGAATCACATCATGAAGCTTTAAGGGTTAAAATACAGTAAGTAATAGCGACCCCTTTTTTGACTCTCTACTTTGTACCTGGCATCTTACTAGATGCTTTATATACTTTATTGGGAGTCCTTCAAGGTAGCTGTTTCCCCACTTTGCAGATAAGAAAACTAAACCTCAAAGAGGTGAATTAATTTGCCTGATATCATCTAGGTAGTAAAGTGCATACTGGTAATCAAACCCAGGTCTGAGGGACTTCAAAGGCCCTGGCTCTTTGCTATTCTATATTGTCCATGACAATGATTCTGTGAGGAAGACTGTAGAAGTAGTTGCTTCATGTGTTTAGGAAGAACTTTTTGACACTAAATTAGTGCTATTCTGGAGCATTTTAATTATATTGGCTACTACCACCTATATCTATCACTATTGTCTTAATAGTCTTCATAAACTATCGCAGACCAGGAAAAAAGAAAACTTTGATTTCAAATGTTTTTTTTCAGCCATTTCTCAAGAATAGTGCTAGATACTGTGTCATACTTGTCATTGTAATTTTTCACTTAGTAATTTCTTTCGTGTCCAGCTAGGTGTGTAGTTGAAGACAGGTTTTGTGGCTGTGAGCGTTGTCTTCTAGATTAGTGCTGTCCAATAGAACTTTCTACAATGCTGGAAATGTAATTGTGTGCAATCCAGTATGATAGCCACTAGTTACATGGGGCTTGAAATGTGGCTAGTATGACTGAGGAACTGAATTTTTAATTTTATTTAATTTTGGTTAATTTAAACTCATAAAAATAGCCACATGTGGCTGGTGGCTATTGTATTGGACAGCTGCACAGTTTGAGGTCATCACTGAAGCTTGTGTGTGATAAGTGATGATAGAATTTGAGAAAAGCCAGTAATTGGTAGTTTAGAAGTTGCTGATTTGTTTTTCAGCAACATTAATTTTGGCATGTGTTCAACTTAAAGCCATGGGACCAAATAGAGTAGAACAGTTAAGGTTTCTAACTTTTTGATCATCATGATCTCTTTTGATGGATATCCTAGATATGATATCATTTAAGACTTGATATCATTTAGGACTCGTGTTTGCTAATGGATCACAGAAGAAAACAGAAAAAGAAAATCATTTACAGCTTCGTATGTAGGGTCCCCTTCTGTTGAAATAGGACAGCAGTCTGGCCTGTTGGTGCTTAGTTTGCAACATGAGGGCCTAGACAGGAAACCCATGTACTGTTTTCTTCTCATTGATTGAGACTGGGGAATTAACTCTCTCTCCTCACCTAAAACGTCCATTATTTTTATTTTTTAAGTCTAAAATGAGGGAAGTAGAGGCAATTTCTAAATTTAGCCAGGGAGCTACAATAACTTAATAATCAACAAAAGAAAATATAGTTTTCCAGTATTCCAAAATAAGTCCTTAGGGCTTTGATTTTAGTTCTTTGTTTTGGAAAATATAACCCAGAACTCAGAAATGTACTTTCTATGAAAGATTCGATTTTAAATTGATATGTATCTTCCAAGGAAACTTTTGATGTAATTAAGTAATAGGTTTTATATGGTATTTTAAAGAAAAAATTGTTTCCCTGGTATCTTAATATATTTTGGTTTCATTTTGATTGTCTGGTCTTGTGAAATAATTTGTAAAAGATTTTAATTTTGTTATGTGTCACTTGTGTTATTAAGCATATTTTTTCTCTGACATTTTATTTGTAAAACACGCCTCTCCTCTCTGTCAGAACTCACAACTAATCAACTCGGGATGCTTTTGATTTTTCTCTGACTGTGCCAGGGCATTGAATGAAGTTCCCTGTATGAGAAAAGAGAGCACATGGGACTCGTGACTTTATGTACTCCAACAATAGAGCTTTTATGACATTGGAGGTGGTTAAAAAAGCTAGAAGTAGCTCTCAAACATGGCATCACTGTGTTGCCTTTTTTTTTTTTTGTATTCTCAGAGCTGCCAGGAGTGCATCGGGCCTGTAATTTCCTGTTCTCTGAATCCCCCATCTTTCTGCGGCTCCAAGCTTTGTGTCCCACAGCCTGTGACTCTGTGCTAACAAATCGCTATTGTCCAGTGGGGCGAATGGTGGCTGGAACTAAAGAATTGCTGTCTGGTTTCTATTCAAATCCAGGTAGTGAGATATATGAATGGACTTTTCGAATCGTCGTGTGAATAACGTCTGCTCGGCGTGAAGGCTCAGAGCCACGCTAGGAAAGATTAACTCCTAGGCTGACCACTAATATCCTTTGTGGTGGGAGGTGGAAACATTCCCGAATATAATTTTATTCACACTTAATTTTTCCATTTCATCCCCCCAAAGTAGGGTTAGCCATTCAGTTACTTGGCCACTTTTCTCCAAGTTTTAGTGTTTCGGTTGATAATATGGAAGTTTGGGAAAATGCTAAGTTGTTTTTCACTTAGAACACTATTATTTTCTATCGTAAGTTTTCTACCTTACATTCATTATGGCATAAGTTATCTTTACAGCATACATGCAAAAATGAGAGCCAGCCGCCTTTTCCAAGAAACCAACCCTTTAAAATGCTTTCCAACCAATGAAGGGAAAAATCCTTTTTTTTTTTTTTAGTGCATTCTGCTTATTTGCGTTTTTTTCTCCCAAAGTCCAAATTTATACAAAGAAAATATAAACAACTTCAAATGCAGTGTATTTACCAAACAAAACAAGCCTCCTTCAAATTAGGAACCAACTTAAGCATTTGTAAGTATAGCAGAATCAGGATTTTAAAAATCGCATTTGGAAGCTAGGCTCTAGTTCATAATTCTCATTCTTGGAAAATTATTTTATCTTTCTCCTGTCTACCTGAAAAAATGTCCACAGACTTGAAGGATCATGCTTTTTACATTCCTTCCATATCGCAGGTACTATGGAATGGAGAGCCTTTTATGTTTCTTTTTGTCTTAAACTCAGACAGCTTTGTAAGCAGTAGTATGTAGATTACAAGAGTTAGACAAAAGCAGGCGCGACTGAGAAGAGTTGGGTTGGGGGGGGAGCTTGGGGCACTTCCTGTCACTCAACACATTCCAGATCACTAAAAAATTTCCACACCCTCTGCATTCCCTCTTGCCCACCCCAGATCCCAGTATTTTCTGATTCCATATGTTGTGGTATTTATCATACTCCTGTCGATCACTGGGCTCTAGCAAGACTATTTCAGAGAAGATGCATTCCTTTAGATTGCACAAAGCATAGATGGGAAAATGGCTGGCAGTTTCAGAATCTAGTCACGATCGCACGCATGAGCACCTCACACATCCATGCCCCTTTTCCCCCCCTTCTCCCGCCCCTGCAGCTGGCTGACCTGTCTCACCCACTGCTGGCCTATCGAACAGCCAGGACTGTCTGGTTTTGGCTCATGCCTTTGTCCATGTCTGGCTTAGTTCCTCTCTGTCTATGCTTGCCTCTACCCCCAACGCCCCAGGCGGCACAAGTGTTTGGCCACACAAAACTACAGATAGAAAAGGTGGTAAAAACTTCAAACTTTGCTAGATTCTCCCACAGTTTATTCTTTTGTGAATTTCTCCCTTCATTAAATACTCTGTTTAAAGAAAACAAATGCAAAATTAATTATCTAAAGGCAAAGAATGCAAAGCAACCTTTGTGTTCCTTATAATAACTGACTTCATAACTCTCTCCAGCTGCGTTATGGGGTGTGTATAAAAAGCTTCTGTTCTGAGAACAAAGGAGCACGTGCAGAAATGAGACTAAAAAATCCACTGACAGTATTTCACTACACAAATTACTTAAAAGATTTTAGTCAAGCCTCTCAACAGATTCAATGTTATAATGGTTTTTAGTTAAAAAAAAAAAATTGAAAGTGCTTACCCAGTAAAAGAACCGAAGTAGTCCTGAACTGTTACGTAAGACTTTTTACAGTTGGATCTTTGTCAAAAGGGGGTGGGGGTGATGGGAGAAAGCAGCAACAACAATCAAAAAAGTTCGAGCTGCTGTGGCTAGAGGACAACTTCTGTGTTTCCAGATAGGATTCTTGCTGTCGAAATGGAACTTCCAGCCAGCACAGCATCCTGTCCCAGTAGAGAAATGAGTTTGTCAGTAAAAAAAATTAGATACTGGAACCCAGGCTAGACGAGGTATTGAACCGCGCCAGATTTCCTTGCAGCCCTGTCTGCTCAGCTCGCATTGAACTATATATGACCCAGATGATGGACAGAAGCACATTCAGTCATGTGCACACTGGAAGAAAGCGGATTTGCTGGTCCCTGGCAGTGCAGGGGTTTGTCTTCTGATTGGGCTGTGCCCTGATCAGTGAAATGTGAAGCCCTCACCATTCAGAGGCCGTAATTCAGGACTGGCAGTTTGAGTGTCTAGCTGCCTCTAGTCACTGAGAGAGACTTTGAAGGTGTTGCTTTTGTTTGGTGGAGGTTGCTTACACCTATGTACTTGTGTCAGGAGCCGTGCTAGTCTTTCTGAACTGCAAGAAGACAGCCTACTTCGCCCAAATCTGTCATCTTATTGTTAATGAACTTGGCTCCAACTTAAACCAATTATTCGATTTGAGAATTTTGTGATCCTAACCAAGGCTCATATCCAGACAACACCCTGGCCTTGATTTTATGGTAAGGTGTGTCCTTTGATAAGATAAAAATAAAAGTGGCATTTGACTTTGAAGCTTTCTAGACAATATAAATTGATCTTAATGAAAATCGGATGAGTGAACAGCTGAGAAGTTAAATTTTGGATTCTGGAGTCTTTGAACATACTGGGACGAAGCTGTCACTCTTATCCTAGTCCTCAGTTGTTGCGGGGAAAGCTACCAAAGCATAGACCCCATCAAGTGGTGACATGGCCTTTAATCATGTGAGACAGCCACGGTCTACTCTCTTCAGTCTGTCTGAACTTGGATCCTTGGAATTTACTTCTCATCTTTCTGGGCCTCTGGGAAACCAGGTCATTATATAGGACTGTCAGTTTTGACATTTTTGCTTTAGTCTGTGAAAGTTGCTTTGGTCAATGCAAATGAACACTTTAAAAAAATGAAGCAATAAAGTTGTATTATGAGACCGTGGCACTGATATATGAAATCTACATGAACTAATTATTTTTTTTCTGGAGACTTTCTTATCTCTGTAGGAATTAGCTTGTATAATCCTATAGTCTAATATTTAGACATACAGATACTTTGGTTTATTTTTTTGCCTCTCTTACCCCTGTGAAAATAAACCCATGGTCAGTGTATTGCATCTGTCTATTTTGCTGTAAATCTGGGTTTGAGTGTTTGTGTACTTATAATTCCTTAGTTGTCGATTACATTACAGTGTCTTCTATATGAGGACTGCCCTGGAATTCTGCTCATGTCTCAACCTCAGGAAAGCTGGGTCGATAAGCTTGCTACTGGATATAAGAATGATCCAGGTTAGAGAAGAGGGGATGCATGCGTTCTCTTACCATAAGCCACAGGACAATCATTTTTTTTAATTGTGGTACAATATACATAAAATAACAGTTTACCATTTTAACCACTTTTTTAATATATAGTTTTATAGCATTAAGTATGTTTACATTGTTGTGCAAACATGACCACCACACATCTCCAGAACTTTTTCATCTTTTTCCCACAACTCCTAACACTCTAACTTCCTATTCCTCCCTTCTTCCCTCCTTCTAGCCCCTGGCAACCATCAGCCACATTCTGTCTCTGTGAATTTGACTACGCAAAATACTTTATGTAAGTGGAATCATGCAGAATTTGTCTTTTTGTTACTAGCTTACTTCGCTTAGCATAATATCCACTAGGTTCATCCATGTTATGACATGTGTCGCAGTTTCCTTCCTTTTTAAGGCTGAATATTATTCTATTATATGTATATGCCAGGTTTTATTTTTTCTTTCATCTGTGATGGACACTTGAGTTGTTTCCACCTTTTGGCTATTAAAACAATCCCTCCTGACCATTTTTTTTTACAATCTTGCGAGAGCTTCTTTACAGAGTTTCTCTGATCCATCTCAGAAGCTGTTCTGTTTTATAAGTTGGAAGGGTTTTGATGTGCCTTTTTACTCTAGAGCCTTCCTGGATGAAACTTGATACATACTTTACTACTAGTGATTCTTTTATTCTTATTGGTTCTCTTTTCTATTACACTGTGAGCTTTTCCTGGGCAGGGTCTATAGCCAACCTCTCTTGTGCCTTTGCCTGTTGTATAGGCATAGGACCTGTATAGCAAAACAGATCTCAATAAATATTAGTTGGGAAAAATACGAATGAATGAATAACAATAAAATAATAGTTAATTTTAATTGGTTTTTATTATATACCAGACACTATGCCACATGTTTTGTATACATTCGCTTATTTAATCTTAAAAACAGCCCTATAAGTACTGTTATCTTCTTTTACTAGATGAGGAAATTTGTATAAGGCCTCATAGCAAGTAAAGATATAACTGAGATTTGAACCCTTGTCTCTCTTGGCTCCTGAGCCATTATGGTAGAGGCAAACTTCATAGTGGGGTGACGATCACTGAGTTAGGAAACAGGAGATTAAGCCTAAGCATTGATTCCAAATCAAATATTCTTTCACCTGGGCACCAGGAGCTATAGCCCTATGATAGATATGGTTCATGAGTGGATGTTAGAGGAAAGCTGAACAACTTATTGAACTCAGTTCGCAGGTATTCCGGTATATGTACGTTTTCTTTCCTATGTTATTTTGAAAGTGCAGTTAAATGGAATGCACTGGAATGAATGCATTGATGTTCTTCATTCATTTGGCATTTAGATACACAGACATACACATATATCTGTAGAGGTATGTATGCATGTACATGTGAATAACTGATGCTGTTCTAGGTACTAAGGAGAGAGTCAAGACCAAAACAGAAAAGATTCTTATGGAGTTTGCATTCTGGTGAGGAGGCAGGAAAAAAAGGAAACTAGGAACTCATGCTGTGAAGAAAATAAAATAGGATAATGTGATGATGGAGAACACCTTGGGGGTGGGGTGGGGGTAGTCTGAGGGACTCCTTTAATGAGGAAATAATCAGGGAACACTTATCTGAGCAACTGTAATATGCAGGCTGGGTGCCAAATGATGAGAAGAACGTGGGCATACAAAGAGCTAGAGGAAGTGTGATCTGGGAAGTGAGAGCAAGAGCTGTAAGATAGGATTGAGCTTGGTGTGTTTGAGGAGCAGAAAGGGTAATATGTCTAAAGTGGAGTGAATGCAGGGAGGAGGTAATGTTGGAAAGGTGGGATGGGGGCCTTGTAAGCTGTGGTGAGAAATTTGGATTTTCTCCCAATTGTATTTCTTTCCCAACTTTGTTTTTTTCCAAATGGTAGGAAATTGGAAGGTTTTCAGCAGAAGAGTAATTTGTTCCACAGGCCAAAGAAGTCCTTCCGTGCAGTTTGTCTGTGTTTGGTTCCTGTGGCTTCCTGACACCACCTTTAACTGGGGTCCTTCCCCAGGTGGGGACTTTGCCAAGGCTTTCCCATGTTACTGTCCAGTTCTGGGTGACCTAGCAGAATATTTCTTTTAGAACAGTTCTGGGACTGATATTGGTTTCATCGCTCTTACCCTCAGAGAGGGATTGTCTGACAGAAGTTGCTTCTGGGTGATTTCACACGTGACTGTTGTCTGCGTAGGCTTGCGCAGGCTGGGTCTCTGTATTAATTTAAGATAAAATCCAGTTCTTAATTAGACTTGATCTTCCTTTATCAGTAATTTAGAAGGACGTCACCTTGGCGATGATAATGGCTGTTCCATTTATATGATATACTTAAAGGCATTCTGATAGGAATCTTAAGTTGACAGGTAAAGGGGAACTTTTCCAGTATTCTGAATTCTGAGAAACACTATATGTGAGAAAACTTAGGCTTTGAGAGGGTATATGACTTGTCTATTGTCCATAGCAAGGAAGTAGAAGAGCTGGGACTTGAACCAAAGCTTGATTCCAAAGCCCTTATTTTTTCCACCACATTATAGAGCTTCCCGAGTGACATTAACCTTTAATGAAACTGAACAAACAAAAAACCACCACAAATGACCTTAAATAATGATTCTATAAAATGTCAATTTCCCAAAGCAGTGGTATAGGGAGGGGCAGAAATATTCTTCTTCTAGTCGTTGCCTCTGCATTTTTAAAAGAGCTGTTGGCCACTTGGAGTTGTCTGGCCATATCTTGGACAGAATGCAGTTGATAGTACTCATTAGTTATGCTGGGAACCCACAGATTCCCAGAGCACTTTGTATCTCATTATTCAGCCTAGCCCTGAGCTAATCTTGGCTTCTTAAAGTAGTAGCTGTGTCAGACCTAGCTTCTGAGCATGAGAGTGTGGCTTCTCAAGAGTGAACTGTTGGCAGTGTGAATTGGAGTCAGCACTCAGATATGAGAAAGGGTATCCAGGGGTCTGAGTCCAGCCCTGCCAGAGTTGCCATGTACCCCCTTTCACACATACTGCACCCTGCCCTCCCCCTGCCCACCCCATCAACATCCTGCATCAGAATATGGTACATTTGTTACAATCAGTGAACCTACACTGACACATTATCACCTAAAATACATTTCACATTAGGGTTCACTCTTGGTGTTTTACATTATATGGGTTTTGGCAAATATATCATGATATCACGTGGGCTTTTTATATGGAAATTTAGTTTGACTTCCTGAGGATTGGAATTTAGAGAAATTGGTTCCTGGAGACCACAAAACAGAATATTCTTGGAAAATCCAAAGTATAGCCACTGTTTGTATGTAGATGCCTCAGATCAGTTTCAGTTCTTATCTGCTTTGGCTAGTGCTTGAAGGGGACTTGGAATTGACTACGGAACAAGTAAGGAGCACAGGGATGCAGACTTGTTTGCTCAGGTGGCTTGACAGGTGCTACAGGAGCTACCATGGGGCTGTTGGGGATCTGGAGCTTATCGAGTCCGATTATAGATATAGATTATCTGATACAGATTATATCATATAGGTTATAGAGTCAGATAGATCTGGCTTCTAAAGGTATCATGCAGCTAGGATTTGAACACACATTGGTTTGGATCCAACTTTTTTTTTTTTTTTTTTACCAGTATCTTTAAAATATGTGGCATATAAAAAGCTCAGAAATTAGTTTGATCTTTGGGAGGATCTGTACACATCTGTTTTTCATTTTTCAGGTGAAAGGATGGAAAACTAAGCCTGTCACTGTACAAATTTGTAATGATTTTTTAAATCTTATTTGCTTTATTTTTTTAAATTATATTTCTTTCTGAAAATAGAAGACCTTTTTTTTGTCTTCTTTACCTTAAAGGCAATACATATTCGTTGTTAAACATGTCTTGTAAGTTTATTTCTCCTGAGAGCTTTACAGTTAAGGCATGTGTCAAGTACTCATTTTGGAGCTGTTAGATAAAACTGAAACCACTAGAAGCTCAGGAGACATAAAGACTGATTTTGATATTTGATATAGAGATCTATACTGACCCTTCTTCCTAGCTGCAGGCCAGAATTCTTAATACCTTACAAATATCTCCATCCTCATTCTCCTCTGGATCCTCAAACCTGCACACTCTCCTGTCTTCCTTATATCTTTTGGTGGGATGATTCGTGTGGAATTAAAGCTGTGGTCATCTCTGCTACTTCCTTCTTTCATGGCCTCCATATCCAGTCAGCCTGCCCATTTGGTCATCTCAGCCTACACATCGTCTTAGTTTTATATTTCTGTTTTTACCACTTTCTTCCTTCCTCCCCAGTGATCATTTTTCAAACCTACTTTATGTCAGAAACTCTGCCAAGTGGTTCTCAACCAGGGTTGAGTTGGCAGTGTCTGGAGACATTTTTGGTTGTCATAACCTGGGGAGGGTTAGAAGGTATAAGCCAGGGGTGCTGCTGAACATCCTATCCTATAATGCAGAACAGCTTCCCCGTAAAAAAGAATTATTTGGCCCCAAATGTCAATAGTTTACAAATTGAGAAACTTGGATTCTGTTAATTGTTTCACATCTTATTTAGTTCTCACAACAACTCTTTATATTGGTTTTATTACCCCTACTTTATAAATGATAAAAACTGTGGCTCACAAGGTTTAAATAACTTAATTAGAGTCACACAGGTAGTGGTGGAGCCAGTTTCAAACTCAAGCCTGTCTGACTCAGCCTGGGCTTGTAGTGCTCATGACAGGCAGCCTACTCATAACTCAAGCCCTTAACTTTTGCATGGACTTCTATAATGGGCACCTACCTCATCCTCTTGCTTCTTGTCTCTCCATTTAAGTCTGTCTTAAGTACAGCATAAGGCTCTAATTATACTGCTTCACTGCTCACAGTTTTCCAATGCATGTAGAGTATAGGTCTGGTTCCTTGACCTGGCACCCAAGGCCAAGGCTGTTGTAGGCAGTCCCGAACTGCCTTCCCAACTAAATTTCTACAACTCTCTTTTCAAAGTTTCTAAAACATGTTTTATTTTCTTATTTTTGCTACTTTATATTTTCCAATATCTTATAACACACATACTGCTGTTGTAATTTTAAAGTTTTTTTTTTTAAATGGCGGAAAAAGGTAATCCAGCCCATCTGATAATTTAGGGATCACAAACTAAAGTGATCCTATTTTTATTTAAGATACCGTGCATGCGTGTGTATGTGTGTGTGTGTGTGTGTGTGTGTGTGTGTGTGTGTAAAATATATGTGTATATTTAAAAGATTGGATATTTATACACCAATAAATGTTAAGATTTTTTTTAAGTCCCTAGACTTCCTCTGTATAATTCTTTGTTCATGCCAAACCCTTTTTCTGGAATCCCACACAAACTCATTATCTACTATCCAGATTATGCTTAGCCTTCAGCACCCAGCCTGAGCACTACTGCCCGCCACTGAGCCAGAGAGCAAAGAGGTTAAGAGCATGTGCTTTGCACACTGACTAGCTAGGAGACCTTGAGCAAATAACCCAACCTCATTAAGTCTGTTGCCTCCTTTGTAAAATCGGGATGGTATTTAGCTCACAGAGGATTTTTGGGATTCACCAAGAGCTTGCATGTAAAGTGCTTAACACCATGCCTGGCACAATGTGTGTTCTCAATGAATATTAGTCCATTGTTAGACCCCATTATTATTATCATATTGTTTCTCTGCTTCTTTAATTCTCACCTCTGTATCTCTGATAGTATGAGCTCTGGAGTCAGAATTCTTACATTTAAATCCTGGACCACCACTAGTAGTCGTGCAAACATAATCAAATTACCTAGCCATCATGTGCTTCAGTTTCCACATCTATGAATATAATACTACTTGCTACATAAGATTCATTTCAGGATTAAAATGAGATAATAAAGGTAAAGCACCTAGACTAGGTCTGGCCCTTGGTAAGCGCTCAATTTTATGTTATTATCATTCTTCTAGCACTCACTACATCTTACCCATATTATACTTATTTGTGTACTTGGAAGCTCCCTTATCTGAAGGTTAGCCCCTTGAAGACAGAGATTGTAAAATAGTTCTTCTTATGCCCTGAGCAGTGTTTGGAATTTAGTTATAATGACATAGTTATATTTTACTTGATACTTTCCCATACTTCAGCTTACTTGAGCCTAACAAAAATCCTGTGAGATAAGCAGGCATAGTGCTAAGTGTGTACATAAGTAGGAAAGGTAGGTTTGGGTGCCTTCTGTGCTTTAAACATTGAGTCCTTCTTTCACGTTATTTATTCTGTTTGGCTTTCATAGCTATCTTGCAAGGTAGTGTTTATTACTGCATTTTAAATTATAAGGAATCTGCAGCTGAGAAAGGTTAAGTAACATGAAAAAAATCCAACCAGCTAATGAGTTTCAGAGCCTGGACATGTTACCACAAATCCTTATTTCCTCATTATTAAATTTTCTTGGCTAGGTGTCAGATTTCGTGGTATCCGAGCCACAATCTCATTTCACTCCTGTCTCTGCTTCAGGGTATCTGGCTACCTTGTGAGGTACAAAGCTATTGATGTCCAACGCTATAGTAATGTCAGAGGAAAGAAAACCTTCGGACAAGGACCATTGTAAAATTGATCTTAGATTTCTTAGGATTCCTGTGTTTTAGAGACTGCTAAGAAAGAGTAGATGAACCTTCTCAATCCAATGTTGATGATTTCAAAGGCTTCGTGAACTTTTTAAGGTACTGCTCAATTTACTGTAGGTCCAGGTGAGAGCATTCTGAAACTTATGTTATAAGCTATAATGTGATGGAAAGAGCCCGAAGTTGTTTGAAATCAGGAGTCTAGGAATTCCTATACTAGGAATCCTTTTTTGGTGAGATTTTAGGTAGTCTTTGGATAGTGAAACAGACCTGATTTGAGAAAAGTTACCTTACCTCTCTTGAGGCTTTTTTCTTGTGTGTACGGAGAACATTAAATGCAGTGAAGTGTATAAAACACCTTGCCTAGTACACTGTAGATATTTAATAAAATAAAGAAACTACTACTAATAAGTGTATGTTATTCCCATCTACAGAAAGAAGTCCAGCTGGTTAGCCTGGTATATAAGACCTTTCCCAATCTGGCCTTCCTCAATGTCCCTCAGTCATCTCCTGCCACTCACTGTCATGTACCTTAAACTCTAGCTACACGCAATTAATTACTTGTCATTTCAGAACAACTTGCGTTTTGTGTTGCCGTACTACTGCTTTTGCCTAGAATGCACTTTTCATCTCCTCCCCTTTCTCTGCCTTCTGGGAGCCTACTCCTTCAAAACTGAGCTCTAATGCCACTTCTTATTGCAAAGTTTTCATCAGATCCTCCCCCACCCCTCATAGATTCCATTTATCACTCCTGCCTGTGAGTTCCCATTAGCACCTTGTTTGTAACCTTGTTTGTGCTTTTCTCAGGACACAGTAGATAATTTCCTGGTCTGTCTCCCCTAAGTTTCTAGAAGACAGTGACGCTGTGTTAGTATTTCTCTAGAATTCTGAGGCAGCGAAGTGCATCACTCTCTCGCTTAGGGCTTCCCTTTTAGTTCGAGCTTTAGATGTGAAAAATGTGATGGCAGATCCCTTTGTTTTAAACCTCTGTGAGGTATAGGCAGTCCACATGGAGGTTAATCTCATTGCTCAGATTTGGACATCACCATGTGTGCAGTTTCTTTAATCCTTCTCTAGGTATCAAAATGGATTTAGCAGTTGGCATCCTCTTTTTTCTGTCTGGGGCAATTGGAGCTTTGTAGAATTTGGCTTGGAGGAGCAGTGACCTTGCTTGCCCAATTTAGGATGACCCTGGGGTATAGGACGTGATGTCATTGAGGACCTAGCATGGCCCCAGTGTAGCCAGTGACACAATACCAGGGGCTCTGCTTATGTTTATTCAGGAGACCAGGAATTATATTCGGCCTCTGATTTAATTTTCTGTGACACATCGAGTCTGTGTTTTAGCCTACAGAATACTATAGCTGTGTCCTAGTTCTCTTCACCCTACCCCTTTGGTACCTTGTGGTCTTTAAAATCACTACGTTTTAAGGCAGTGGTCCCCAACTATTTTGCACCAGGTATAGGTGCTCCTATGAGAATCTAATGCCTGATGATCTGAGGTGGAGCTGAGGTGGTGATGCTAGCTCTGGGTAGTGGCTGCAGATACAGATGAAGCTTCCCTCACTAGCTGCTCATCTCCTGCTGTGTCCCCAGTTCCCAACTGGGCACAGACTGTTACCAGACATGGGTGGGGGGGTAGGGAGGGGTAGGAGAGGCCTCTGTAAGGTGCTGCTATTCTCGGCTAATAGTCTTGCATTGGAAGTCATTACAGCACAGTGGAAAAGACTGTTCTGAAATATCCATGTAAACAAGCAAAAATCATCATTACCAAGAAACCGATACCAGTGGCACAAGTTGGGATTAATGATAGGTGATCTGTTCCTGGGACTTGTTGGTATTTCTCTACTGTAGGAGAGAGATCTCAATTAACAGGAGCAGAGTTGCACAGTTTGTGTAATGACCATTCTGAAGAGTAGTAATCATAATGATAGCACCCACCATTTTCTGAGGGCCTACTTAGTATCCAGCCCAATGCTAGGTACTAGAGTCACAGAAATAGGCTGGATGAGGTCCCTTTTCTGGAGGAGTTTGCAACCTATAAGGGAGACAAGACTCATAAAACTGGTTGGCACATTGTAGTAACATCAGCTCAGTAATGTCGAGAAGTGTATAGGGTGCTGTGAGCACTGAGGAAAAGATGCGTCTGAGACTTAGAGAGCATAAAAGGCTAGGCCAGTTTTTAGAAAGAAATCATGTGTGTGACTCTTTTCTGTGGGTAGTTTGGCCGTTGCCCATTCTCTTCATAATCCATTGCTTGAATGTTTTCCCACCCCTCCCAGGCCAAATTAGGTCCCTTCATTGTTACACATGCCTCCTGCATCACACTTATCACAATTATAATTCAGTATGTCTTTACATAATAGCTTATTGTTTGTCCCTTCTGCTAGTCTCTAAGGGTTGAGACCGTGCCAGTCTTCCTGCTTTGAATCACCATCATGAGGGTTGTGCAGGCACCCAGTAAATGCCCGTTGAATGAATGATTGAATCTTCACATTCCTAGAGTCCTCAGAGCATCTCAACAATGTATGTGTATAGTGTGTCTGAGGCTTAGGAAGGAATAAGCCTATAATCTTATGGGAGAAGCATCCCACACCAGATCGACTGTCCTTACAGTGACAGTTACATGGCCACACCTGTGTCCTTTACAAGGCAGTCCCTTAGATTATGAGCTACAGTGCAGAGTAAACAACTCTGACACTAGGCTTTTTTTTTTCTCTTGTGTTTTCCACTGTGTCAGGTTTTAACTAATGATGCCACTATTCTCTGAAAACAATAGCAACAACAAACAAGTGCTAAAAATGGTTGGCATAGTATTTCGAACCCTAATATCTCACCCAGTAGCTCCTCATTCAAACTCAATATGGGATTGTTTTTCTTTGAAACTGCCAACTTTGCAAAGGCATTGGAGTAAGCTTGGTTCTTCTCCAGGTTCAGCCAGCATGTATTGAGTGTATCAGATGTAAGGCTGATACACTCTTTCCATTTGTCTGTTGAAGGTCAGGGTTTGGAATTGATCTGGGCAGGATCTGTGCCTGCTTTGGGAGAAATGCTGGTGAGACTCTTGACTCTTGACAGAGACTCTTGTCCATCTGGCCGTTCTATCCCTAGCACCTAGAAAAGTGCCAGTTGCATAACACGAGGTGCTCAACAAGTATTTAAATGAATGCATTTGTACCCTACACAGCACTCAGACTTTCTTTCCTTGACCTATGCTGAGTCCTTGGTTAGGTGGAAAGATCGCTTATGGAATTGGGACTGAAGCAGCTCAAAATATCAGTTACCTACAATAATTCAGCTTGTTTGGAAGTTTTGAGGCTCAGAAAATCCTAGCTGTAAGATATCCTTATGTGAATAACTCTCACAACTTTCTTATTGTGCAGATAAGAAAAATGAGGCCCACAGAGGGGCATACTTTGCCTAAGGTTATCCAGAAAGTTAATGCCAGAGCCTGGACTAGAACCTGGTCCTGATCGAATTTTATCTTTTAATTCTTTTTGTTTGTTTGTTTGTTTTCTTCTTCTTTAACAAATAGGTTGAATAACTGGAAAGAAGAGTTCGCAAAAAAGCAAAACTTCTTTAAAATGGGCTTGTGTTGAAGCAATAATTCCAAATGATGCATGATACTTTTGTTATAAGCTTGTTAGGAGCAGCACTTTGCAAATTTGGGGAAATTTCACAAATCTTTAGAATTCCAAACCCTGTCCTAGTCCAAAAAGAAAGTAGTAGCTGCTGGAATGGAATAGATTTATTTTTCATCTTTATGCAAGCAAGTGCCAGAAGAGTTGGAATGATATTTGGGGAGAGTTCTTGGCCCCACTTTCCCTACAGTGTATGCATCTGACAGCTGGCCCATCATTCTATTTTTAGACATAATCTATGGGATTACAGAGTGGCTTCATTTCTTTTAAAGCTATGCCGCAGAAATGCAAGCTGTGTGGAAATGGTTTTGCTTTGTAGCAGTTTGGAGACTATTTAAACATAGATTAAAAAAATATTTTTTAATCAGCTGACATAGATCCCTTTATCCAAAGATTTCATCTTAAACTCATCTTCCAGTTGTGACTGTATTTTGATTCAGGAGAAATAAATGCTAAATACTGGAAGTGGAAATAAGTTTTTACTACTTTGGTTCATGTCAGTACCTTTCATTTCCTTCTCTTTGGGTCATATGAGGAATAATAAACATATTCCTTTAGGACTTTAAAAACAATTCATAACTAGCATTCATTAAGTACCTACTGCCATTTATATCCTAAGAACTGGACTTGCCTGATATATTTTTTCATTGACTTTATATGTTAAAATAACCATAAAACATAAAGAATGGTATCTCCATTTTACATGAGAAAACTGAGGCTCCAAGCGATTGAGTAACTTGCCCAAGAGTCAGAGGTATGAAATGATAGAGCAAGAATTGGAACCCAGGTCTATTTGATCTCAGAATCCACGCTCTTTCCCCTAAAGTAGACATTCTCTACTAAGTTTTAAGAAGAAGCTGGTTAGTAGAACTGAATGTTTCAGAAAGGGGTAATAATTCAAAATATCATTGGGGAGGTATGTAGATATTGTACTGCGAGATAGAATTCAGCATATAGCTGTGTGTTTATTTTGATTTAGAATTGTTACTTTGCAGGTTCTGTTATTTTATTATATGAATGAAAATATTTAGAAAACATAGTTTACTATTTCAGCACCTCAAAAGTTCATTTGGAAAAGGCTCTTGCTTTTAGTTCACAAAGTGTTTACAATTTAACAAATGATTTATGAGATAAAGTTACCCTAAAATTTGGAAGAAAGTTAGTTATCACTGGAGGTTAATCTCACCCATGCCAGTTACTCCTTTATCTGGAAAAGCCATGCCAATCATTTAGAACTTGGCAGGTATGACTTTATTCTTTAGATTGGAATGTCTATGAACCTACAACTACAGTAGTGTTTATTCAACACTGCACATAGAACAATATGTTCAGACAAAGGAAGAAACCATTTTATTCTCCCAGGAAATGGGGGAAGTTTGAAGCAGGACACCTCAAGAAAGAGACCTAACAAAGACCTTGATAGCTTTGGGAAATGGCCTCAAGAAAGGAAAGACACTCAGAACGTCGTGGAGTCAGGTCTTAGCTCTGCTTAGGCATTTCTTAACAGCTAAAATAGGGTTAACAAGACCTTGTTACAGAGTTATTCTGAAGTCATAGTTATAAGTGGATTTTTAAAATGATTTTTAAAAGGAAGGAGTGTGTTTGAAATTACTTGAATTGCAACATTTCACTTTTACTAGTGATGTAATTGCAACAGTAATTACATTTAAGTAACCTGCTGTCATACCTTGTTGCAGAAAAATACCTTCTCATGCAGCTGGTTTCCACTTGGCCTATTTCAATGTAGCTTAAATTGAATTCATTTAGTTTATTTGCTCTAATAGCAAACAATTCTTGTTTCATTACTCATCATTCTGCAGGTTCTGTCCCTTGGTTGGTGGGCACTGTACAACAGTACAAAATGGAAAATTGGTTTCCTCTTTCAAGTGTATGCAGTTGTGGCAAGAAGAATGTGAATTAAGGGTGGATCCTGAAAGGCCATCTGAGATGGGGAAAGGGAAGCATTGCAGGAGACAGAGGCCTTCTTGGCTTGGCTTTGGCTTGACTTGTCACTCATTATGGTCAGCACAGAGGATGTGCTGGCTTGTTAAGACGAAAAACAAAGGCCAAACACCTACCCCCCTGCCCCCCGCTCCCTGCATCTCCCCCAATCTACATTTAGTTCATTGGGACCACTGCACTTTCTGTTGCTTTCCTTAAAATCTTATTCTTGTTTGCGAAGATGTTGCTGTTTACACCCAATCTTTTGCTATAATGGAACAGCTCATTTTGACATCCTGTCAAAAACCCCTTAGCCTGTGGATTTTCAAAGCTTGCTGCAGACCAGTGCTTCTTGATTTCTTTTTCTTATCTTTTCTTTTTTTTTTTTAAGGTATTTTGCTATTCCACATCTAGAAGTGAGTGGAAGAAGGGAATGAAGTACATGGTAGTTCATCCCTCCCACTTAAAAAAAAATAAATGTAGAGACTATTTAATATGTTTATCCTGTAGTCTGAGACAGGTTAGTGGAGTCAGTCTGATACCAGCTCTACCACATTCCAGTTATGTGACCTATGCTAAAACATCTCATCTCTCAGAACTCAATTTTGTCATTTGCAGAAATAGGAAACATCGTCTTTGTCTTAGAGATGTTAAGTGTTGAATAAAACAATATGTATGAAACACCGAGTACAGTGTTTAGCACACAAGAAGCTCAATAAATGTCGTATTCTTTTCTTCCAAAAGTGTTTTCTAAATACAACAACATGGATTCCTGCACTTATCCAACAAACATGTGTTAATCACTCTGTTAATCGCTCCTGTAAGGATAGCTTCTCAATCCTTTGTCCTTAAGCTCCATTTTATTATTGATAAAAACCTTTTAAGTTCCAGGAAGCTGACTTAAATGTGACTTTGGGAACATAGATAATTTATAAATCAAGATCTGCCATGCAAAAAAAGCTCTGGAATAAACCTGGATATTTAATTTTTCTGTGACATTTTTGTATCTCTGTATTAGAACATAGGATGGTCATTGTGAATTCTAAACAAAACTAAATCTTAGGTGTATCAGTCAGAATTATCCAGAAAAACAGAACCAATATGGTGTGTGTGTGTGTGTGTGTAGAATTTATCATAAAGGAATTGGCTTACATGATTATGGAAGCTGGCAGGCCCAAAATCTGCAGGGTAAACTAGCAGGCTAGAGACCCAGGAGAGTTGATATTCCAGATCAGGTCCAAAAGCAGTCTCAAGAATTTTCACTTACTCAAGGGAAGCTGGTCTTTGTGTTCTAGTCAGGCCTTCCACTGAATGGATGAGACATGCCCACGTTATGAAGGGCAATCTGCTTTACTCAGAATCCACCAATTTAAATGTTAATATATTCCAAAAACATCGTCACAGAAACACCCAGAGTGATGTTTGACCAAATGTCTAGACGCCTAATGACCTAGCCAGATTGGCACATATAATTGACTATCACATTAAGTTTAATGAAGAACACAGACTTAGAGATTCTTGTCAGTGTTGGTCATCATTTTTGCACCTCTTAATAGTAACATGACTGTAGCTCTTTCAAAATATTTTCACATACATTATCTCAGTTGATCACAGCAGCTGTTATGCGGTTATGAGTAGAGGTATAATGCTATTCGTTTGAAGAGAGTGCTAAGACTGAGTAGATTAGGAGACTTGCTCATGGTCTCAAAGCTCGCGAGTGGCGCATCTACAATTTACATAAGTTCTATAACTTCAAGCCCAAGTGTTTCCTCCTTAGTCCTTCTCTCTGTGATAGCTGGGGAATTCGGGAAATGGTTTTGAGAGCTTTGGGAGCTTTTCTTGTAATAAGTATCATACTCCTTCTTTGAATAATTTTGCGATAGAAAGTTAACAAAATATATATTGGCAGAACCTAAACATCTTCTTTTCAGATGGCTCTAATGATGTTCTGAGGCAGAAAGAGAGGAGAGGAGAGGAGAGGAGAGGAGAGGACAGGAGAGGACAGGAGAGGACAGGAGAGGAGAGAAGAGAGGAAGGAAGGAAGGAAGGAAGGAAGGAAGGAAGGAAGGAAGGAAGGAAGGAAGGAAGGAAGGAAGGAAGGAAGAGAAAGAAAGGAGAGAGGGAGGGAAGAAAGAGAAAGGGGGGAAGAGGGAGGGAGGACGTTAGCAGCAAAAAGAGTAATGTTATAAAGTAATTAGAGCAGGACAAATGGATTGTGCTGCCATGTTCAGGGCTGTTATTTCTGTAGGCAGTGAGGAGGAAGGGCACTAATGCAATGTGACGGATCTGGAGCAAAACCCAGGGCACTGCACAAACTGCAGAGACGCAACCAATGGCAAGGCGCAAACCGCAAGGTTTGACTGAACAATATTTGATATCTCAGAGTTGTTTCATGTTGTTTGGAGAAACTGTTGTGTCAGGGGACCTACTTCCTTGATTTTAGCTTTTGTGAAATGGCCTCATGGTGCTCTCTGTGGGTAGTCAGTATGTCCTGGGATAACTCCTTTCCCAGCTTTCTGTCCCTGCACATGCCCAGGCTGGGCAGGGACATGATGCCAACAAGGATTCAAAAGAGAAGATACCTAACATAAAACTAACTGGAGTATGACCTATTTAGAGAGAGAATGGAATAAAAAAGGAGCCTTATCAATGTTCAACTTGGTATTAGAAAAAGGCAGAAGGTAATATTCTCATGTGTCTGAGGATGGATGGTATGCTTTGATTTGCTAGCCTAGCGGACCTGTAACTGTGATCCCACTGCTGCCACCCTGTACAAGGAAACTGTCACAGCCCTCAAATAAAACAGTGTCCCTCATTTGCGTGGAAGGAAATCTTTGCAAGGAGATTGACTCTCTCCCTTGTAAGTCACCATGCCTTTGAGGTCTCTTACTAATTGTGACCACCACTGTGGCATGGTAGTTAAGAGCTGCTACTTTAGTACTCAGACATTCCTAGGTTCATATTCTTGCTCTGCCCTTTATGAGCTGTTTGACGATGGGCAACTTGCCTAACTTCTCTGAGCTTCAGTTTCTTTATCACTAAAAGGAGGACTGTAATCTTTCTACTAGACTTCTTGGAGATTTTGGTAAAAAGATACACATAAAACAGTTAGCCCTGGTACCAGTAACAAAGTAAGGGCTCAAAAATGGTAGAAGAAAAGTGTGAAGTAGGAGGGATATATGTATGTGGTACGGTTTAAGTTGTCCACCAAACAGACCTCAGTGGGGAGCAGACATCTATTCAACTCTCTGATCTCAGCAGAGATGAATGGTTTATCCTCAAGACCCCATAGAACAGCTGAAGTAGGGCTAGAATTATTAAACCAGGCTTTCGCTACTTAATTTTGAGGGATAGGAACAGGAAATTAAGACAAATATTCTAAAAAGTTGGACTCACAAGATATAGATTATCACTCTTTGTTATCTGAAAAGAATCACTTTTCTTTCCTAGCTCTTGGCTTGCCTAAACTGCTGCCCACCTCCACCCTACCCCTAAACCCTCTGACAATTCAGAACTCACCGAAGATCACGTCTTGATACCTCGTCATCATATCTTTACCTTTATTTAACTCACTTCATTTTGACAATTCTTTTCCCTTTCTCATCATGCCACCATCTTTGTAGAGGGCTGACTGGTAAGGGAGGCCGAAAGAACCCTGCCACCCCCTGCAGAGACAGACCTCTTATGGGCACCCTATGGTATTTCTGGACCTTTAGAAGTACTCTGCCTGGTGCTGGGTTCATAGCCCCCTTATTATGATTTTTATTACAATGTGAGTCTTCTGAAAATAGTTCATAAACTATTTTCCAAGGTCTATTTCTCTATGCATAAAATCATGTAAAAATTGAACCCCTTGTACATTGTGCCTAGCTTGTTCAGAATCTGCATCTCTATGAGAAGGCCCTAGAAGCCAAGGTTGAGCTGTTTTCTGCTTTTTTGTTAGGTTTTCCAGTACTTTTCTTGGTCTGCCCAGAATTTCAAAACCATTTGTTTGTGGCTTGTGGCTTTTTCCTAATAGCCTTTACCTTCTCTAGGTGCCTAAATCCTAAATAAAATATCAGGTATGAAGACAAAAATAAATTCCAAATAGGTTATAGTGGGCCAGGATTTGTAATTTGCTGATTTTATATCTTCTCTAGTTTACCGACTATTTATAGGATCTTTCTTTTCAGAGAGGGTGGTTAGGTAAAATTATCTCAATTGTCAAGATTTAGTGCAAAGTGTTTTAGTTAACTGTTCAAGAGCCCTGATCTTTTTAGCAGTGATCAACAGAAAATGCTAAGGAATCTTTTGCTATTTTGCTTGTGTGAACTTATTTTTCCATCTTTAAAATGGAAGTCAGAGAGCTCACCCACATTATCCACCCAGTACAGTGTGACCGACAGGATTTTTTACACAGAACCGGTTTTTTTCTACTGTAGTTCTCTGCACCTAGTCATATGAAGAGAAAGTATGGGAGGCTATTGGTTGGTCCTACTAGGCTTTTGTTATTTTCTTGGTTGCTTTCCTGGTGCCGAGGAGGCCTATGGAGACTGCAGATGCAGGCAGCCTTTTGTACTTTTTTAAGCAAAACGGTTGCCAAAAATTAATGATCTGGCGAAAAGAGAGAGTGTTCCATATGGTTTATGTTTTGAATTTTATCTCTTGTCATTTCTCTCCAGTTTTTCTGTATAAAGTGAAATGCAGGATGCATTTGGAATAATGTTCAAATTCAGTTTTTCAAAAGTTTACAGTTATTTTTCATAGAAGTTAGAAGCATATATTGACTCTTTACTGTGTGCTGAGCATTTCGTGAGCTCCTGAATAGGAAATTTATTGTTGCTTCTGGGAGTTGGTGTGTATCCATTATGATCCCACTTTTAGCCAGACTGTATAAGGGGGGAAAAGCACCTTTTATGTAAGATTTCTTAGATGCACAGTTATTTAAAAAGTTTAAGAATTTAAAAAGCCCCTGTCCTTTAGTATTCAGCTAAAATGATCACTGTTTGGTGATTATATCCTTGGCACATTTGGTGATTACAGTCTCGGCACATTTTTAATTGCCACATTTATTAGTTTAGTTTTGTTTTAGAGCTGGGCTCCAGTTGCTTTACTTGTTAGCAGTGGCTGTGGACTAGTTATACAGCTTCTTTGAACATCATTTTCCTTTTCTCTTTGAAGGGCATGATCCTTACTTTGTCTGCCTCACATGATGCTTGTGAGGGTCAAATAGGATAAGGCAAGTGAAAGTCACTTTCCAAGAGGTAAAGGATTACATGAGCATAAAATAATGCATGCTGTTTATAAAGACACCTTTTTACAACTCCATTGAGGCATATTTTATTTATCATATAATTCACTCTGATTGTACAACTCAGTGATGTTTAGTAAATTTACCCTACTTGTATAACCACCATAAATCAGTTTTAGAACATTTTCATCATTGCCGTAAGATCGCTTGTGTCCTTTTACTATTAATCCTTTGTCTCTATGGACTTGGCCTTTTCTGGACATTTTATATAAATAGAATCACCCAATATACGTTCTTTGTGTCTTCTTTCCTTTGGCCTGATTTCGAGGTTAGTCCATGTCATAGCATAGATGAGTAGTTTGTGCTATGTAGCACTACTCTAGTGCTGAGTAGTACTCTGTCGTATAGATATACATTTTGTCTGTTCATTCACCAGTTGAGGGATTTTTAGGTTGTTTCCAGTTTTTGATGTTTAGGAGTAATGCTACTATCAACATACACATACAGGTCTATGTGGACATATGCTTTTATTTCTCTTGAGTATAAAGATACATATTTAAATTATAAAAGTAATATGTGTTTATTCTGAAAAATTTTTATATAGGGAGCATAAAACTTGATAAATCAGTCTTCTCCCTAATTATGCTTCCTGCAGGTGGCTATAGTAGTAATGATAGTTATCTTCTGAGTGTTCTGAGCATTGGCTGTATGCCAGGCATTGTGCTGTCATATATATACATATGTATATGTATATATATGTATATATGTATGTATGGCAGCAATTCAGTTCAATTATTTATATACATGAATGAAATAATCCTTTGAAATTGATACTGTTTTTCCCATTTTATGGATGAGGAAACAAGTTTGAGGATTAAATGTAAAGTCACACTTCTAATAAGTGGCAGAGTCAAAATTTGAACTTCGGCAGTCTAGTGTATGTTCTTCCAGACTTTCCAAAACATACTTTTTTTTTTCAAGAACAGAAACTGTATACTTATTTTACTCTGTAACTTATTTTATTTCACTTTATTTGTCTTAGAGATTGTTTTATGGGAAGATTTATACATCAGTCTTATTATTTGGATGGTTACATGAATGGAGATGCCAGGATTTATTTAATTCATCATTTGTTAGTGGATATTAGGTTGCTTTTATTTCTTCTCTATTATGAACAGGGCTGTAGCAGATGTATTTGTATAATATTTTGCAAACCTGTGGCGTTACTTTGCAGCACAAAATCCTAGAAATGGAATTTCTAAGTGAGAGGTTTGTATATTTAGATTTTGGTGCTTTTAAATCCGCACCCCCCCCCCCGCCAGTATGTGTATGTTCTCGTGTGTGTGTGTGCACGTGCGCGCACGCTACATCATCAGTGCTGCATTATTTCTGTAATGCGAGCTATGATATCAATCATATAAATGTTCCAGGGAGAAGTTAACATATCAGAGAGGGGTAGTGGTGAGTAGCTGGTAAATTAACAATAGTTTCCAGCCTTTTGACAGCTAAGGATTTGGTATTTATCTAGGCTCTCAAGAACTGCAATACTTGAATATTCCAGATTCACATTCAGATTAATTTAGGATGACTCACTTGGTTGATGATCTAAAATGAACACCGAGGCATTTTAGCCACAGTTGTTTCTGGAACTTGGACATCTACGATAAGCGTGCTTGTCCTTTCCATTCTTTCCTTCAACAGAAATGGCCAAAGTGAGGCCAACAGCCTATGACTATCCTATTTTAGCCTCCCCAGGGGTGAAGCTTCAGTCATCTCTGTTGCTGGCAGGATCCAATTTTGCATGGTCTCTGTAGCCAGTATGGCACTATATAACTCCTGTGTAAGAGGAGGTAAGTTTTTCATCATGGTGCCGGCAGAAGAATCATGGACACAAGAGTGTTCTTGTTGCTAAATGTTAGTTGTGGATGATCCCCAGTTGTACTGCAGGAGTCGGGGCCTACCACACCTCCCAGATCTTGGGAGCTCTGGTTAGTACTGCCCTGTGGGTTTTGCCTTTGTCTCCTGACCATCCACCACTACCCATGCTTGGCGTCCTCATCCTGAAGCCCTGTTATTCTGGAGGATGCTGCCCTCTGCTGGTGGCCTCTAGCACACCCACAGCAGTTTGGATGGGTCTGATGATGAGGGAAACTGAGACAGGGCTGTGTGGAGCCAGAGTTAAAGCTTTCCATAGTCTCCAACTTCGTAAACTGGTCCTAAGACTTTTTTTGTTTTGTTTTCCTTTTTAACAACTATCTTTATTTTCTAAACTTTTAAAATTTTAATTGATTGAGGTGACATTGGTTAATAAAATCATAGGTTTCAAGTGTACAGTTCTATGGTACATCATATGTATATTGCATTGTGTGTTCACAAAACTTTTTGCTATGAAAATAATTGAGCAGTCATTAGAAAATATACAAGTACATAGAGTTTCACTGTAACATCTGTAGTGGCAAAAGAATAAAACCTGAGTGTCTAACACTTATGCTTACAGTTGCTGAAATTGGCTATGTAAAAGACGGCATAGAAGAAGGAAATTTTTTTCATCAAAAATTTCATCAAAACAAAAACTAAGCAGACTACACACCAGTTGCAGCCATGGGAGATATCTCTTATGGTGGGTAATGGCTAATCTGGAATCCTTAAAACTAGTTGTCAAAGCTGCGATGATTTCCTTTGACATTTCATTAATATTGTTGGTAAAACAGTATACCCATACATTTCTATAGTATATTTTGTTATAGTTTGTGTTTTCTCCTGAAACAAATACTTGACGTTTGAGCGACCTGCTACAAACATTTCTATGATGCACGGTCCTCCTTCAGACTTGGTTTCCTAGGAAAGAAATGTGGTCCCTTAGGTAGCAACTGACTAAAACAGGCACTCTAGCTGTGACAGGAACTTCCTAGGCAGCCTTTTTTTTTTTTCCATCTGTTATATTAGAAGAGACTGGTTAGAATGTAGACATTACTTTGGGTAATTTGACGAGAGCCTGCCTTGCTTCCCTGGTGTGGGGTCTGTACCTCAAATGATACCCAGTGGTATAGTGACAGCCTACAGGTTATCTGATTACTCCTGAGAATTTTCTTTTTGTAAAGAGCCTTGAGGAGAGAAAGGAACCTCTCAAAAAACCAAAACTTCTCTTTTCTAAAACTAAGCACCTTGTCACACAATGTTTGGATGGGAATAAAAAGTATTGACTCGTATGTCTCGATCCTTTTCATTTAATAAGTAAATTACTCTGTTTTCAGTAGGGCCAGGTCTAGTGAGGCAAATGAGATACCTGCAGTGCAAAATTTAAGACAGCAGTCACTCTTGGGGTCATGTAAGTACAGGATCATCCCTGTTTCTCAAACAGCCCCTGAGTACCTACTGTGTCAGGCCCTGTGTCAGCTCTGGGGAAAACATCATTCCTGGTGTGATGGGATGGATTGTTCATTATCATTTCTCAAGCTAAGCCTGGACCTAGAGCCTGGAGCCTCTGGGCTCTGGAAGTGGCTGTCTGGTTGAGCAGGTTTTGATCAACCACTTGGCTTTCAGCTGTGCATATAGCACAAGGGGAAGTAGCCCACTAATGAGTTACTCCCTGAAAGTGTGTTTTACACTTGAGATATTCTGAGTGGTCCTGTGAAATAAACAGATTGTTTATGCATTTCTCTCAAAATCACTGCTATCATGTGCTACCTACCTACCCTTCCTGCCCCAAGGGTGTGCTTTGCTCCCCCTCATTCCATTTTCATAAGGATCTTAACACTAGGAGAAATGCCTGCACTGTTGTGTTGGAGATTCTGTTTAAATTGTTGGGGCAGGGGTGGGGAAGACCCATGCAGGTGACGGGAATGGAGTGGTTGCCTGCTCACACTGCCTGACATCACTTTAGGCAAATAGCAATGGAGAGAAGGGCCTGGCTGAATGATTGACTGACAGGCCGACTGAAATCCAGATGAGTCTTGCAAAGTGACCAGATAAGGTCTAAAAAGTCTATTTTCTTATCTCCTTAATCACTTCCCTATTTCTTGACATTTCCTATATTGATGAATATTTGAGTTTCTTCCAGCTCTGAAAAAATTGAAACATGTTCTAGTGATCATCCTTATACATATATCTTTGTGAACACGTGTGAACATTTCTGTCAGAGTAGTAAAAGTGGGATCCTTGGGTCAAAGTATGCACAGTTTGAATGTCGATAGATACTATAAGCTGTATTCAAGCTATATATCAGCCACCAACATTGTATAAGCATATCCATTTTCTCAAAACTTCTCCAACGCTAAAATATTCTCAGCATTCTAAATTTTTTGCTGATTTGTTGGACGAGAAATGGTACATAATAGTTGCTTTAATTTGAGTTTTTATTAGTGACCTTTTAATTATTATTCATACTATAATCATGTTAGGGCATCCTTACTTGGTCATAGTATTTGCTCATTGGGGAGTTTGCTTATCTTTTCCATACTTATTTGTAGTATTTGTTTATGTTTATAATTTTTTTGTGTGTGTTTGGTTGTCTTCACCTTTCAGAAGTTAGGTATTTATGTAAATGCAAATACGATCATCTTTTCCTTAATGATGCCTTATGCATAAAAAGGTTTTCTCTCTCCCCCAGTGGTAAAAAATATATATTTTCTTTTATTTTTTATTCCAATACTTTTTCAGTTCAATTTTTTTGTGGATGTGATTAGTTCTTTTATAGCTTATAAAATTTCTGTTTCATGAGTTGTCAACATATTTTACGGCCAAAGAAAAAAAGAATGAAATTTAATTCAGAAAGAATAAAACAGTATGCTTTTTGATGATGATTACTTTTGGATTATATACTTGGGACCAGGGTGCCCTCCTTCTCTCCCCTCTGCTCCAATTATATTTGTCTCTTTCTTAACTACCTTAAAAAAAAAAAAGTACTTGTTATTTTTACTACAAATAATAACCATATGGCACTTTTGTTTATAAAACGTTTCCACACACATTCTGATTTGTTCCTCAGAGCACTCCTGAGTTAGAACAGTAGGTATAATCATCTCCATTCTACAGGTGAAGAAATGAAATTATCTAAGTAACAAGTGATAGAGGTTTTCTGACTTAAATTATTCTAGCTACGACTCTTTTTAGTTATTTAAATTCCAAAAAACATTTGAATATTTGCCTGTAATCATTCTGTTGTTCATGTCTTTAAGAAATATTTGTGGTTCAGCACCTGCTTACAAGGTTTTGCATCCTCCTGAAAAAAAAATAAAATAAAACTTACTGTGTTTCACATGTGTTTGTTGGGTGCCTTGTGGCGGGTACAGAGAGCATCTGAAGATTGGGATAACTAGAATTTAATGAAATAGGGCTTTCCTGAAATTGAAATAAATATTGTGTTGCTGCTTGTTTGATAGCCTTTTACAGTTTCTAGTGTTTGGCCTCTGTAGAATTCATCATACATACATTTATAATTTTAAAGGAACTGAATGGGTCTTTAATAGACCAGGATTTCAACTCCAGTATCTTTCTCCCACTCTTGAACCCCATCTATATGCCTGTCACAGCCTCTCAGAGGTCTGTCATGTCATTATTATTTTGCTGAGTGTTGATTTTCAAATCCTTGTGGCTCTTGTAGTGAAGCTTACGGTAAAAAGTACCCTACCCATTTTCTTCTTAATTTCTCTTTTTAAATAAGGTCATTAAAATAATGACATTGCGTTCCATGCAGTGTCTTAGCCTGAAAGTTTAGCAATTTCTTTTTATGCTGCATTCATTGAGAATTCTCAATGTTACATGATGAGGGATCTAAGCTCGCCAACTCTGTATTAACCTGACCTGAACAGAGATGTTCACTGGAATCCAAATATCTTATTTGTGTGAAAAGTGAACTTCACCAGGACTGAGAAAACACCATTAAAAGGGCAACATCAGATTTTGAATCCATAATTATATCATTAGGACCAGAAGGGCAACTAAGATTAAGAAGAGCCGTTTTCCAGGAATTGCCTTAATGCAGTTAAGGTCTGTTCTGGGCAGAGGCTTAAGCATTCACAAAGAAAGGGAGAATTTCTAATGTGGAGACCAGTTCGTTGAAGAGGGGTTATGATGTTATTTTTACAGTCATTTTTGCCTAAGCTGATTTGCAAAGGTGGATTTTGTCTTGTCAGGATGAGCCTGAGGCAAAATTTAACTTTAGGATCTACTTTCTCAACCTGTTGGACTTGCCTCTCTAGCTCCTGCTGATTTTATCCATCTCTCACCCCACAAACCGACCATTAGCATCTGTCTTAGGGTTCTATCCTTTGTGGATTGAATATAAAAAGTATAGCTAATCTGAGAAACCGATCATTGCTTTTTGAGGAATACTTGAGGGCCAGGTGTCAGGGACATATGAATACTAATCAGGATCTTTGGGAAGTAAATTCTCTAATCTTGAAAGTTTTCCCCTCTGGCTGGTGGGAACAGGAATTATCCCTGGCCCTGTGTGAACCTTGAAAATCATTTCCTCTACTCCTTTAGGGTGGTTCTTTCCCTGACTTGTGTAGTTTTCTCCCACACATGCACTCATCCGTCCTTAATGAATATTGAGGAGAAACATTACTGTACAGTGGTTCACAGAAAAAAAATGGATATGTATCTTGTCTCAATATTTACCTGCTCCTCCCAGGGAATATTGTGCTAAGAGAAATAACCTTCAGTACAACAAATACCAATATGCCTAAGATAGCTGGTGCCATTCATCAATCGACTGCCCTTTTCCCATGTGTGGAAATTATATGATGAGACCCCAGGAAGAATTTCTTACTAAGTACTGGAGATCTTTTGAATTTGGTGGCTGTTTGAAGTGTTTTCCCCACTTCTTCCATTTGAGAAATATTAATAGAAACCTTTTATGTGCCTAGCGATTTGCTAACCTCTTGGAATATACTAATGAATGAAACAAACCCAAGACAGAATGGCCTTCATGGAGATTATGTCTGGTAGAGGAGAGGAAGATTTTACAAGTAATCTCGATACATGCGGATGAGTCAAAATTGTGGAATACATGTGCTATAAGAAGTAGGGTAATAGGAGATCAAGGACAGCTATTTTGAGAAAGTGATTTTTAAACTAAAACTGGAAGGATAGATGGGAATTAGGAGTTATCCAGGCATTGGAAGGTGGGAAGGTGTGACGCGGGAGGCAGTCAAGAACAGGGAGGTGGCATTTTCCGAGCAGAGAGGACAGCACATAAAAAAGGATTCAGAAAGAACGTGGCAAATTAGATCACTCTAACAATCAACTGTCAGTATTTATTAATGAAATATTTTGCTGCTGTCTTAACAAAAAATAATTATTAAATATATAACATATTTAATATATTATGCATTATATACATATATGTAAGATACATATTATGTATTAAAGATTACGTAACTTAAATATTTAAATAACATTTAATAACATTGGAGAATAAATAATATGCTCAGTGAAAGAGAAAACTATATATAATATGTTCAAATTTTCTTAAAAAAATAAAATAAAGAATAAAAAGTATATATACACAAAGGAAAAAAGATGTCAGGAAGTACACCCAAATGTAACAGATATTATTTGTGGTTCTAGTTAGGTAGTGGAATGAAAGTGTGTTTTTCTTTTTTATATATATTTTTTTGTTTTCTAGGTTTTTCCCTCTACTGAACATATATTACTTTATAATAAGAAAAGAAACATTGTTCTAAATAACATCAATGACAAGTTTATTGAGAAGTTAATGTATGACATTGTGTTGAACATTTTTCATAAGATTATCTTTCAGTTCTCAGAGATTCTATGGGGTAGGTACTGTTAACCCATTTTTATAGACAAAGAGATTAAGACAAAAGTTATTTAATTACCTAAAGTCACATAGCTAGTATAAGCAGGATCCAAAATTTGAATCTAGGTTTAACCCTAGAACTTGTTTGCTTACCCTCTTTACTCTGTTTTTCTATAAAAGAAAAAGAAATAGGCCTGTGCATGAGAGAATGGGAGTCAGTTCCAGCTCCAAGATGTCCTGGAACTGCACAGAAGCTCGATTGTCCCTTATTCTGGAGTATGTACCCCAGCCTCTGATATCTCTGTTCCCTTTACTCAACATGGTCAAAGGTCAAGCTGGTAAAAATCTGAGTTCCAAAGCCTGGGATTAGATCATATTTCAGGATTCGCCAGAGGGTAAGAGAAGACGAGTGAATATACACAGAGGCAGTAGGTACGAGGAAAGTAGCAGGGAAGCAGTATCTCCTGTCCTTAACCTGCCAAGTAGTAGTAGGTTGACCTTATTGATAGGAAGCTGCCCAAGGCCTTTAGGGTTAGATATTGGAAGATAGAGTTAGCTAGTGGAAGAGCAAAGGTGCAGACCTAATGGTCCTGGAGTTTGCTAAATTCTATCACTGACATGTGTGCATAGCACTGTGTTGTGTTAAAGATAATTTTAGCTACTTTGATTTGTATACTTAGTAACCATGTGGAGAAACTGTTTCCATTTAACAGACATGGGAGCACAGAGAACTGACGGTTCCTTGCTCAAATTTAGAAAATCTAGTGCAAGTTGTATAGCTGGTATTTGATTCCAAATTTGTCTAATTCCAAAGCATGTAATTTCAGGCTGCTTCTATTTTAGTTAGCTGTTTTTGTGGAATTATGGATTCCTTGGAAGCCTAAGCTTCTTAAATTATTTTTTATTTTTATTTATTTAAAAAAATTATCAGACATGAATCAAGTACCCAGCTTGTTCTAAGTTCTGTGGTAGATACCAGGAATGCAGAGATGAATTAGGTCTTGTCCCTTTTGGAATAATCACAACCCATGGTCAGGCAGACATACCAAAGGGACAAAACTAGAAGTTCATAGGACTGGACTGGAACCTTTAAGGCAGGGAAGAATTGGAGAAGATTTTTTTTTGAAAATGTAATGTCTGAATTAGCTGAGAATTAAATAGCTCATGGAAACTAGCCAGGCAGAAGGAACAGTACATGTAAAAGCACACTTGGGAAACTGCAAATAGCCCTATTTGTTGAGAGCTTTGGGATTAGGGGAAGGGAGAATGGAGAGGCTGACAAGGGGGCTCAGTGAGGAATGCCCTTGTAAGCTTGGGAAGGTGCTTTATTCTGATAGCAATGACAGATTTAAAGTGTCATGGTTTTATTTGAGTTTTAGAAAGCAGCCTGAGTGGGGAATGGGTTGCGGGGGTGGGAGGGTGGGAGTGGGGCGGGTGACCATCAGGGTGAAGAGTAGACTTAGAAAAAAAATAGTAGCTAACAAGACAGACCTATAAGGAAGCTCTTGAAATAAGCTAGATGAGAGAGAATGGTGGCCAAAAATAGGACAGTAGAGATGAAAACAAGTATATGAATTCAAGATTTGTTTTACTTCGTATTATTACATTTTATACATACCTAGAAACACATAAAATATTATAACGAACTGATATACCCAGTCTCAGTAACCATTATGTAGGCTAATCCTGTCCCACCTATACCTCCACCTACTTCCTCCCCTTCCATGTTATTTTGAAGCAGATCTCAGGTATCATGTAATTTCATCCGTTAATATTCCGGCATGTACCTCTAAAAGATTGTTTTTATCTATAGATTTCTCCTCCATCTTTGTTTCCTTCCAACTTCCTTTAAGAGATTAGGTGATTTGTCTTGTTGAATTTACCATAGCCCAGATTTTGCTGATTGCATCCTTGTAGTGTCGACGAATGTGTTCCTCTGAACTCTGTAGTTCTTTCATTTTATTAATTGGCTCTAGAGACTTGATCACCTTCAGATTCAACTTTGTGGCAAGACTGCTTCATGGGGATATTGAATTCTTCCATCAGAAGATAGGTACTAATGTTAGTTGATGATCAATATCTAAGATCCATTATTTCATAGTAATATTCTAATTTCAGTATTTATTGTTCATTTCTTAGCTGGAATGTTTCTATAAAAAAGTTTTTGCATTGCTGTTTATTATTGTGTGGTATATTTCATCTAGGAAAGTCAGGATAAATACTTGGTTCTTCCTCTTTATTTAATATTTTTAAAAAATGCTTTGTTGGATCCCTAGCATCCTTCGATGGTGATAGATTATTTTTTTAGAGTTATTGTTAACTGATGGATTTAAACATTTGTATTTCAATTATTGTAATTTTTTTTAAAGATACTCAAATTGTCCCATCTTTAGTTAGAGATTGGCTGATTCAGCAACTTTTGAGGAGACAGAAAAGATAAGAATAATGACAGGTTGAATGTGGGTGGGAAATGAGTCAAGGAAAAAGTCCTAGGTTTTTGGCTTGGATGGTTGGGGCCATACACTGAAACAGGGAGCCCAGAAACAGGAGCAGATTTAAAGGGAGGACGTGTCTGGATATGCCTTAGGTGCTTAGGATAGATCCATTTAGATGGAGATGTCCAGGAGGCAACTGGATATCAAGATGTGAGGTTCAGAGGAGGAATTCATGACATGATCCAGGTTAGGGCTCAGTCGCTGTGTGTAGTTGACTCAGATTGGGTGTATGTCTGTGTTGTTTGATAAAAATAAATCCCTTTGCCAACTGAAGTCAGGTTCTACCCCAGACTAAGATTATTAAGCCCCTGTTGACTTCTCTTTTCTTGTACCTATCTTTAGAGAGTCAGGTTCAATTACTAGTAGGGTAGGAAGGGTGGGGTTGGTTGCAGGTAGGATTGCCACTTGGCTGGTTTACAACCGGCTCTGTTGGTTTTCAGGTTTATTACACCCAGTACCCCAATTAGAGGAGAGCTCTGTGTATGGGTAGGATTTACTAGAGTTGGAATTGAGGCTGCTTGAACTGGTTTTGGCTCTGCAGGAATGGCCCGCCCCGAGCTATCTTTTTCTGAATATTTGTACTCAAAGATTTTCTTTCCTCTTCCATATTCCTGCTTTCTGAAGCAACTCCCTTCCTTTCTTCCTTTCTCTAGTCAACAAGTATTTATTGAGCACCTGGGGCTACAATGATGAACAAGAATAAGGGTCAAAGTCCCTGCCTTCATATAGCTTGGAATCTAGTGGGAGATTTTTATGTTAATCAAAAGATCACCAGCAACATATTTTTCCACACTAATACAAGAACTCAGCAAATACAACATATTGATCAGAAATCTTTTACTACCAGTGTTGGGCCTTCACTGTTGGAAGATTGAATGTCAGGTAGGTTTACAAATCAGAAACTATATATAAAACAAAGGGCCTGATATATAAAGGGCTCTAAAGAGGAATTTGTTTAGGGGAAAAATTCTCCTCTGAAGTAACATGAAAGGAAATACGAAAATGAAGTAGAATATGAATGCTCCTTGAAGTTTAATAAAAGAACTGTACACCACCCCCACCACACACACGCACGCACACACACACTCACCCCAAGAGCCTTCTAACTACTTTAACATATTATGAATGCCTACTATATCCTAAACCTAAGACTGGACCCTGGAAACACCAAGGCTTGATTCTTTGGGATACATTCAGATTAATAAAGATAAAACTGTAAAATAAAAATACTAGGAGATATGTATTGTCATGATATATTTTAGGGATCCAGGAATCATGGAAGAAATTGACTGTCTGATTTGAGATCTGGGAGAATGTAGTCTTAGAATATTCAAATTGAATCCAGAAAGATGAATAAGTGGTAGTGGAAGCTATAAGGAAATAATGGGAAGAGTTATTCTAGGCATTTGGTATTTGGCACTATCAAGTGGGTCAGTATGGCTCAAGTGATGGGTGCTTTTAGGAGTGGTGGTAAATGAAATTGGATCAACAGGAGCTGTATATAAAGGGCCTTGGGGTATGGACCTTTATACTGTAGGTGCCTGGGAACCATTGTTTGGGCACCATGAGATCATGCCACAGTTATTGGGGGTTTATCTTGCAGGCCTTTGCCCAGTGTCCTTACACAGAACTGAGTTGCTCATAGACAGAAGCCTCTTACTGAGACTGTCATATGACTCTTTTTCCCGCCTCTAAGTCAGGCAGATGGGTAGATAGGGAAAAATCAAACAACTTGAGAAGTCAAAACTGAGGCCAGAGTGTAGCTGGAAGTTACTGGGCTTTAAGTGGTCTTCCCTTTTAGAGGCACCGAAGGAGAAAGTCTCTCTGTCCATTTGCTCTGCCCTCAAGTCTTGCTTTTGACTACTTTGATCTTTTTTTACTTCATTTACACATGTTACTTAACAGCAGTTTGAAATGTTGCTATATTCAGAGCAAGGGTATTTATTTGCATTAATCTCTGGGCTGATCTGGGTCTTAATTGTGAAGGTGAACAGGCAGGGGTGCCATGTGGAATGAGTAAGTCCCAACTTGTTCAGACCTCTCAGGAGATACAGTAGTTGGCTGCATTTAGGTTTGTATACTATAGATCTGGTTCTTTCTTTTTCTTTTCATTCAAAAGGGACTGATTTATCCTATAATCTATTATTGATGTGATACTTTAAAAACTCATGCACAGAATCACAAATGGGAAATTTATGGAGTTTTGGAGGAGGGCTTACTCTTTCCAGGTTCTTCCATTTGTGGGTAGGAAACTTACCTATTTAAATACCCTACTCATGTTTAAATTTCCTTGATTGTCTCAAAAATGTCTTTTTTTCAGTTGATCTGCTCAAATCAAGTTCAGATAAGGTACATACATTGCCTTTGGTTGTTATATGTAAGGCTATTCTTAAACCACTTTTCTTCCCTAGCCAATCTTGGTAGTCTTTCACATACAGATTTAATTCCTGACTTTGTAACATAGGCATTAAAAAATATTTTGATCTTTTCCAGTACTGCCCATTCCTTCAAGTCCTGAAATATCTTTCCTATCTGTCTACTTGTGTACTCCAAGGATTCGCTCAAATGCGTTGCCCTCTCTGTAGCATCCCACTCTAGTCTAATGAATTGTTCCTCCCTCTGTTTCCCTAATACTTAGTACTCTCCTCTGTTACAGTGCTCATAATATCATGTCGTCATTTATCTGTTTTGTATGTTTGTACTACAAGCGGGTTAGTATAGAATGGTGGAACATGAGGCTGGGGAGGTAGCAGATAGTGAGTACCTCTAGGACAGGGTCACATGATATTCATTTCTGCCACCTCAGCCAGCATAGTCTTAGCTCATAGGAGACACTCAGTGAATGTTTGTAGAATTTGATAAAAACCCTTAGTTTGTGGAATATTTTTAGTTTAAAACTCTGCATTGGTAATGAACCTCTCCTTTCCAATTCCAGGAATAGAAGGCAAACCTGGAAATCATATCTAAGCATGTTATTTCTTCCTCCTGTTCTTTTTTTTGGACTTAGGAAGTTTATGTGTTGGTCACATAGTATGAATTTCACTTAGCTATGTTTCATTATTCCTGTTAGTCGAATTAAACTCTCTTTCTCTTCTCATAGGGACTGTCATAGGACCTGACAGATAAGAACTAGAGATCTTAGACTCTTATTTTTTGTGGTTAAAAAGGAATTTAAAACATTTTCTGCATATTTCTAGTTTTCTGAAATGAATAGAGGTTCTCCAGTATCCCTCCATCAGAGTGGTTGCATAACTTTCACTCTGCATCAGACTTTTTATTGAAACTTCTTAAAAACAAAAAAAAAGGTTGAAATGAGACCAGTTATTGTGTGGCCATTAGAATTGCTGCTTTTCGTTTTATACTGAAGGACTAAGCATATTACAGTATCTTGACACCCCCTTTAGCTTCAAAATCTTCAGTCTTCTTTGAATGCTACCATTCGAATAAATGAACAGATGGGAAGTGATGTTGAATAGTAACATCTAAAATGAGGCGCTTTTTTTTTTTTTTTTCTGTTTAAGATATGTGGTATAAAGGAAGAAATGAGGGACTAGGATATTTGGTTTTCTTCTCAGTTGTTCTGACGACTCCTGCCTCTTCCTTTTTTGGGGACTCAGTTTCTTTCCCCATCTTTAAAATAAAAATGGAACCAGTCTCTCACAGGTTAACTAAGGTTCTGTCATTCATAATTTGGACTCAGATTCAGAATTCTAAGATGTGCAGTATGCAAATGCTGCAGATGTTGGTTGGATGTAGAATTTCGTTCATCTACTCTATTCTACATTACAAAGCTAATACTAGCAAGTAGAAAGTGTTGCTGATTTCTCATTTTCTTTTCTCCTCTTCCTATTCATAAATTTCAGGAATGATTTTAATCTTTTTAAATGATTTTTTTCCTCTGCATTTGTTTTTATCAATCTTTCTGGAAGCCCCAGTTAAGATTTAAAGTTTGTCTTTTGCCTTCATGTGGCCAGTGAAGTGCATGTTCATGTTTTCTTTCCCTTTTCTCTCAGTAGAACCTATAAAGGGCTCTCAAAAAACCTGTGGTACTGAAAATGCTGAAGAAATATAATTCTGCATGCGAAGATAAGACTTACCGGTCTTCTTAAACTATATTAAAGATTTGTTCTCAGGGATTATTGCTAAGACTCATCCTTAAAAATCAAGAGCTCTGCTTCAGTCTTGATACTAGGAGTCAGACTAATAGCTTCCAATTTCATCTTTTCCTCCAAAGATTGGTACCACGAAGCAAAGAGACTTAGTACACCTCTGTTGTGTTCAGGCCCTGAGTTCTGATAAGCCTCTCTCGTTGGGGAGGCAGAGAGCTGCCCTTCAAATGAGTGTTCCCAGTTGAATAGCTTTCTCCTGATGGGACTTTCCCCATGTTTAGCTTTCCCCCTCATTCTATTTCTAGTCACTTCCCTAAAATTATAAGAGCGACATCAAGTTCCACAGGGATTGAGAAGAAAATATTAATCTCTTGACTGGATGAGAATGGGGGTAGGAAAGCTGGTCGATCTGTTTGTGTTTGGAGTGAGGCGTGTGGTGGCAGTGGCAGAACATTTATTTTTAGGCAGATAAATTATAACCTTTTCTCCTCTAAATCATGGTCACTTTCTCTTTAGGCCCTTACTCTGCTAGATGACCCTAATGTTCTCTGGTGGTTGGGAAAATGCTCTAGTTACAGTGGTGGCAATATTTGCCTTTCAGTTATGTGGCTGCCAAGTGACACCTTTCACCCCCACCCCAAGGAGGGTCTCCTTTTTTCTGGAACACTGTATTGGAATGTGCCTGGCCTTTAAGTCCTTCCCAAGGCCAGAGAGGGAAGGAGAGTTCATAGCATGGAACACTGTGCAGTTAAGAAGCGTTTATCCCGTGAAGCAGTCTCTCTTTGGGCCATCCCACCTTCTTAGTGGAACTTGCCCTCTTATTGTGTTCTGATATCTGAATGGATGGCTGGATGTTTGACATCATGTGTCGTTAGCATATGACGCAGATTTGCCAGCCTCCGCAGCTCTGTGGCGGGTTTTGAGCGGTACACATGCACAGCCTGGTATGCTGCACTCTGCTGTGTTACTGGTGTGGTTCACAAATCAGGCAGACATAGCATAACGATTGCTTAAGGTCTTAGGAGTTGTAAAGGAATGAAGCAGGAAGGTTACTTAAAGATTTAAGAATTTGGCTGGGGGCAGGGGGTGGAATTTCTAACCTTTGCTTTCTAAAAGGATTTTGCAGCCCTTAGTTTCCTTTCTCCACATTCTTTTAGAGTAGTGTGTATAGCCAGAGCATGGAAATTGAGGGCCAGAGTTAAAGTGAACCCTGCAAATAACTCAGAGCTCCATGTTTTAATTTTCTCAGAAGAATTTGCCTTGTCATTGTTTATTATAATGACAAAAAGCAGGGAATCCCACTCCTCCCCCCACCCCCAAACACATGCATAATGTGGAGTTTTTGTTTTGTCTTTTTCTTATGCAAAAGGTTCCAACTTTAAAATTTCTAATTCAGAGTATAGAAGAATATAGTATAGAATAGCTCTTAAAGGAGAGGAAAAAAAACTCACATATTCGAACCGTTTAAATTAAATGAAAACCAGGTTCTTCTAAAATGATCCCTTTTAATTTTAAAATCTCAGTTTAAGGAAGACCAGAGGAGTATTTCCCATAAATGTTCCCATTATGGTTTTCAGAGAGACATGGTAGGCAGTATTGTTAACTAAAGAAAATAAGTCTATCAGTTCCACTTAGATAACCTTTGGTAATAAACGAACTCCATACACGTTGTGACCTTAGCGCCTGAACTTTCTAATCACATGACTGGCTTGTAAACTGACCTGTAAGGATGACTGTCGTAGTCCCGGCTAAGAGAGAAATTGGCCAAGTATCGGAAGGGTGGTCATCAAGCTAGACTTGTCCTGTAATCTCTGTTTCTTCATGGCTGCAATAGAACTTCTCAACAAACTCCAAGAAGCATGAAATGGAGACATGGGAAGGTAAGGAAACGGACTGTTTAAGTCTGGGACCAGATCTAAGGTTTGGAAATTTTCTTTGAAGATTTAAAGCAAATAGTAGCCTTGAGGGAGGAGGGAGGCAGCTCATTCCTTTTTTGTGTCTTGGCAGATTTCAGCCAGCAAGTTTTCATGTACATAGCAACTAGCTTTAAGCATTTTGGAATAGGGAAAATAGAAGGAAACCTGTGAATTGATTGTTGTGGTTGATGTTTTTAAGAGAATGAGGGAAAAAAAAATGAAAGAAAGAAAGAAAGAAAAAGAAAATTGATTTAAATTTTATACTGACTTGAAAAATTTTAAAATTCATTTCACATAACAGTCCTTAGGTAAAGTTTACATTTTTAAAAATTGTTTAAAAAATTTACCCCTTGATATAATTTGTTTATATTTTTAAATTCCTTAACCCAGTTCACCCTATCTGCCAAAGCCTTATTTAGTACTGTTAATTATAGGTAGTATTGGGGTCACAAGGCCGTTGATAAGGCAACCTCATTCCCTTTGGGAAACTTAGATATTTTGCAGTTTGGGGCATAAGACTAAGCCATTGCTAATTTCTTTTTAAGTGGGTTGTTTTTAAAATGGGTGAATATTCTCTCCCTCTCTTTCTCTCTCTCTTTCTCATTAAATCAACTAGTTAGTATTGCAAACTGTGTATTTGGAGATAGGCTCTTACTTGTGCGAGAAACCCCAGTGCCCCACAACTTTATTATTTGGGCCAGGATAGACACAGCTAAAGAAAGAACTAGACAATGAATCTTAGTATTAAAGATCTGCTATATTTGTTTGCTGTGTTTATAAAGTGTATTGGGGTTAAGAGTTTGGTTTCTTACAGGCGAGCACTGCCGAGCTACAGCCAGAAGAGTTTCAGACTCTTTTAGGTAGTTGGTACATTTCTAGGGCATTAACCTATGAAATAGCTAGTCCTGGGAAAGTTTCCCAGCCCCTTGCAGCATGGCTAACATCTGCCACAGGCAGCTTTGCAGCTTCGTTCTCACTCTGAGGATGCACAGACTAGGGAGTGGGACCCCTCTCGTAACTTCCTTCTTTATAGTAACGCTTTATATTAATATTCCCTTATATGTTCTTTCCTAGCACCTCATTTGCCAGAATTACTTCATTGGTTTTTATTGTAAATTAGTAGGAACAACAAAGTTCGTAGAAATGATCGATTGCATGTAAGACCTGTTATTACTTTTTTTTTTTTTTTAAATCTTGAAGAGCTTCCTCTCGTTCCCTTAGTATACCCAGAAATGCTTTGTTAAATTATTCTGTATATACTAACTTTTCCAGGAAGTTGTAGTTTAAGAAGATCGGCTCCGGATCTGTTTGAACAGGAGTTTGGGGCTGGGCGCAGATACCGGAGCAGGGGCTAGGGGAGTTGGGACGGGTTAGCTCTGGAGCATTGGCTTTTTTTCAACCCGCTTGAATCTCTTAGTGATATATAGGCCACAGGTTCTGAAAGAGAAAAAAAAAGGTTTGAACAGAAAGTCCTCCCTCGGTGCTTATTTAATTCAAGTATTAAAACTTTGGTTTTTCTTAGCTGTTCAATGGCGGAAAATAACTAATGGTACTCAAACAAGAACTTTTACAAAACAAGGAGTGAATTTTAAAATTTTCACCTGAGTATTTCATATAAAATTCTAGTAAAGCAAAATGAATTATCCCAGCTGAAGGAGGCCTTTGGAAGCTTAAAAAGCAAAATCAAACTACTTACAAAAGAGACCAGCGAAAATGCTACTGTAAAAAAGCGTTGCCTGGTTTTAGATATTGGGCCCTTGTCCATTTAAATTAACCTTTGTCACAGCTGGGTATACAAATGTTTTGTTTTAGTTCACAGAGGGTTAACTCTATTCAAGCTTTCACTGTGGCAGGCCTGATCTGTGGAGTCATACAATCTGGTCTTTCAGCCCTGCCAGTCGCTAGGCAGGAAGTCTTATTTCTTAAGCTATCTTTCAGAATGGGGGGTTGGGATTTGGAGAAAGGTGGGGGAAGGGCCTTGGAGCATCTGTAAGGATCAATAACAGAGAGCGAGCCGCAAGAGAGGCCATTGTGCACACTTCAAGATAGATGCAGCAGCCCTTGTGCACAGCCCCTGCCTGGCAGGACAGACACCTAAAACCAAAACAATACCAACCAAATGAATTCCTTGCGAAAATCAGATTGCTCTTGAAGGAGAAAAAATACTTACGATTGCCCTTATAATGTTGGGAGTAGTCTCATTCCTCAGCTTGCTAGGATAAGGCAGTCCCCACTAGAAATAACTCCAAATTGATTTTTAAACGCCTTTTGTCCTCATGCTAATACTGTATTGAATTGGAGAGAGTGATCATTTTTGTCTTAGTCACATGCATCAAAGCTTTGAGTAATCTTTTTTTCTTCATATTTCCTTCCCTTCTTTCTTTTTTATTCTAACGTTTGCTCTACCCAGTTGGTGTTGGAGGCATCATTAAGAGAAATGAAAAAACCAAAATTTGGTTAGTATTTGAGTAACACATGTTTGAAATCCCACCCCCAACAGCTGGTATTGGCTCTTGAAAGTTCAACCGAGCTAAACAGATGCTCTTGGTATTAACATACCAAGAGCTTGTTTAAACCAAGAAATACACAGAAATCATAGGTCTTATTTTAAAATGCACTTAAGTTGTGATATTATGCCACATCTTAATGCATGTTATATGGGTATTAAACAGAAATGCTTGAGCCTAGGAAAATTAGCAGTTCCACCAATGAAATTACGATTTTAAAAGTACTGCCAAGTTTGTTGTTCTTTTATTCCAGCCCAGATTTTCATTTTTTGAATTCCCCTTTCCCAAGCCCAACTGTAACATTCCTGTTTTACTGTATCCTTTTTCAGTGGACTAAGGCAGTAATTCAGTAGGTACTTTTATAATGCAAATTCTTTATGGCAGTTGGAAAGAGTAATGGAGTCATTGCCGCCTCACTTCCACTAAACCCCCAAAGTACTGGTGACAACTGATGGTAACAGCTGTGGAAAATAGAATTATAAAGAACCTCTCATATTCCTTCTCCGAGTTTGAAGTCTTCCAGGAATAAATGCAAAACCAAACTGGGAGACCATAACATGACTTACAAACATACAGATTGAATAAAGAGGATAGGGAAAGACCTGCGTTTGAAATGAGCCCTACATTTAATTTATTTTATGCTTCTTGAGTTGAGACCTGACATATTCTTCTGGACAGTTTTGAGGCTCAACAGAATACTTAGCCACTTTACAAGATTATGTGGATATTTTAAACCCATCTCTAATCTATGCCCCTTTTCTGGGGAAAATGATGTATAAAAAGAAAATCTGAATCACAAACAATGCCTCCTTGATGCCATTGTTTTACTCCTCTGATACATTATAACTTTGTGTTAATATTTAAACCAAAGGATCAGTTCCTTTAATGGGCATTTTCCAGAGAGATACAAATATTACTAACAAAACTTAGAAATTCAGTTACCATTTACATTGTATTAAAATAGGGTATGAAACCTACCATGACCCTTTTGAACAATGTGGTCTTTAATGTGCTTTAGGGGGAGGGCCTAGTGAAGGAAAAGCCATAAAAGTCTTCAGGGTTCAAGATGAGGTTGAGATTTTAGCCCATTGCTTTTGTCATTTTCACACACAAACATCACTGCAGTTTGATTTAGCATCCTTAAATGAGGTGAGAGAACAAAAGAATATCAGAGGCACAAGTATGGAAGCCAAACATTCTCCCTTCCCCCCAAATTTTTCAGGTCATTCTCTTTTCTCTGTCTTCCCTGATGCTGGGGTTTCTTTTTAAGACAAAGAAATCAGTCCATTGTATGAATCTTCTTTTTGTATGCCTTAGAGGTTTGCTTGAGAAATTGAAAAATAAGCCACTCTTCAAATATTTATTAGACACATAAAAAGTCATGTCCCAGAGACTTGCTAAAAAGAGCATAATCAGGAAAAATGCATCTACTCATATTTCAAGGTTGAGAGTTTGGGGGGCGTTCTCAACGCACAGCTGTTTTACATATTTTGAAAGGACTGATAGATGTAAAGGTCATTGCTAACTCTGACTGGGTCTTGATGCTCACAATGTGATCCAGGGACCTTGCATTAATTAGAATGAGAAGCATGGAAGGTCAGAAGTCAACTGGCTGGTGGGCCATGGTGGATTGTCTTTGGGGCCAATCAGAATTCCTGTAGGATTTTTAGCCATTGAAACCAAACCAAACCAAATGAAAACAAAAATAAAACCTGCTGCCGATTCCATAGCCTCTGAGCAGATCGCTTGGTCTGTATGGTAAGAACTTGTCCCCTGCTGCCCAGATGGCTCATAAAAACTTGGCTGCATCCATTGCTTTGCAACAGGATTCCCAGTGTTGGGGAAAGAACCTGAGCAGCCTGACTCTGTCACTTGGCCAAGTCACTTGACCTCTGTGCGCCTCAATTTCCTCATATGTACAACAGGGGATAGTAATAGCAGTTTCTCAGGTTGCTATAGGAATTAAGAGAACCTCTGTCACAGTACCCAGCACATGTTTAATATACCTTGTAATTGAAATGGGTTTATGGAGTAGCAATTTAGGGAGATAAGAAAGGAGAGGATTTTCGGTTGAGCTTGTGGCTGGTGCTGTTTATATTCCAAGTAGCGAAGTCCCCAGGGAATGCCTCCATTCAGTGGGCAGCAATCGGGGATGGGCCCTTTGGAAATTCAGCCTCGAAAATGCTTTATAACTAGTGATACAAGCTGCTGAGTCTTCTGCTACAAGGAATTGCTGTGCTATTCCTGGGCAAAGGAAAATATTTAGTAATGCGTAGGTCCTTGCAAAATATGTGGCGTTTCCCTAAGAGAGTCTTTTACAATTGTGTTGATTGCATGAAAAAGAAGAGGGGATGAGCTTTCAGTGAGCACACAGATTAAATGATAATCAGGACAAGAAGGATAGTCAAGTTACTCTTATCTCCTTCCACGCGTTTTGGTAGATAAATAGATGCCAAGACAGTTGCTATGGCCAGGCTTAATAGCCCCTTAGAAGCTTTACCATGAAGTGGTAAAGTTGGGACTGTTGTTAGCATTCTAATCATTGCTCTGCTTAACTTTTGAGTCTTCAATCTTTTGGGGCTTCAGAGCTTATATCAATGGCTCATTATTCTGATCGCTCTGTATAAAATTATAAGTTATGTTGCCAACATTCACTGAGCATTTACCGTGTTCTAAACCCTGGGAACACGGGTGAATCAGATATAATTCTTTACCTGAACTGTAGCTCCCCTTTTGAACTACAAAGAGGGAAAAATAATTTTAACATTGCTTAACAGATACTAACTATTCATCACTTAAAACATAAGAGTTTTTGAAGGTAATTACAGGGAAAGGAGGAACATTTGGCTGCCAAAGCATTATTCAAAACTGGCAGTGGGGTTTGTTTTCACATATATATTTTTTTACTGTGTTTGCCAGGCATTTCTTAAAACATTTTTATTCTTCCAGATGTCTGGCTGCAAAATAAAATTTTCAAAAATTTTTCTCAACGTAGTGAAATTAGAGTCCTACATTGCAGTTGGCAAAGGTGTGGGGAAACTCTGTACCTCAGATTCTCTGATTCTCCGTTAGCATCCTGTTCGCCGTTAGCAAAAAGTTTTCCTTTGCTGAGGTTTCAGCATGTTCTCTTAGCGTGATGGCTACAGCAGCCTGGTTTTGCTTTTCAAAGGAGCTGAGCTATGTGTAACTTATTAAATGTCAATTACAGTTTATTAAATTACCGCTCTACAACAAATGTATGCTTGGAGCATTAAAAAAAAAAAGAAAAAATAAACACCATCACAGTGGCTATGTAATTGCAAAACATGTACATGAGTCAGTGTGGAAAGAAGAGAGGTGTAAATGAAAGAGTTGGCACCCAGTAAGTGCTAGTCTTGAAGTCTTGGCTGTTGTCATTATTATAAGAGTATGTTTACATACATAGACTCTCATGGAGTCATGTTTTTTTGCTTTTTAAGTTTGCCATGAGATAGTTGTTAATTGCTGCTGACAAGAAAATCTACCACCCTCACCTCTTTTATTTGTTTGGGGGCAGGATAGTGGAGGAGTGATGATGTGTCACAATTGGTATCTTTTCCTGTCACTGGATATAGTCCAGCCATCCATTGTTTTAACCACATCCTGTAATAAAATGGTACTGTAAGAAACCGACCATCACATTGTACTGTTAAGGATTCTAGGTTCCTTTTGAATGCATAGAAATTAATTCTCTTTCAGCCCCTCTGCTCTAATACCCACATGCCTTTTGGAGTCTTGCACACGAAAACATTTGCCATCAGGTTACCAATCTGATACTAGAGAAAAACTACCCACTGTAGAATAGTTTTAGGACAAAAAGTTCTTAGGTCATATGCTGAAAAATACTTGGACTCAGTTTCTTTGTTATTTCCACCAACCATCAGCCTTACTAAATTAGGAGAGTGGCGAATGTCTAGGGAGTCTGAGTAGAGGAGAAGGAGTGCTAGTTCTATGAAAGTACTGATCCGGTATGTCAGGGAAGCAGCACTCTTGGGTTCCGAAGACCGCATCATTAAAACCATGGGTGTGTAATGTGTGTTAGAATGTTCATGTGTGCTGCTTAAGTTTCATAATTTGCAGTCTTAGTAATGAATGCAGGGAGACTTCAGCACTTATTCTGAACGTCGTTTTACACGTGGAAGTAGTTAACAAAAGCACTTTTTGACCAATAGGCTGGGAGTCTCCACTAATGTACACGTCTGAGTTCTGGGCCCATTCTACTAAATCTGATCACAGTTCTGGAGAAAGTGGTCTTTGGTAATGCAGTGTGGCAGCTACATTTTCCAACCCCTAGAACATATGGTTTCACTTAAAGCATTGGTCTCTCTTTCACCAGGACCTTAGAAGTGGGCAAGGACCTAAGGAGCCAAATACTAAGCTTTGAGCATTGGCACAAGGTTTCTGGGCTGGCCCACTAGTTTGTTGTCTAGAGTTTTTATAAACTGTGCCCTTTGATTTGCAGATAGAGAAGTTACACTACTCACTCAACTGACATTCACTGGTCATTGCTCTGTGCTTGGTATATTTTAGAGATACAGAAAAAAAATAATCTTTTCCTGCCCTGTGGGGCGTAGAGTCTGGTAGGCGGAGATTAATAAATAAGTGCAACAAACTCTTGGAGGCACAGTGTTAGCAATCCTGGAGGGCACAGAGGTTGCGCAGAGGTAGAAGTGCTCACTACTGTTTGGCCTGTCAGGTTAGGCTTCAACGAAGAAGGCATCATGAGAGATTGATTGGTGGATGTTTGTCAGGATGGTAAAGTGGGAAAGGGTCTCCCAGGGAGAAGGAGCAGGATAAACAAAGGCATGACAACATGAAACAAGCTGACAGGGTAGGGGGTGAGTTTTAAGGCTCATAGAGAGAACAGAAAGACTGGCCGGTTCCAGATGCAAGAGAAACCCTAGAGAGAGCTTCAGTCTGTGAATGGAGGCGCCTACCCCTGTTGAGCAGAAGAGGGCCCTCTTCACATTACTGTCCTCCCCTTGCAACTGTGTTGAGGAGGTTAGTGTACTTTGCTCCTCTAAAGGCACATAGGTCTGCCTCAGAGCTGGATGGAGGCTTTGACACCGCTGCTGGACTTAGGGAGAGCATGCAGTAACCTTGCTTATCCTTGCTACAAGTGTCAGGTCCCACAGAGGGAGAGGCCTTGGTTAGATGGTTTTAAGTTTTGCACTCTTCCTGGAGGCCATCCGTGCTCTGGAGGAGCCTCCTTAACAGAGTTGGAGTCTGTTGTAATTTTTCTAATGAGTGGAGAAATGGAGTCTTAATGTCTTACCCAGACTTTTTCACTAGTTTAGACTGAAAGTTCCTTTTGTTTTTTTTTTTTTTTTTTAGGACAAGTTGTATATGTTTTTACTGAGATAATCATTGTAGTTTTACTTAGATCTTGGTGAAATGTTGATGACTTAGTGGCCAAAGCACTATACTAATGTTGTTAGATAGGAAGTATTAGGTGCTTCCATATTTTATTACATTTAAAAATTAACATAGAGTAAAATTGAGGGTTTTCGAGGGGGTGGGAAGTTCTCTAAATATAGATTTGTGTAACCACTTACTAAAATCAAGGTACAGAACAGTTTCATTAACCCCAAACTCCCTGATGCTATGCTTTTGTGCTAATCCTCCCACCTTACTCCTAACCCCCTAGCAACCACTGATGTGTTCTCTGCTACTATAATTTTATCTTCCTGACTATGTTATATCAATGGAATCAGACAGTACATGACCTTTTGAAGCTGACTTCTTTCACTCATTATAATGCCTTTAAGATTTATTCAAATTGTTAAGACGTATCAATAGTTGATTCTTTTTATTGATGTTTGTTGATCCATTTACCCCTTGAAAGACATTTAGTTTATGTCCAATTCGGGGTGAATATTAATAGCACTGCTGTAAATACTCATGTACAAGGTTGTGTGTGAACCTAAATTTTTATTTTTTTATAGTAAATACCTGGGATTAGACTTGATGGGTCACATGATAAGCATATGTTTAACTTAATAAGAGCCTGCCAAACTGTTTTCTATAGTGGTTGGATCATTTTACATTCTTACTTGGAATGCTCTAGATCTTCACCACAACTTGGTATTATCATTTAAAAATATTAGCCACCCTAATATGTAGTGGTATCTCATTTCTCTAGTGGATAATGATGTTTGACATCTTTTCAAATGCTTCTTTGCCAGCCACATATCCTCTTATGCGAAGTGTCCAAGTTTTTAAAATTTTTTTAAATTGGAGTGTTTTTAAAATTAGTGTTGAAGTTTGAGAGTTCTTTATATATTCTGCATACAGGCAGGTCCCTTTTTAGACGGGTTTTCTTTACAAAAGTTAAATAGCTGAAGATAGAAAAGGGATACAATTTCTAGTTGTTGAAGTGGTTTGCTTATTTTCCAGGTAATTCAAAAATTATAGTTTATGTCTCAAACCTTTTACAACTCTCGGCCTTTTCTTTAATAGCCAACCTGTACTTTATGACACGAGATTTTCTCACAATTCTACAGTGCCATGTGAAATTTAGGAAGGTTAGGCAATTGAATTGATGTACTGTGACTTAGCCCTCTATAATCCTCTCTCTAGATATGTATTACTCTTTGACACTGAGAAAGGATTCTTTCCAGTGTGTGGCATTGTGAGCAGAAGAAAGGTAGAAGTAGATGAGGTCAGAGAGTTAGGCTAGGGCCTGATCATACAGGGGTATGTATAGACCATATATTTTATTTCATGTGCAAGAGGAAGTAATTAGAGCTTCTTGCACAGAAGAATTATTAAGGATCCCTCTGACTACACTGTGGAATGGATTGGAAAGTTGATTGTAGGGAGCCCAAGAGAAGTAAAAACCATTAGTAGACTGAGTGATCATCCAAATGAGAGAAGATGGTAGCTTAAACTAGGGCTGGTAGAAGTAGAGGTGGAGAGTACATTTAAGATCTGTTTTGAAGGGAGAATTGATGGTTTGGATGACGGATTATTAAAAAAAGTAAAGAGATTAGGTATGACTCCTAGATTTTAGGCTGAACAACTAATGGATATTGGTTTTAGTTAGTAAAATGGGGGAAGATTATCCAAGAGACATGTTGATAATAGGAAATAGGAGTAGAATCTAGAATTATGTTTGACTTGCATAGTTTTGAGATGCCTGTTAGAAAGCCAAATGGAACATTAAATAGACAGTTTGGATATAGAAGTCTGGAGTGCAAGAGAGGTTTTTTGGTTAAACATACACTCTGTTGAATTACCACAGTATAAGTGGAAGGCCCAGTCATTTAAAGAGAGACTGCTGGTAGAAAATAGGTTTAAGGACTAACCCCTGGGGATATGCCAATATTCAGGAGTTCCAAAGAGTACTTAATAAAAGAGACTGAGAAACTAGTGGATTGAGAGAAAGTAGGAAACCCAGGAGAGTGTATTCTGGAAGCCAAGGGAGGAAAGTGTTTTAAAAAGGGGACAATTCGGATGCTTGTCCAATTTCATTCATCCAGCAAATGTTCTGGAGTACTTTTACTTCATAAGACTTCATGAATAGGTCCAGCGGTGATCAGGACAGATAAAGTGCTAGTCCACGTAGACTTTACATATACAGTCATGCACCTAATAATGACATTTTGGTCAACAATAGACTGCATATATGATGCGTGGCAGTCCCTAAAGATTATAATAGAGCTGAAAATTCTTACCATGTAGTGAGTGATGTCCTGGCCATTAATGCCGTGGTACAATGCATTACTCATGTGTTGGTGGTGATGCTGGTGTAAACACACCTACTGTGCTGCCAGTCGTGTGAAAGTAAAGCTCATACAATTATGCAGAGTACGTAATATTTGAAAATAAAGAACTGTGTTACTGGCTTATGTCCTGACTATATTGTGCTTTTTATATTGTTATTTTATAGTACACCCTTTCTACTTAAATAAAAAAGTTTACTGTAAAACATTATTTTACGTATTACCATGTTATTGTGGCAGCAACCTCATGTATCTCGTTTACCATGTCTCTTGATTACATCATTTTCTCTTGTGCCTGATTTAATTTCATGTTTTGTGCAGGAACATGTTGTATAGACTTCAGCCCAGGAGCAATAGGCTGTACCATATTGCACAGGCGTGTAGCAGGCTATACCATCTAGGTTTGTGTAAGCATGCTCTCTGATGTTCACACACATGAAACCAGCTAATGACACATTTCTCAGAACATATCCCTGTTGTTAAGTGGTGCATGACTGTATATTTTAAAGATTTCAGGGATTCTGAGGATCCATCTATGTTCAGTCTGGTATTAAAATTTCAGAAAGTCGCCTTGAACACCCTAACACTCATGATGAATCCTCAGTAGTCCCAATTTCTGCCGAGTCATCAATTTAGTAGAATAAAGAATTTGATATACAAATTGATGTCATCCATAATAGCAGGCATTGAGTATTATAGATAGATAGATCATTTAAAGGCCAAATGAAATATAGAGGTAGCTGTAATGTAGAGGTTACTTATGCAAACAGGTGCAAGTTACTTTAATTCTCTGGACCTCAGTTTCTCCATTTATAAGGGAGAATAAGAAACTACTATATTTCTTAAGCTCCCTCTGGCTCTGAAATTTAGTGACTCCATAATCCATGACCAGGTAACCAAAGAAGTCACAAATGACTGAGATGCATAACAAGCACATCAGCCCTCAAAATCAGTAATATCCTTATCATTGAAATCTTCAGTAGCCAGATCAACTTCTGATGATGGAAGCACAAGATTTTGACAGTTGGAAGCTACACTAATAGAAGTTCCTCAGAGTCTCTTTGGAATAAACTCAAAAGACAATTTTGTGTATACATATTTCCTAAAGGATATTTTGACAACTCTGGCTTAACTGTTTGGTATAATTGCACTGTATTTTCACCTCTGTGATAGAAGCCTATAAATTAAACTCAAATTTATGTATTTCTATAAAGAGTTGTGGCCCTGGGTGGAGAAATAATAACCATAATCATAATAAAATACAACTAAATTTGTTGATCCACAACATCTTCATTCTGGTACTCTTTGCATTTTACATATTTTAATCTCTTCATTCTCATAACAATCCTTTATAGGTGAGGAAACAAGCTCAGAGAAATTGTCACACAGCTAAAATTGTGACTAGCTGGGATGTAAAACTGGGGTTGCTTTTGTTTTTGACTTTATAATTACAGTAAAAATAAACAAACAAAAAAAAAGTCACTAAATTTTGGTTCTCCAAAACCTTAGGTAGATGTGAAGGGGAGCAAAGAGTTAGATATGTGAAGTTACTATAAGAAGGTGATTTTCTGTACCTGGCCAAATAGGGCCCAGGCATGCAAAAGTTAGAAGCTCATTCATGTGAATTACCACCCTTCTTCATAGGCACCCTGAACTTCAGAATATATGGGGCACTTTCTCATACATTCTATTTAGTCCTCATAAGAACTTTTCTCATTATCCTCATTTTGCTGATAGGTATCCTGAGACAAAATGGTGATGATATGATAATTGTAACAGTTCACATTTATTGAGCATGTATTGTGTGCCAGGCACTTTATATGTATCAGCTGTTCTCAGCACTAAGCACATTGCATGTATTAAGTCAGTCCTCACAGTAGCCTTCAGCTATAAGTACTATCGTTATCCCCATTTTACAGATGAGGGAACTGAGATAGTATGGCTATACATTTAATAAATGTAAAGGCTGAGATTTGAACTCAGACAGTTTGACTTTGTAGCTCATCCTTTTCATCATTATACTTGTGGTAATCATTTTACAATATATGTTAAGTGAAGTCAGTATGCTATACCTTAAACTATACAATGCTATATGCCAGTTATGTCTCAACTGGGGGGAAAGTATAAATATAAAAATGTAAAAAATAAAACAGATTTTGATGTAAAAATTACTATACTTACTATATTGTTTTTTGATGCATAGAAAAATGATCAGCCTAAGATCAAAAGCCTAGCTTAACTCTCACCAGTTTTGCATAAAAGCTGGAAGTACAGATGTGGAATATGGGTCATGGGCTTCCATCGATGACTCAAAGCTAGAAGGGAAAGCTTATATCATCTTAATAGGCAGAAACATCAGGGTTTCTCAAACAAAGCAATGAACAAAGTCTCGTATTTGGGGCCAAGGCCCAGCTTACCATTACAGGATGTGAATGAGGCAGCGTAGCAGCAAAACATGAAAAAAGAAGTTTGGGTTACCACACACGCAGGACCAATCAATAATATTAATTACTGTGTTTTATGTAGTCATCGAGTATATACTTTCACAAATACACTATAGTTGCCCTAAAGGCCATAAACCCCATTTGCGTTTGTTAAAAACAGTACACAAAAGGGAGCAGGGAGCATAGATTCCCCCTCTGTTCTGTACTCCTCAAGTTACACTTGATTCTGAGCATCATATTTTCATATGATCCTTACAAACAGGAGCATGTCCATAGGAGAAGGCAGATGACCTTTGTGATAAAGGGGATTGGAAATGATAAACTGTGAAAGTCTCTCATTGGGACTCGGGGTATTAAACTCTAAAGGTTGTGAAACTCTTGGTGGAAAAAGGTGAGGGAGCAGACTTGTTCAGGTTGGTCAATGTCCAGGTTGAATTAAGACCAGTATGTTTTTGTTACAGGGAGTTATATTTAAGTTTCAGGAGCCCTAGCGATTGTTGTGAAGTGGTATAGTACCCTCTGCTTCGCTTCATCCCAAGCCCCCATCACCACCACTACCACATAGACCCACATCCTCTGCTTTTCTAGAAAAAGGCCATCTCACTGGTCACATTCACAGTTCCAGTCACATGAGAAGCTAGCAATCCCTGTGTCCCCATTATAGAATCTTGGAAACAATGAATTTCATCAAACCAAACGGGGCCAATGTCTTTTTTCAGTCCAGATAGCAGTAGCCAGTCTCCGTCCCAGTTCCCATCAGCTTGCCTAGGCAGTGTAAACCTAGTGCTTCACAGGCAGGGAAGTGGCTGTTTCCAAAGAAAAGAGGACTGGTGAGAGCAAGCAGACAACCCCAAAGGTATCTATTACAGACTGCTCTCTCAGCATACCCTGGTCTCTGGCCGTCTCAAGCATGCCTACAGCCTCCCTACGGAAGCCTGTCAAGTCATTCCAAGTGCAGGATGCGTGTTCTAGCATTCATTGAGGCCTTCCTCAGCTCCCTCTGCCTCAAATACTGCACTCCTACAACACATCTAAATACCTACAGCTAGCAAGTTTCTTTGCCTATACTGGCCGAAATTCCCTTTGACATACTATAACTTTAAGGCCCAGTTCAGGTGACACCTCTTTTACAAAATGTTTTCTGCTTTCCCATCTAGCTCTAGAATTACTTCTCTATGCCCACCTATAATTTCTCTTTCTAGTTTTGTATTGATTGCTCTTGAAATTATGGGATTAATGTCTGCCTTCTCCACTGTTGTGAGGTACATGAAGGACACAGAGGAGCCCTCAAATAGTTATCAACTAATAAATGTCAGGAGATTATTTGAAGTAAGAAGTAATATTAGTGAATCAATGCCTACTTTATACTTCCAGCTTCAAAAACCTTATTTGTTAGAGTGTATTGTGTGGGTCCAAGATATCTATTAATCAGATATCTGTATATTTATATATGTTTTTTAGAGAAGACTCCTCAGACTCAACCAACACTATTTTTCCTAAATGAACAAGGAATCCTTAAACGTTCCTGATAACAATCCAAATCAGACTAACCATAGATTTGCAGATTCTTTTCCCCAATTGGAAAATCTAAATTTGCATGAATATGAAAACTTTTAATCACAAATAGAAAGTTGATTCCTAATTCAAAAATTCCTACATATAAGAGAGAGAGGAAGGAGCTGGGGGCTGTGGTCTGAATTTTTTTTTTTTTGGCCCCACCCGTTGAGTGATGGGGTAGCATTTTCTCTGGATTCGTTTCCTGTGGCTTCAGCTAATTGTAATTTGTGAACCATTTCATCTTTGTTTCCAGGCTTAAGCCGTTAATGGTGGTAACATTTCCTTTTGTGTTTTTCATCTTTTTTTCAGTGACCTGTATGTATAACTCCCATACATTCAGTCCATACCAATCTCGTGAATTGCTCACTTGTTTTCATCCAAGGGATGTCACTTTTTAGAAATGTCCCCCAAGGAACTCCCATAGGTAGCCTTTGGAAATGAATTTTTATAGTGTTATGTGCATTAGAGGAGCCATAGTATATGAGTAGAAGAGAAAGGCTAAGATTTTTATCTACTTCTGTTTAAATTCTGTTGGCAAAGGAAATTTCGAGGGTACCTATTTCCAATTTAAATTCTGCCACACCACTTGAGGCCTTCACTTCAGATGGTGGCAATCGATGAAACGGAGTGGAATCAGTACTTCGAATATGCAGCTGATCAGAGACTTGGAACCAGTTATCCAGGAGAAACAGATCCCCTTTGTTTTAAATACCCTTTAGCTAGGCAAATTCCAGAATGCCTTAGTTGTCAGTATAATTTTGGTCAAGTGAGCAGCTGTACTCTCCATTTCCTAAATCTGGCCTTCATCACAATCTGAAAAGCAGGTTTTGATAAAAATCAGTCTCCAAATGTAATTTGTGTAACCTGATTCCTTGGAATGGGTAAAATACCCTTCTTGGGGTGGGGGAGGTATTTCTGTTAACAGCAGAGCTGAGTGCAGGTATGAGAGAAGGGCATTTTGGGTAATAGACTTTGGTCTGTATTTAACCAAATTAAAGTAGAATTTGGTTGCTAATATAAAGGTACTTGGTGTTCACTCACAGGATGGTAAGAATATCTCTGGTTGGTTCTTTGTTTCATAGATTTCTGTT
>CM053509.1:155083717-155264313 GCA_028627145.1 Eidolon dupreanum | reverse complement strand
AAATCCACAGATGCTCAAGACCCCTTTATAAAATGGCATAGATCACTCCATACAGTCAGTTCTCCACATCCATGGACTCCCAGCCTCAGATCCAAAACAGTACAGGGATTTATTGGAAAAAATCTATGCGTGAGTAGACCCTCATAGTTCACACCCATGTTGTTCAAGGGTCAGCTCCAGAGTGTAGGACAACTCCTTGTCTTGGATATTGTAGAGGGAGTTCAGGTAAAAGTCTGTTAAGACAGTTTCTAAGGCACTTTTTCCAAGATTCCAGGTTCTGTAATGTGGGAATAATGATGCCTCTCTCACAGTTATTGTGATGAAGAAATTAGAGCACGTATAAAAACTTCTTGAATGTTGCATGGTACACAGTTGGTTCTCACCGAATGTTCTTTACCATATCTGTAAGAATAATCCTTGCCCTGGCCTGGTACAGTGAGATAATGAACGTGAACATACTTTAAATATCCTTCAAGTCCTTTACAAAATAGGAGGTGCAGAAATCTGTTATCTGACTGGGCAGCATTAGGGACATTTTGCTTCAATTTGTTCATTTACAAACGGAGACCTTGGCTTTCTAGCTCCTCCCCCCCCCCAAGTGGGGAGGGGCCTGATTTACCTGTGTAGAGGATATGGATAGATTTACCTTGATATGGCCACAGAATATGATGGTTAGGTGCCATAGCCTTCGGGGGTTCCAGCCCTGGCTCCCTTTCTTACACTAGCAGGGTGACTGTTGGAAAGTGATACCACCTCATGAACTTCAAGTTTCTCATCTGTAAATAAGGGCACCTCGGTTAGGTTTGTTGTGATGATTCAGCACAGTAACATATGGTAAGTGGTTGGCACAGAGCCTGGCACCCAAATGCCCAGTTAACAGTAGCTTCTCCCGTTGTTATGATCTTTTCCAACATTCCGTGAGAGGCCCATGCCAGAGGCCTCTCTGAAGGACTGCAAGGGATCTGGAGAGGGCCTTTCTCTTGTACCTTTGAGGAACTTTCTTCTGAATTAGTTCCTGGTCTGTGGCATAGACCAGTGCTGCTTATATAAATGGAATGTGACGATAAGATTAGCTATGGCCAGACAGAGAAGCAGTCATAGGACTTAAAGGGAACCTCTTCTCTTTATGCCCATCGGTAGAGAAATATTCCCATCTAGTCTTTGATCTCAATGGTGCCTTTTTAAACTCTTGGGAAAAGAACAAGCAGTGTTATAAGACATGAGCAGATTCTTAACAGGTCTGTGTATTTGATAGTTGTTAGGTGGAGCCTTTGCTCTGGATCCAGATACTGCACAGAATCCCTACAAATGCTTTATGAAGAGGTTATTGAACTCCCAGTTCTGATATTGGCAGATTAGGGTCAGCAACTTCCTAAGTGGACAAGTTACTTAACTCTTTTTGAGATCTCCGTTTTCTCATTTATGAAATGGCAATAAGTTGTCCCCACCTTTGGGATTATGAGATTTACATGACAACGCAAACAAAGAGAATGCCTGGTTAGTTGGTGAAATAGTCATGAAGAAAGGAAGGCGCTGTGGTTCTTATGATGTTGATTAATTATAACTATTTGTAAGTCTTTTCTAGGAGAGTTCTGGTTTATATTTTAATGTGTGTGTATGTGTGTAAATATATACTAGAACATTAATGGTTTTAATTTAAAGTTGGCAAATTTAGATTCTTCTGATCATGATTTCCCAAGTGTTCCATGCTGTTTCCAAAACCTTGCAGCATCTCAAGCCCAGCACTCTAGGAAATCACATCCCACATGTAATGTTGCTATACCATTCATTTTGCCTGTTCGGCCTTTCCTTATTTAGTTTTTTAACTTCCTATTGTAACTTTGCTATAATGTTTACTTTGAGATTCCTTTGCCTTTTTAATAGGAAAAGAAAACGAATGCTTATTACACCAAGACCATTTTTATAACTCTATAAAAATGTATCTTAGCTAGGTATCTTTGCTGTTTCTTTTAGTTGCAAATGACAGAAAGTCATTTAAGTTAGCTTGAGAAAGGAGAAAAAGGATTGTATTACAAGAACATTGGAATGTCTATTTGTCAGTTTTTTAATTTGCCCGTAGTTAGGAAGTATATCCAAATTTTAGAAAGGCCTAGAAAGGTATGTACCTTGGAACTGTAGAGTCCTCAAGAACTCAGGCAATTCCTCTTTCCTTATCTGTCTTTCTCCATTTCCCTATCTGTGTGATCTCATATGTCTGCTTCTCTCTGCATTTGCTCTGTGACTTTGGGCAAGAGTTTTCGTATGTCTGTTTCCCTGTAGGAAAAAAATTTGTGTATTCGTTTCCTGTGCTGCTGTTCAAAATTTACCACTAATGGGTGGCTTAAAACAGAACTTTTTTCTCTCACAGTCTGAAAGCCAGAAGTCCAAAATCAATATCACTGGGCTGAAATGAAGGTGTGAAGCCATTCCTTGCCTCTTCCAGCCTCTAGTGGCTGCTGGTCTTTCTTGGCCAGTGGCCAGCCTCTGCCTTCACAATGCTTTCTCGCATGTGTGTTGTGTGTGTGTTCTCTCCGTGTAAATGAAATTTCCCTCCGCCTCTTTCTTATAAAGACACGTGTCATTGAAAATAGGGCCAACTTTTGTAATCCCAAATAATCTCCAGCTCAAGATCCTTTATTTGATCATATCTACAAAAATCCTTTTTCCTTCCAAGATAATTTAGGTTTCAGGGATGAGGACCTGATATCTTTGCATGGCCATTATTCAGGCTACTATAAATGGTGATCATAGAACATATCTCACAGTTGGTATATAATAAAGGTTCCATAAATGCTAATCTCCTTCCCTCTCTACATCCTCCTATATATAGCACCTTGCCCCCTCTTTAACATTGTCTTTAAATACTTTTCAGAAATGTCATTATCATATTAAGTGGGGGGCCTGTTAGGATAATAATGATAATGAAAATAATAGCTATTATTTATTAAATGTCTGTTATAGCCCAGGAACTGTGCTGAGTACTTTGTCCATGGTATATAAGTACCATTATAAGCCCAATTTTACAGATCAGAGAAACTAGACTCACAGAGGGAGGTGATGTAACTCAATTTGCCCAAGTTCATCCAGCCAGTGTCAGAACTGGGGTTAAAATAAGCATCTCTCTAATTCTAAGGGCTGCATACCTAACATTATACCTTGCCTGTTATTCAGGAGTGAGGCTCAAATTTCTGGTTTCTTGCCTTGGTCTCAGTTTAAAATCTGTCCTAGAGGTTTCTTGCATCTCTTAGCAAGGTCTGATGTCACAGTTCACCAGGGTGTTTCTTGTTTTGTTTTGTTTTTTATTTGTGTTTGTTTGTTTGTTTGGCATATGCTTGTTCTTTGGCACTTGCTTGGTCCTGAGTAAGTGGAATTTGAGGGAATAGTAAGTGGAGAGCCATATCCCAGCCTGAATTTCCTCTTTGACTAACTTGTTTGTTGCTAGGCATTGAGTTCCTTAACTATAGGGATCATGATGGTTCATTTCTGAACACCCAGTACCTTGGACAGAGCCTGGACACAGATTGTAGATGTTCTGCTAGAATGTAGTAAGCTTCACCAGGGACTTATATTCACTGTTATAGCCATGCCTTACAATAATACCTAGAATAGAATAGTTGCTCAATACATATCTGTTGGATGGATAGGTGGATGGGTGGGTGGGTGGGTGGATGCATGGATGGATGGATGGATGGACGGACGGACGGACGGACGGACGGACAGACGGACAGACGGACGGAAGGACAGACAGCTGGGTGGCTGGCTGGCTTAGCTGGGCATGGTAAAAGCTTCACTTGTCAACAATCACAAGTATCATTAACTGAATGTATACCATGCAGTGGGCACTTATATACATTTTCAGTAATCCTTACTGCCTTTCCACTGGATAGAAGTAATGAGCTGTGGCTGAGAAAGCTAAGGAAGAAGAAAGATTCAAAGATACCATCCAGGCTTCTGACTTGGATACTGGTCCAAGCAATGATGAAATCCAGGGAGAGGAACATGAATTTCATTTTTCTGATAGGCTGTGTTTGTGGTACCTGAAGGTAGATGCAGGAGTCTGTGCCCAAGACAAGGGCTCTAATGATGTCTCCTGTTTGCCAGTTATCCTGAAGAGAGTGAGGTTCTCAATCTGCCCAGGGCAGGGTTGCTTGTTTTAGAACTACAGTTATAAAGCCATTATTTCCACTGTATTCTAACTTGAATTCATGTTCAGTTTCTGTTCCAGATGATCGGGCTGAACAACGAACCTGTCTCATTTGTGGGGACCGTGCCACAGGCTTGCACTATGGAATTATCTCCTGTGAGGGCTGCAAAGGGTTTTTCAAGCGGAGCATTTGCAACAAGCGGGTATATCGGTGCAGCCGTGACAAGAACTGTGTCATGTCTCGGAAGCAGAGAAACAGGTGCCAGTACTGCCGCCTGCTCAAATGCCTCCAGATGGGGATGAACCGGAAGGGTGAGTGGTGCTTGTGGCTCTATTACCCACCCTTCATCCATCGCTTTACCTTTAGCGTCAGCTATTAAGCCATGGAGTTATTCATTCCTGAAGCCTGCTCTATATGCCAGGCCTTACACTGTGTACTCATAACCCCAAAATTAATCTGGTACAGTTCCTCCCTACAGAGATCTCCCAGGCTAGGGGAGAAAGACCAGTGAGATGTTAAGGATTCTGTGAGAGTGAATCCATAGGCTCCACATGGCAAGACCCCAATTAACACATCAAGTCCTAACTGAGATTAATATACTCCATTAGTTTGTCTCTTGGGGCATGATGACAGGAAGTAGGAATTGTAGATGAAAAGGCAGGAAGGCGATAGATCCTCTGGATGTGATATCATTTTGTTTGCTAGAATCATGGTGTACTCAGAGGCTAGGCATGTTCAGAAATCTATATCCAGTTTGGCGAAGAATTTGGGATTTATTGGTAAGCTTTCCAAGAGCCATGCGCCTGAGATGGCATGAATAAACTTATATTCTAAGAGGATTAACCCAGCTTTGAAGAATGGATTGGGGTATAGGAAGAAGAAAGTTTTTAGAAGCGTCCACAGAAAGGTGTGAAGGGTCTGAAGGAGGAGAGGGGAACATAATGGCACAAATGGGGACATGTGGGAGAAGCTTGCCTGGCAGGAGATGGTGACATACGGGGTGTTGGGAAGCACTAGAAGTTAAAAATTTAGATGAATAATAATGGCCTTACCAGGAAAAAAAAGTCAGGCTGAAAAAAGCAGGGTGGGGCAAAAGGTGAGCCTTGGCAATTCTGAGTCTGAGGTACCTGAGAAGGACACACAGAGACTCCCACTAAGGAGGCTGTGTATATAGGGTTGGAACTGAGGCAAAAGCCCTGCCTGTAAGTAGGCGTTTATACAGACATTGGCATAGAAGTGGCAGAGTTTTGTCAGTGGGTAGAAATCACCCAAATAAATTACTCGGGCACAGAAGAGGAGAGGGCCAATGTCAGAAGTCTGGGAATATTTTCATGGATGGTGGAGCGTCATGCAGTTACTTCAGTAGAAAGAATAGAGACTCTGGAGGCAGAGGATGGTGACAGACCAGCTCTGTGACCTCAGGCGGTTTGCTTTATGTCTCCAGTGCTCAATTATCTTGCCTTTAAAATGGTATGATAATACTTACCTTTCAGAGCTCTCTAGAAGATTAAATATGACAATGTACATAAAATGCCCTGCAGAGTACTAAGGGTTAATAGTACTGTGCAGGGGTGAGGGGTGGTCGTATTCAGTGAACCGTTCATATGGGTTTGTAACGTGGATGAGTGCAGACATCCAGATATACTTCTGGCTGGTTTTTTTATTGGGTGTGGGAAAAGAAGAACCTTTAGAAAATTTTCCCATAATGAAGAAAGGTAAGAGAAATATAGAAGGACATTGAGATAAATTTAGGTCACTTAAAATTTATCTATAATACTAGTATTTATAGAGCACTGTGTATACCGGAAACTCTTATGTACTTTGTATATATTATCTCATTAAATACACACAACAACCCTATTATTAACTATTACTCTCAGTTTATAGATATGGCTTAGGAAGGTAAAATGACTTAACCAGTAGTTAGTTTAGTAGTGGTTATATTGGTGGTTAATAGTTATTAAATTGTAATTTGTTATTAATTAAGCAGATCTTATATGTAACCACATGGACAACATGCTGCTTCACACGTCTGCCATATGGCATAGCTGCTCGCATGTTGGAGTACCCTATTGTTTACTGGATGATAAAATGATAGGGCATTTAAACTGTTACCAACTTTGTCCCCTATGTTTCTAACCTCATCTTCTGTCCAGAACATACTTACTGTGCCTGAAGCATGCCTTGCACTGTCTGGCCTGTGCTTAGGTTTTTTCCTCTACCTAGAAATCTTCTCCCTTCTCCCTTCAGTTTCCTCTTAGAGAAATATTTCCCAGCCGTCAGTACAAGTAATAACTTGAAAAGAGAGTCTGTAGTCATCTACCCACCTTCACCTGATTTGGTGTTAGTCTCTAGTTTTTCTTCTCTCTTTGTTGCCGTCACTGTGAATTTTTTTTTCCTCACTGAATATTTTATCAAAGCATATTTATGGGTTGCCTTCTTGACTACTCTCATGAATCATCCTGCTTATTCAGTTGGAGTGTGAAATTCTGAGGCTTCCAGCCAGGCTCACGGAGTTGAGGGAAAGAGGAAGCTTAACCTCATAACCTCTATAACCATGACCAGGAGAAGATGACACGTGGGATATGAAGGATGGGATGCTGCCTTCCTAGGCCCATTTGCGTGCAGAGCAGGCAGGCTCAGCTGCCTTGTGAAGGCTGCCTCTCAGAGGGAAACACTGCCACCTCCTGGTTGATGCTGGGAAAGCAGAATTAAAATTACAGTTGCCTTGGGACCATTTGAGGGATGAGAAATGTTCTGCATGGAACTGTGGTGTTCAACACGTAATTTTATACATTTGTCAAAACCTGTAGAACTGTACACCACAAAAGAAGTGAATTTTATTTTATGTGATTTTTTTTTAACACAGCTAGTATTTGGGGGTGGGCTGGAGGTGGGGCGGAGGAGAATGCAGACTGTGACAAATGACTCTAACTGATATCATAAGTAAATCACATAGCCACACTGAAGAGAATGTTGAAGAAAGGAGCTGACCTTGAAAAACAGTGTTTTTACTGTATACTGTAAGGCTGAAGACAAAAAGAACTGTACACAATCAAAGCACCCTAGTTTATAAATGTGTTTCTCTCAGAGTCATGCATTAGGAATTCTGGAACTACTTTATTTGTATACTAGGGTCGAACAAACAAGTAAATATATTGTAGATAATAGGAGTCAAGTTTCTTGTTTTAGAGAAAGAAATCATAAACCAGGAAAGGGAAAGGCTGGAAGGAAATGTGGTGCTAGATTTTAATCAGTGGTATCAATATGACCTCACATTTAAGTAGATATAAAATATAGATATGTGTATAGATACATGAGTAAGTTTACATACATATATTTTCTAACTCTGGCCAGTGAGAGGGGCTAGAAGCAGTGATACCTCAATAACAGTGAGCATACCTAGCACCCAGATCTTGGTTTCTAAATATCAATGAAAGGAATCAGGACTCCTCGGAGAACTGATTGGTGCTAGCTCTGAGGCAAAGAAAATATAAGATGAGCCTGGGACACATACTTTTCTTTCAAGGCTTAGCTTTATTTGTGACATCCTCTAAGAAGCCTTCTCTGACATACCCCCTCACCAGATGACCCTCCTGTGTGTCCACAGCTTTTTTTCTTTTTTCTTTTTCTTTTTTTTTGCCCTCTGCCATAGCCCTGATCACCTTATGCTATTTTTGTCTGTTTACTTTTCTGTCCCTCCCGCCATTTTAGATAATGAGCATTGACCAAGTCCTACTCTTCTCTGTGTCCCTCAGCAGATAACCCAGTTAAGGTAGGGTGCTTCCTGGTTTGATGGGTTGACTGTAGTGGGGGGTAGGGCTGGAAGTGGGATGGGGGAAATGTAGTCCCAAGACCCCCAGTGGATGCTTGAAACCGTGGATAGTATCAAACCCTATGTATACTGTGTTTTTTTCTTAGCCATACAAATCTATGATAAAGTTTAATTTATAAATTAGGAACAGTAAGAGATTAAGAACAGTAACTACTAATAAAATAGAACAATCAAATATACTATAATAAAAGTTACGTGAATGTGGTTTGTCTATAATTCTTTCCCTCTAGTAACTGAGATAGCTACTAAGTAACTAACGGGCAGATGGCATATATAGCATGGCTATGCTGGACAGAGGCATGATTCACATCCTGGGTAAGATGGTGCAGGATTTCATCATGCCACTCACAAAAGCACACAATTTAAAACTTATGAATTATTTATTTCTGGAATTTTAAAAATATTTTTGAAACATGGTTGATTGTGGGTAACTGAAACTACAGAAAGTAAAACGGCGGATAAGGGAACTACTATACTATATTGTTAAAATTATCAGAGGCAAGAGGAAGCTATACTGAGCCTCATGGAGGAATTCATGTCAGTTAAGTAAATATGTGAAAAATTTTAATTCCCTTAACTTTGTTGTCTCATAACTTGCTGGTTAAGTAGTTAAAAAGTAAAAAGTTAAGGAAAACTTCTTGGAGAAGCTGTAAGGAAAGGTGCCTGGTTGTAGAATGGCATTGTGAGACAGCGACCCCGTGGCTTTGCCATATCACTTTACCAGGGTAAAAAGGGAGCACTGAGAAATCTCAGAGAGAGAGAGTATTTGAGCAGAATCTTGAAGGGATAGAAGCTCAGGCTCCTTACAAACTTAAAGAGTTTTTTAAAAATGACCTCCCCTTTCTCTTTCTCTTTTCTTCCTCTTTCCGTGTGTGTGTATATGTGTGTGTGCGCGTGTGTGTGTGTAACTATTTGGGAGTAGGTTACAGACCTTATTCCCCTTTGCTTCTAAAATAACCACAGTACTGTTACCAAATTAGGAAATTTAGTATAATACTATTATTTAACTATTTAAATTTTACCAATTATCTCAATGTCCTTTATAGCAATTTATTTTTTCTGATCTCAATCCAGGGTCACACATTACATTTAGTTTTTATGTCTCTGTAATCATATTTAATCAGAAGTGGTTTCTCAGCCTTTTTTTTTTTTTTGTCTTTTAATAAAATTGTCTTTTGAAGTAAACAAGTCATTTATTTTGTAGAATATCCCTCAACTTGGGTTTGTCAGTTTCATTAGATTCAAATTATGCATTTCTAGCAACAATGCTACAAAAGTGTTGTGTCCTTTTGGTGCATCATATCAGGAGCACCTGGTGTGAGTTTGTCCATTATTCACCATGTTAACTTGAATTACTCAGGTAAGGTGGTGTTGCCGGATTTTTCCACTATAAAGTTTCTTTCTGAGTAGGAGTAACAACATGTGCAGAGGCAAAACTGTGTAAAACAGCATGGCGTGTTCAAGAACTAACAAATAGTTCTCTGGAGGTACAGTATAACGTTTATGGTGAGAATGAGGATGGGGAAACCTGAGGAACTAGAGCACGGAAGCCCTTTGGTTTTGGTTTTTCTTTTTAATCAGTTCACTACCAGAAAGACTCTCAGCCCTGCTGAAAAACTTGCTCTTAGCCCAGTGTAGCATCGAGGAACAAACACAGCTTTAGAATCAGAAGACCCGAACTGAAATCCCAGCTCTGTCAGCTCTTGCCTGAGTAACCTCGGACAAGTCCCTTGTCACCTCTGAGCTTCAGTTTCTTCATCTCTTGACTGGATAGGATAATAATGTGCACCTTCTAAGGTTGTTTTGAGAATCGAATATGGTAACATGTGTGAGTGAGTACATTATAAGCTTTAAAATATACAGGTTTTTGTTTTAACAGAAGCACTGTAACTGACAGGACTCCCTAACCCTCGGGCTGTGGACCGATACCAATCAGTGGCCTATTAGGAACTGGGCCACACAGCAGGAGATGAGTGGAGGGCGAGTGAGCAAAGCTTCATCTGTATTTGCAGCCGCTCCCCAGCACTAGCATCACTGCCTCAGCTCCACCTCAGATCGTCAGGCATTAGATTCTCATAGGAGCTCCAGTCCCTGGTACCAAAGAGGTTGGGGACCGCTGCTGTAATACATTTTATTATTTCCCATACTTCAGGCAGTTTTATGCCATCTTGAAAGATTTTATCATCTCTGATCTAAAACAGGACTATTGTTTACTTTATATTCTTCTTTAAATCACTTTTTTAAAAATAGTTAATTTTGAAAGGGAATTTTCAAAGGGAGATCAGCATTTTTTAGTGCATATTAAGAAATTTATAATTAAGAGTTTATATATGCACCACCAAAAATTGTTCTTCCAACGGGATGTATACACTGTAGGGAATACTAACAGTGAAAAGAAGGCTGGTCTTAGCCTGATAGTCTGGGTTCCAACCCTGATCCTGCTGTTTAGTTTCTATCACCTTAAGCAGAATACTTGGCTCCTCTGAGCCCTAGATTCAATGGGAATGATACTGATGCTTTCCTCATGGATTTATGTTACCTAAGGTAGTAGCTAACACATCATAAGTGTCCATCATATATGAGTTTCCTCACTCTGGTTGGGTTTAAAGGTCAACATGAACTTTTAAATATCAGAACAAGAACTTGGCAAGATATAAATCTTCAAAGCTTGTGGCCTTTTAAACAAAAAGGAAAGGATGTTGAGTTTCTTCCTCACCTCCAAGACAGCGAGAGTGAGATATCAAGTGAAATATATTCAGTGTTGTATCTGCCAGTGATCTTTGTTCTGTACCTGTGAGCTGAAGCAAAGACATGTGAAACGTCAGTATTGGAAATAGAAGTGCCTGAAGACTGTCATTGACCCTGGAACACCAGAGAAGGAATTTTAAGGGTTTTTAGAACTTGAAATTGAGTTGAAAGAGAGCTTCCAGACAACAACCAGGCATGCTTCCAGCCCTAACATGGGCTGGGTATGTTTGTCACTCCAAATTCACAGCAGCCTTGTAAAGCAGACTGTTGCTTCCATTTCACAGGTGAAAATACTAAGGCTCTATCTAGCAAAGTTGAGAGTGGAACCTTGTTTTTTTTAACTCCTGAGTTTGGAGAAAAGAGGCTGGAGAGGGATTAGGCTACTTTATAAACCAGGCCCTATGCTTGGTGCTTTAGCTATATACTCTTTATTATACCCCCATAAGACAGGTTCCAATAACCCTTCTTTATTCTTCAGTAAATTTTGTTCTGAAATTTTATACAGAGATGTGAAGAAACTTGTCTGTAATTACACAAATCAAGCAGAAACAAGTTTTAGACCCAAATTTGTCTAATTGTGAAGTGTATAACCTTCTAAGGCTAGTCTAGTAAATACGATGTTTCCTTTAAGGAGAGTGAACTTCCCATCAGCCTTGCAGTTACCACAGGAACTGAGTGTTTTGCTTGGAGAGCGAGAGCTAGAACCATCATCTTGAGGCAGCCAGCCCTGCCCCAATGATTTTCTGCATTCTTCATGTTGATTTTTTTTGAAGTAAATATATCAGAGCAAAGGTTGCTCTCACATGATGACGTTAGCTTATCCCCTGTTTATCCTCTTACTCCCTCCAAACCACCCTCCACAGTAGCCATCACAGATTTTTCAAAACCACCAACCTGCCCTCATCCCTCTCCTCCATTCCATCTTATGCACCGGCTCCTCTGCTAAAGTTCATTCGTTTAGCCTGGCATTCAAGGTTCTCTGTGATCTGACCCCATTGGCTTCTTAAGCCCACTCCTCTCCCTCCCTCTCTCAGTCTCTTTCTCTCTCTCTCTTCCTCTCTCCCTCTCTGCCCCCTTCTCTCTCTCTCTCTCCTTTAGAATTTGGTTCAGGAGTTGTTTTTTCCAGAAAGCTTTGCCAGACACCAAAGCTTTTCTATAATTGCAAATCAGGGGTTCCTTCTCTGTGTCCCCGTATTAAGTACTCCATAAACAGTATTCGTAATTGTTATTCTTAATGAGACTCGTACTATTTAAAGGATGCTTTTTATAGTTAGAAAATGCTGAATAACTTCTTTTTGTTGAGTCACCTGAGTGGGAAATCAACTTCAAGGAAACTTAGTAGACTGCCTTTGTAGGGAGGAACCAGTGAAGTCAAAATTCTGATTAATTAAAACGAAAACAAAAACAAAAAAACCTGTTCTTATCCTACAAATTCAACTCAAACTTAGTCTGGAAAAAAAAAAATTAAGAGTGAAAATATCCTTTCTATCCCTCTCCTTGAATTTACTGAAACTTTCAGATGTACCATTCTGGTGGGATATTTGTAACTGTGGGACTGTTAATAATGCTGTCACTTTTGTTGAGCATGTGGAATGTATACAGTGCGTGTGGCGTGTACCCAGTGCCTCAGGGGCCAAAAGTATCTAATGCTTACGAGGTTGCCTGGAGTAATGGAAAGAGTATGTTCTCTGAGTCCAGAAAGACATGTGTTTTAATCTTGGCTTCACCAAAAACTGCCTTGTGCTTTGGCCAAATAAGTTTTCTTTTTGTGCCCAGACTGCTGTGAGCATGCTTCTGACTGTCCTGACTTATGTTTCCTTCCAGCAATCAGAGAAGACGGCATGCCTGGAGGCCGGAACAAGAGCATTGGGCCAGTCCAGGTGAGTTCTAGTCCTCACTCTTTGTGTTCCATCCTGGGTTCTAGACACTTCTGTGGCTGCTCACTTTGATCTTCTCATCTGCTTCTGGGGGCAGTTAATCTTGGTGTTCATTCCTATGAAACTGCTTTTGGAGCCTGGATATGAAAGCGCTTTGAAAATCTTAAATACATAACATAAAGATTGAAGTTCTTGTGATTAACCCCTCAACTTTTTCTAGAGATTTCACAGGAGGTGAACCTAATTCTGGTTCTAAACCATTCAGAAGATTTTTTATGTCAGTGATTTAAGGTTGTAGACAAACATTGCCTGGCAGATATCAGCAAGACTACTTTGCTGTTCAGTGTTTCTGAAGATATATCAGCTGAAAGGATTACCTTATTTGCAGAGTAGGAATGATAATATCCATTTAGTCCAACAAACATTTACTAAGTACTAACTCTGTGCCAGGCCCCCTGTACCTTGAACTCAGTCTCGTGGGAGAGACAGATATGTAAAGACATCAGAATACAGCGAGCATAACAGAGTATGCCCAGGGAGGACAGAAAGAAGGGGCTTCTTTTTTGTTTGGATTGGAGTCATGAGGGAGACTGAAGACACTCAGGGAAGGCTTCATAGAGAAAGTAAAGTTTGAACTGAGTCTTGAAGGAAAAGTAGGAATTATCACTATGTTGGGAAGGGATGGGGAGTCAAACACCTTTTATTCTTGCTAGATGGGACAAACTGTAAAAAGACAGGAGATGACTCTTGAAAGAAGGACAAGGAGTTCGTTCAGTCATCCTGGAGCACTGCACATGCAGTGGCAGCAGATAAGGTAGATTCCTTGAGCTTGGGATCAGTTCTCCAGAGTGGCCTCAGCTGTCTTTGAATATGGCTCCTTAGGTAAAGCCTTTGTGGGGCCAGCCTACACCGCTTGTTCTTCCTTCTCAGTAGAAGAACTTTATGAGTATAGAGAGTTGGATCTGTTTCTGACCCATGAAGTGAATCCCCGAGCACACTACCGGACAGGGACCATGCCTCAAGAATTATTGGTGTAGACCAAGAGGCAACCACTAAAAGGTCTTAAGTAGAGAGAGGGACATGGTCAGATTTGCATTTTAGAAAGATCATTCTAGCAGTGAAAATGGTTCGTGAGTAAGGGTCAGTGAAACAGACCTGGGTAAGGGTCAGTGAGACTAGGGGCAGAGAAGAAGGATTATAAAGGGTTTTATGGAAGTCCAAACAAAAGATATAGAGAAAGTGGTTTTAAGCAGGGCAATGATAGTGCAGATTGAGGAGAGGGAATAGATTCAAGAGATATTTAATAGATAGAATTAATAGGATTTATCCAATTGAATGTGGGGAATGAGAGAAAGACAGGAATTCAGAGTTGTTTTGAGACATGCACTGATGCTGGGGGGTTCCTGTCACATGGGCTTGGTACATAACATGCCCTCAGTTGGGGTGTCGGTGTGTGCTTATTCATTCTCTCTCTCTTTTTTAAAATCAAATATTTTTATTGGTATTATTCAAGTCATGTATGTTTCTTGCAAATTAATTTATTTTGGTCTATGCTCATAGCTGCTCTTTTTGTGGTTAAAAAAAAAAGCTCATGAAATCTACATCCTTAACAAATTGTTAAGTGTACAGTATTAACTATATGCACATTTTTTTGCAGCAGATCTCTAGAACTTTTTCATCTTGTGATTGAAACTTTATACCCATTGAACAGCAACTCCCCATTTCCCCTTCCCCAGTCCCTGACAACAACCATTCTACTTTCCCCATGTAAGAATTTGACTGCTTTGATACCTCATGTAAGTGGAACCATGCAGTATTTATCCTTCTGTGACTGCCGTATTTCACTTAGCATAATGTCTTCAAGGTTCATCCAGTTGTAACTTATGACAGAATTCCTTCTTTTTTTTTTTAAGGCCCAGTAATAGTCCATTGTATGTATATTCCACATTTTGTTTATCTATTCATCCATGAATGGACAGTCAGGTGGGTTTTTTGGGGGGAAAAACTTCCATACTGTTTTCCATAGTGGCCACACCATTTTACATTTTACATTCCCACCCAGAAGTACACAAGAGTTCCAGTTTGTCACATCCTCTCCAGTACTTCTTATTCTGTTTTCTTTTTTTTCTTTTTCTTCCTGATAATGGTCATACTAATAAGTACAGAGTGATAACTAACTGTGGTTTTGGTTTACATTTTCCTGATGATTAGTGATGTTGAGCATCTTTTCATATACCTGTTGTCTATTTACATATCTTTTTTGGAGAAATGTATATTCAAGTGTTTAGCCTGTTTTTTAATCAGGTGTTTTTTGTTTTGTTTTGTTTTGTTTTGTTTTTGCTATCGGATTGCAGGAATTACCTGTATATCTTAGATGTTAACCTTTTATCTGATATATGATTTGCAAATATTTTCTCATTCTCTAAGTTGCCTATTCACTTGGTTGATTGTTTCCTTTGCTTCAGAAGTTTCTTTAATTCGGTATAATCCCATTTGTCCATTTTTGCTTTTGTTACCTGTGCTTTTGGTGTCATATTCAAGAAATCATTTTCAAGGCCAATGTCAGAAGTTTTTTTTCTGTTTGGTTTGTTTGTTTGCTTGCTTGTTTTTAGCAGTTTCATATTTTCAGGTTTTACATTTAGGTCTTTCATTCATTTTGAGTTGATTTTTGTGTATGGTGTGAGATAAGAGTTTAATTTCATTCTTCCGCCTATGGATATCCAATTGTCCCAGAACCACTTGTTTGAAGAAACTATTCCTGATTGTGTAGTCTTAGTGTCTTTGTTGAAGATCTTTGACCATATTTGCATGTGTTTATCTGGGGGCTCTATTCCGTTAACACTGGTCTCTGTGTCTCTCCTTATGCCAGTACTATAGTGTTTTGATTACTATAGCTTTGTAATGTGTTTTGAAATCAGGAACTGTAAGACTTCTAGCTTTGCTGTTCTTTCTCAGGATTGTTTTGGTTATTTTGGGTTCTTTGTGGTTCCATATGAATTTTAGGATTGTTTTTTCTATTTCTGCAAAAAGTGCCATTGGAATTTTGATAGGGATTTTAAAATATTGATGTTATAGATAAGTTTGGGTAGTATGGACATTTTAACACTATTAAATCTTTCGATCTATGAACACAGGATGTCTTTCCATTTATTTATGTCTTTAATTTCTTTCAGCAGCATTAAATTTCTTTCAACAATATGTACGTCTCTCACCTCCTTAAGTTTATTTCTAAATATTTTCTGTTTGACACTATTGTAAATGAGATTGTTTTCTTAATTTCCTTTTTAGAAAATTCATTATTAGCATATAAAAATGCCACTGATTTTTGTATATTGATTTTGTATTCTGTAACTTTGCCGAATTCTTTTATTAGTTCTAACAGGTTTTTGTTTTTGTTTTTGTTTTTTGGTGGAATCTTTAGGGTTTTATACATGTAAGATCACGTCATCTGTGAACAGAGATAATTTTACTTTTTCCTTTCTGATTTAGACGCCTTTTATTTCTTTTTCTTCCCTAATCGCTCTGGCTAGGACTTCCAGTACCATGTTGAATAGAAGTGTTAAGAGTGGGCATCCTTGCTCTTGTCCTGATCTTAGAGGAAAACCTTTCAGTTTATCACCACTGAGTATGATGTTAGCTTTGGGCTTTACATAAATGACCTTTATTTGTAGTCATTCATTTTACATTAAGATGCAGTAGAAAGTTTACTCATCAGGAAGAATTTTGAAGCATTTCCTCAGTGAAAGACCTTCCTCAGTACTACCTAATGTTTATTGAGAACATGTGTAGCTCTCCTACCATGCCAAGGGATCTTCAGTTGCTTACATTTCTAGACTCTGTGCAGAATAGAGGGAGCTGATATTCAGAGAAACCTATTTCATCTATCATTGCGTTTGACTTTTTGATACTGAGTATATAATTTTCCTTTTAGTCTTTTATAATTTCTAGGATGTGTTAGGAAGAGAGAGCTGTGATTTCCAAGTTCTTCCGTGTTTAAATATAAAATAAGAAGGGATGGAATTTTCATTTATTGAGCACCTGTTGTGCACTTGCACTCTGTAACTTTTAGATTAACCTCCCAAGTCTGTCTGAGTGAAACCTGCATGTTTCTGTGCTCCAGCATGCTGCATGGGAACCCTGAGCTACAAGGGAGGTAGCATTATCTCCATTTTACACAGGAAGGCGCTAGGGCTCAGAGAACTTGAATGACTTGCCCAATAGTGCACAGCTAGGAAATCACAGATGAGATTTGATCCCAGATTCAAGCACTCCCGCACATTCTATCCCCTGTTCAGTGTATCAGTGATTGTCCAGTGTCCTTTGGAACCCACAGGTGTAGTTTCACTTTGGCTCCCAACTGGAGTAAGCTGAAGTTTCCAGGACTGGCCCTTTTCCCACACCTCAAGTGATTCCCAGCCCACCCACCAAGCTCTGGTCTTGGTCTGATCGCCATCACAGAGATGCTTCAGCCTTCAGGACCTCAGTAGATGTCTGAGAGTTCGATGGCACCATTTATCTCCACATGTCTTATAAAATGCAAACAGTGATTTCAGTGCTCTACAGACCTCTAAGAGAAAAGTTTCGTTTTGTTGCTCCATGTGACTGAATAAAGACAACCCTGCTAATTCAACATGCAATCCAAACTATTTACAACCACTCACTCAACTTGTACACCAGTTAAACATTTGTTTTCCCTCCAAGTCCTGTGTTCTAGCTGGCTTTCAGTTCTAAATGCCTCCTGTATTTCTGATCGGAGCAGCTCAAGGTTTCCTCACAGATTCCTGGAGCAAAGAATTATGTAGGTTTGAGTTAGACAGACTTGGAAGAAAATGTCCTCCCATGCTTTTCATAGAAACAAGAAATAAAAATTCATTTGGCCCTTCCTCCTTAGCACTCACTCTCCTTCTCTGTGCTGAGTTTAGCTGGTTAGGCCTTAGCTCTGGGTCGGACACTTTATACAAGTGTTTATTTACTCTCTATGTGGTGTAGCTAGGGCACTAGACTGAATACTTTGGCTTCTTCCTCAAACTCCTGCCCAGAAATGGGCATGCAGTGTGATCTTGGGCCTTTGTCTTAGCTGCAGTGTCTTCTTATTTATTCAATAGGCTTAGGAATGTCTTTCTTACTAAGAAAATTTATGTGCAGGTTTACAGTCATTACTTAATATGTGAACATTTATTCACTTATCTAACATGCATTTATTGAGTACTTACTTTTTTTAGGTCCTTTCATAGTCTTAGGTCTTTTCGAGGATATTTTCATGATTTGTTACTATAAGTGCTATAAAAATAACAATAATGATGAAGATATTATTGGTCAACCTTCCGTAATTGTTGCTGTGTGCTAGGAGCTTTTCTATACATGTGATAATATATTAATTGATTTAATCTTCACAACAATCCTATGAGATAGATATTATTTTTCTCCACTATAGAGCTGAAGGATTGAGGTTCAAGTAGTTAAATGACTTGCCCAAGATTGTACAGCTAGAAAGTGGCAGAACCTGGGTTAGAGCAAAGGTGGTCTGACTCTAGAAGTCATATTCTTAACCACTATGCTATTCTACCCCTCTCAGAATACACAGAATTATGAATGGATAGAAGAAGGACTTAAAATTTTGTCTAGGTAGTGATAGAAGGATTCACAAGAAGGTGACATTTGAAAAGTAGTGTTTCAGGGATAGGAAAGATTACACTCAAGGACAAAGAGGAGTGTTGAAGAACCTAGAGGTTTTGTGGCTTGCGGGAGCGGTGGTAAATGGGCGAGAAGTGAACCATGGTGCAAGCTCTCCTAGATTAGTGAGAGACCTGGTCATGGGAGTGGAGGGGAGGGCATCTGGGTTTCTCTTTAGAATGTTCTGGAAATCCCCATGAGGTTTAAATAATGTCTCAGTTCTAAAGGAGGAACAAATGGTGTCCCGCGCACACAGTCTAACATGTACCAATTCCTTGTTGAAGATATCAGAGGAAGAGATCGAAAGGATCATGTCTGGGCAGGAATTTGAGGAAGAGGCCAATCACTGGAGCAACCATGGTGACAGCGACCACAGTTCCCCTGGGAACAGGGCTTCAGAGAGCAACCAGCCCTCACCAGGTTCCACACTGTCCTCCAGGTGAGCTTCAAGGCAAACCCAGCATCACCTAGGGGTCACCCAGAGAGTGGACCCATGAGGAGCCCTCTGGTCTGGGTATTCCTGCCAGCCTGTCTCAGCCATTGTACTCTTGCTCCCTCAGTCCTTTGGGGTAGGGCCCAGGATGATGCAAAACGGCATTCGATAACCCATTTTTTTGCTGAAGACCTTGAAAATGTCAGCAGTCTCTTCTGCAGACTGATGAAGTGCTATAGCTGCTCTCTGTGCCCATACATTCTTCACCTAACAGAACGGCAGGTTAAATGTAGCTCTTTTCTCGCATTTACTTTATCACTGAAATAAAACAAGCCACACTGACAATATTAAATTAAGTTATAATTTCTCTGCTTCAGCAAGAGTGAAGATTTTCACTTTATAAATTTTAAGAAACAGTGAGTCTATGGCCATGCTACCCTGAACAAGCCTGATCCCGTCTGATCTCAGAAGCTAAGCAGGGTCGGGCCTGGTTAGTACTTGTATGGGAGACCACCTGGGAAGACCAGTTGCTGTACGTGTAAAAAATAAAATTAGGGATTGTAAGCTGACAAGGTCCTTGGCATTCTGTGAGGTCAACCAAGGGTTGCCTAGCCTAAAAAGTACAAATAAATAATTTTAAGAAACGGTGAAAACTTTTAACCTAGTCAGATTTGCTGCTGTCATGGAATACCAATTTAGAGACTCTTGGTTCAAGATTGGTGTCTTAAGTTAGTTGTTAGGTATGAAATATAGCCCTTGGCCACCAGGGAAGGCTTTCTTTGCCCAGAAATATTTCTTATGGGAAAGAGATCAACAAACTGTCTGAAAAGGCCAGATAGTAAATATTTTAGGTATTGCAGGGCTACGGTATAGGTCTCAACTACTCACCTGCATTGTCAGAGTGTAAAAGCAGCCAGTGACAATAGGTAAATGAATGAGTGTGGCTATGTTCCAATAAAACTTCATTTACCAAAACAGGTCCTGGGCCATAGTTTACTGACCCCTATTATAAGGGATGCAGCTAGGTAAAGCTGTAGGATTTTTTTTTTCTTTTTAATTAGTTGACATTGGCTAGAATTCTCCAAAAAGGAGAAGGAAAATAAGAATCTACCTTTTTCTTCATATTTTATTATAACCTTTATTCATTCAGTTGTTCCTTAGTTTGTTCCTTCCTTTGCATGTTTAGGGAGTTGTTGCCACATGCTGGGTTCCTTGCTGGGTGCTGGATTTGTTTTGTGCAAGGCACTTAGCCTGTCTGTGCCTTAGTTTTCCTAACAGTAAAACACAAAAGAACGCCCCCCCCTCGGAAAAAAGCACCCACCTTTGTTATCTTAGTCTGAGTATCAATTAAGAATTCTCCAAATGAAGGATGCATTTAGTCATTATTTATTCAGTGTCCGCTCTGCCAGGTCTTGGGTGTCTAGTGGTGAGCCACACATAACACTCACATAGTTTCTCTCTCTCTCTGAAAAGGAAGAGATGTGTGTAACCATTAATTATGTCCCTGGCTTGATGAAGACAGACTGCATGGCCGAAGACCACCTGAGCCACCTCTGGCTCATCTCCTCTGAGGAGGCAGTAGACCTGCTATGGTTCTGCCTGACGCGAGACTCTTCTCTCCAGCAGGTCTGTGGAACTAAATGGATTCATGGCATTCAGGGAGCAGTACGTGGGGATGTCTGTGCCTCCACACTATCAATACATACCGCACCTTTTTAGCTATTCTGCCCACTCGCCACTTCTGCCCCCACAAGCTCGCAGCCTGGATCCCCAGTCATACAGTCTGATTCACCAGCTCGTGTCAGCTGAGGACCTGGAGCCATTGGGCACACCCATGCTGATCGAAGATGGGTGAGTGAGTCCTGCCCTGTTGAGCCCTTGCAGCTTCACAATGTCCTCTGCCCCACACCCACCTTCATCCCTGGCAGTTATACCCTTGGGCTTCAGAATGAGTTGGGGACAAGTGAGGACCCAGCATCAGAGGACAGATCTGTGCTTATCTTTGAAGTCAGTGGTCCTTCATTTTTCTCTTGAGCATATTTTTTCTTAGAGTTGGGGCTCTTTATCAGTCTCTACGGAATTGGGAGTAAAGGGCTTTTGTTTCTGCTTAGGCCTAGGTAAGCCAGCCCCTGGGATGAGTCATCGCTGTTGAGCCGAAGATAAGCTATAGTTCTGGGCTCCTAAACAAGGCACTCAGGGCACTCAGGTTGTGGCCTGGCTGCATTTCTAGCCAACACACCCATGGGTACCCTGGTACCCTGTGCTCTGTGTGCAGGCCTGAGTGGGCGGAAGGGGATGATAACCTTATAGCCCTCTGTCGGCTCTCTCCACGTAGATAGCACAGGCTGTAGCCCCCACCCCTCCCATTGCACTCGTTACTCCTTTGGCTTGGAGCATAGGCTGTGTGAGTGTTTCCAAACTTAGACACCCCCCAAAAGGTATCCTGAGATTTCTTAAGCTAGTCTCTACTTTCAGAGAGGAAATTTAAATATCTACCTACAAGAAGGCCACACAAAACCTTTATAAATCTGGATAGGAGGGTGTGGAGAAGAATCATGCCAAGGAGCCTTGCGAGGAAGAAAATCTGGACCCCTTGTCATCCAGGCCAGACGTGAGAAACGCCCTGCTCCTTCCCTCCTCCAGCAGGAGTTTGGCAGGGCGGAGCGACTCTAGTCCCTGAACTCTCACCACCAGGGGGCGCAGTGAGAGCAGGAAAGCTGCTGAATTTGTTCTGCTCTCTTTCAGCCATCTGGCCCCAGGCTCGTTTTTCTACTCATTCCTGTATTTGGTGGGTACCAGATCCCCCTAATGGGGCCCTGATTGCCAAAACTAGTGCAGGAGTGACTGGGAATTTTCTCTTGACACATGAAACGTTAATGGACACCAACATTCAAAGTCATGCTCCCTGCTAATTGTACAAATTTCTAAGCCTCCTTTCTTCTCAGCAGCCATTTCTCACCAGACCGTCTCTTCAGGCCTGAGCTCGCTGCTGGCCCCAGCCCTGCCCTTTTATCATTAGACTGAATTGAACGGAGCTGGGATCCATGGTCAAGGGCAAGGAGCCCACTGCCAGACCCTTTGTGCCTTTGGGCATACCTTCTCCCTGTGTCCCCCATCCTCACCCTCTGCCACTGCAAGTGACATGCTCCTGTCCCTGCCCCCAGATACGCTGTGACCCAGGCAGAGCTGTTTGCGCTGCTCTGCCGCCTGGCCGATGAGCTGCTCTTTAGGCAGATTGCCTGGATCAAGAAACTGCCTTTCTTCTGCGAGCTCTCAATCAAGGATTACACGTGCCTCCTGAGCTCCACGTGGCAGGAATTAATCCTGCTGTCCTCCCTCACCGTTTACAGCAAGCAGATCTTTGGGGAGCTGGCTGACGTCACTGCCAAGTACTCACCCTCTGATGAAGAACTACACAGGTGAGGGCTCCTGGCTGGGGAGAAGTTCCCAAGCAACCAGTTGTCAAACCCCCACCCCCCTCATTCATTGTCTTTCCTGCAAAGTGGCAGGGTTGCCTGGCACTCCAGAGGTTGGGCATTAAATCCACACAGGGTTGGATCCGAATCTTCACACTGCCATTGACTAGCTTTGTAGCCTTGGTCAAGTCTGTGATCCTCAGGTTCTGAATTTATAAAATGAGATAATGCCGGTACAAACAACAAATGGGATGATAACCTCCCCAGCAAGGTAGTTGTGAGAAATAAATGATATTGTGCAGCAAAGCGTAGCAGAGTGCTAAGCTGTTACCTTTATCACATCTGGATTACTGAGGTAAGATAATATATCTGGGAAGAACAAAAGTCTAAACTTCACTTGTAAAGTGAAGGCCTTTGAGCTATAGTTTACAATCTGAGAACAAGACTTAAAAGTCGCTGTGATACCTACTGTGTGTCAGACACTGGGCTTAGTATTTTATATGATTGTCTTATTTCTCACAGCCTCCAGCATTATAGGCGTGGTTATGTTTATTTTATAAATGAGAAAACGAAAGTTCAGAAAGACCTGCCCAGCTGCAGAGCTTAGGCTCTTTCAGTGCATCTGAGGTGCTGTGAGATGCTAAGAGCATGGGGCTGAGAGACTGTTGTTCTCCTTGATGTTTTCTAGCATAAAGTCTCATCCCAGCTGGCCGGGTTCCTTCTGATTTCCCTGTGTAGAACAGATCTTTTATTCACTCATTTTGGAGCCCTGGAGCACATGGTGACACTCCCAAATCAGGACAAAGTGATGTTGATACAACTTTTTGGCTTATTAATTTATCCATGTGAAAAATATAGCTTAAATCGTGTGTGTGTGTGTGTGTGTGTGTGTGTATTTTTTTTTTTTTCTAGGCAAGGCAACCCTTGGTTGACCTCACAGATTGCAAGGACCTTGTCAGTTTACAATCCCTTATTTTTTAAATTTTTTACGCCTACAGCACCCAGTCTTCCTAGGTGGTCTCCCATCCAAGTACTAACTAGGCCCGACCCTGCTTAGCTTCCGAGATCAGATGGGGTCAGGCTTGTTTAGGGTAGCATGGCCGTAGACTCTTAAATCATATTTAAATAGACATTTCAGTAATTCATCTTTATTGAACAGTTTAAAATAATGGAAAGCATAGGATTCCAGACACCAAGAAAGAGGGAAGAAAAAGTGCCCCCACTGATGAAAGCTGGAGAGAGCGAGGTACCAGCTTCCACACTTCTGTACACAGGACTGGGGTATACCTCCCTCTGGCACCCAATCACATGGCATAAAGACAGGCGGAGATTTGGCTAGAAGCAAAGCCCCGAACCCTCGAGGGCCCTGTGCACAGCTGAGGGAGGGAGGAGTCCGGGTGTTGACTTTCCCTTCTGGTTTTCTAACTTTTCCTTTTTAGTGATGTTTACTAGCTTTAGAGTGATCTATATGACAGAGTTTTGAACCTAGCTGACACTTCGTCCTATAAACAGAGCTATCTGATTTTGCAAATGACCTAACCCCTTGTCTTGAGCCTCTAATTCATTGTTTCCATCAAATTCCTATCTCCGGCTCTGTAACTGTGGGCTGAGTGTTTGGATAGCAGTCAGCCTGCTCTAATACCACCAGGGTTTGCAGAGCTGGCCCAGCGGGCCTGGCCTCCCTGGAATCTACCAGTGCAGCCTGGGACTGCCTCTGGAATCAGCCTCAGCCAGTGGGCTCCACTCCCTGTAGAGTGATGGGTTTCCCCAGGCCTTATGCAGGTGGAAGTGACCACTGGTCATGTGGGGCCTCTCTGGTTTTGAGCGTCATAAGGCACCCCACCCCGGTGTATCTAATCTCATGCACCCCAAGAACAAGGCAGGGGCCAGTAACAGCTGAATTAGCAAGGGAATTTTTATTTCCTAGGAAGCCTCCTATCCGAGGAGAATCTAGAGCTGCATTGTTCATTTTGGTAGCCACTAGCCTCAGGGGGCTTTTAAAATTTTAATTAAAATTAAACAAAATTAAAAATTCAGTTCCCTGCTTGCACTAACCACCTTTCAAGTGCTCAGTAGCCACCTGTGGCTAGCGGCTGCTCTGCTGGACAGTGCAGATCCAGAATGTTTCCATTGTCGCAGAAAGTTCGTCAAAATGCTGACTCGAATACATCAGTTGCTGCTGAGCTCCCAAATGGGTTTGAGGATTAAAAAAAAAAAAAAAACAAACAGATTTTTTTGTTAGGACTCTTACTGCACTATGGAAGCCTTCAATGGAAAAACTCAGGTTAGACTTCAGCATGTTAGTTCTGAAACCAGGCCCATTTACCCAGCACCTGCTTGTATGCTGTGGGGAAGGGGCACTGGGAGTACAGACGATGCAGACATGGTTTCTGGCTGAGATGAGAGCCCCTATTCTTGGTTTAGGGGATTGGGAGACAAATAGAAGGAAATACAACCTACAATCTGGGGTGATATCGTTGGAGATCGAGGGGCATATGAGGGACTACAAGCATAGACTAGGGAGTGAGTTATTCTACTCAATCAAATAATGCTTGCCAGAGGAAGACATTTGAGCCATACCTTGAAGTGAGAGTTTTCTAGGTAGATTATAGAGAACAGGATGAAGGCAGGAGAATTACACAAAGTCCTGAAAGTTAGATATCCTAGATGGTTGCTTTTTGCGGAAAACCAAAAGCAGTCCATGGATTAGGGTACAGAGAGAGAGTACCTGAGAGACAGAGATGAGGGAAGAAGCGGCTAGAGAGAAGGATGCAGAAAGGACAGGTCATGAAGGTGCTCAGATGCCAATCTAAAGGATTTGGATTTTGTCTAAATAGTATCGTCATGGGACATTTTTAAGTGGAGCAATGGCATGGTCAGGTTGCATTTCAGAAAAATCTCTGTAGCTGTACAGCTCGGGATGGATTGACACGGACAAAACTAGAGGACAGCATCTAGATAGGTAGCCAGCCGTTTGATAGCTCAGCTAAAAGGAAACAAGGCCTGGACAAAGCAGCAGTGACTGTGTCGCTGAGTAGAGAGGGCAGCACAGAGTTAAGATGTGGCAAGGAGGAAAAGTCAGGAGGACTTCAGTGAGTGGAAAGAGACTGGCCACCAGACCAGTTGTCTTAGCCAAAGTGATGGAGCTGGGAAGAACAGGCTGAGAGATGAGCCACTCACTCTGAGTTTGATTTGGGGTCTGTTGAGTCTGAGATGCATGTGGAACTGCCCAAGAGGTCAGAGGAAATGGAACTATGAAAACCTCCGGAACCAGGTTCATCACTGTAAAGCAGTCTCCACTCTGCTGGAAACCCAGGGCGTGGAGTCTGTAATTGGCCGTAGCTCTTCCCCACCTTGCTTGCCCCCGCGTTACTCCCACTCCCCCAGATGCCTTTACTTTTTCACAGCTCTGGAGTGCAAGTGAGTTCCTGCTGTCATGAAAAGGCTTTTCCCAGATGATACATGACCCCCTCCTTTTCTCTTCTCAAATATCGAATCAAATTTATGGTGCCCGTTTTCCTTAATCAGGCTGTTATCAGACAGTGAGCTGGGTGAATTTGATTTAAAGCAGATTGTAGCACCAGCCAGTGACTGCTCCTGGCCCTAATCAAGACTCCTTCACTCGCAGGAGAAGATGCCTTGCACTGGATGGGCTTTAATGGGTACTTCTGCCTCGTGAGCATTAGCTCCATTTCTGCTAGATCTCTGGAAATTTCCTTCCAGTTTCCCACTCAGACCCGGGCTATGAGGTTCAGGAAACACACACAGTCTTTTCTTTTTTCTGTGGTAGTGGGAGTGATCGTGTCGATGCTATTAATAACGATAACAGCTAAGGATTATAGACTGTTTATTGTGCCAAATTCCATCTTAAGTGCTTTGCAAAAACATTATTTGTTTAGGCCTCACCACCACCCTACGAGACTATACTAACACTATCCCTGTTCTACAGATGAGGAACATGAAGTTCAAAGAGGTGAAAATGCAAAGCTTCAAAGCTAGAAAGAGATGGAGTTAAGATTATTACCTAGATCTTTTGTGCTCCAAAGCCAGGCTCTTCACCATTACCCTATGCTAAAGTCTCTAGCCTTCTGGAAAGTTCGATTTTCTGGAATGTGTCCTGGAGCTAGTCTTACTTTTCATCTTGGAATCTGATGTGGGTACTGAGATGGCAGTTTCTCTACCATTGTGGCTGATAACTGCTCCTGGGGGTAGGTACATTTAGATGAATGAAAAAGAGACAACTGGGCCTCTCAGCCCCCTTAATGGGACATAACTTACGTAGTGTCAGCTTCAATTGCTGACTGAATGGTCCAGTGGTTTGGGGGATCCTGGCAGGAATGTTTTCCTTGTCCTAGCATGCTTGCGTAATGGGAACCTAGAAGAAGAATGGGTGTGTTTGTCCAGCTTTCTGGCTTTGACTGCTGATAACTTGTAGACGGGAATACAGGGGCGTTAGAACTGTGGAGTGGGCTGGTGTGGAGGAGGCATGGCTGCAGGAGGAAGCAGGCCCATGGGACAGAGAACAGTTTGTTTATCAAGGGGTGGGATGCGGGCTGTGGAAGAAAGCTTTGCAGTCAGGCTGTGGAGACTGAGTGGGGGCTGCTGGGCTAGCTGCCAGCCCCCCCACACTGCCAGGGGTCCGTGGTGGTGGCCTGTCCTAAGAAATTTGGAAAAGAGGTATGTGCTCTCCCCAAGAGAAAGGGCAAATCTGGGGCATGTGCTCAGGCCAGACACTCGGGAGCTCCTTTGTGCCCCTCAGGTCAAGACTCGGCCTGGAGCAGGTTTGGCACTCCTGGCCAGGGGTCTGGCTGACAGCCACACACCTGCAGGCTCTGCAGTGCCAGAGTGAGCACTTGGGGCGAGAGGTTGCTGATTAAGGGAGAGAGTGTTATCTTCACTTGCTACACCGCCACCAGACAGATGCTGACACTGCACCCTCCTTTGCTGTGCCCTACCTGGATGACCCCGTCCCCGCCTCACCCCTCCAAGCAGACACTAGAGGGAAGTTGCGCCGAAGACCCTTTCCTCTTGAGAACAGAAATGGCCAACCAAGTACTGTGTTGAGGAGTGACCTGCACCCCAGGGCACGCTGCCTCCTACGAGTCTCCGCCTAACAGGAGCTCCACCGGGCAGCTCTGCGTGCTGAGAAACCCAGCACCCACTCTGGGTTGGGCCCTGGGCTGTTGCTGTGGAACAGAGAGCTCCCGAGGTCCCCGTGGCAGCCTGTGGTAGCCTTCCCCAGTTACCAGTTACGGGCAAGCGGAGATGGTGTAGTGCTGAGAGAGTGACAGGCTTAGAATTAGAAAACAGACTGTAAACCTTGGGGAAGGCATCTTTTGCTTCCTCACCCCTAACAAAGTGACATTACTAATCTCAAAAGTCGTCAGGAGAGTAAACTGTTAAGAATGTAGTAGGGACACAGTAAATAACCTCTGAGCTTTGTTTCTACATGTGAGCGAAGAAGATTATAACATCCATTTGGGTCATTTATTGGGAGTATCCAGTGAAATAATGTATATAGAATATTTAACTAAGTGCCTGGCAAGGAGTAAACACTCAATAAGTGGTAGAATGGTAGGTAAAGTTATTTATAGTGGTTATTCAGTATAAATTTGTCTGTCAGCTAGTCTGGGAAAATATCAATAAAGTTGTAAGAGCCAGTAAGTGGGCCAGGCGCAGAGAGAAACAGAGTCAGCCATCCTAGCTCAGATCAGCAGGCTGAAAGAAGCCCCAGCTCTGTCTGACTGGGAGCCGGCCTTGAGGCAGATGGTCAGAGCTCTGATTGCCGGGAGCTGCTCTGCGGCTCCCCCTGGTGCTTGCGAGGTGCAGGTGCCTCTGGCCCCAGCCAGAGCCAGGCTTTCCCAGTTGAAGGGAAATATCCGGCTTGCCCAGGAAGCCGAGCCCTTGCAAAGCCTCACAGTCAACACAGAAAGCAGTAGTGCATCTGCATGTATTCTGGATTCTACCCAGTTAGGGCCTTCTTGCCTGGCACTGAGCTGCAGCTCCCAGATCTGAACATAATCACTAGGAAGCAGTTCTGGGCCGAGCATCTCTCTGTGAATGAGCTGTATCTAAGGCCTGTTGGGAGCTTGCCTTGGCCCACAGTCCAGCCCACTCCTGGAAGGGCAGAGGCTTGGTCTGACCTCAGATTTCATAATTGCCCGCTTCCCCATTAAACCTTTGTGTCCTTGATTTGATGGTATCTCATCTCTGACATGAGACATTCCCCACTATGACCCAGAGTATTAGTCCCCCAGCCTGGGGCTCCTTTGCCTAAAACTTGGTCTTTCCTCAAGGAGCTTATTGCTAATCCCAAGAAAGGAGCATTGAGTCTTCTCTGCTAGGGGGTGCCACCTTAGATATTGGGAAAGCCAAGGCCTTGGGGAGTTAGACCAGATTCCAAGTTCTAGCTCTGCCACTAACTAGCCGCAAGCTTGTGGACCGGCCCCTCTCTTCTTTGAACTTCACTTTCTCATCTGTACAGTGGTGTTGATAATCTCACCTAGCCCATAGGGCTGAGAAAATTAAATGAGATAATGCACATAAAGTGCGCGGCAAAGAGACTGGCATGGCACGGAGGTTCAGTTGCTGTTTCCCTCCCTTCCTAGACACAGTCAGGGATATCAATAAAAAATTTTCACTGTGCCTAACCTCAGCCCTGCTGGAAACGTGAGGCTAAACAAATACAATCCACAGCCTTTTCTGCATTGTGGCAGAGAGTCACCATGGCAGCCACCACTGACACTGCAGGCTGCATCTCAACAATAGGAGTATATTAATAATGTCATTTTCCTCCGCATTTACATCCCAAACCTCCTTTGGCCCTTGTTCCCCCAAGCAGGCAAGCATTATTCTTGTACAGAGGAGGACCTCAAAGCTTAGAGGGATCAAATGACTTTCCCAAGGTCTGGTAGATTTCATGTGATGGAGCTGGATTTGATCTTAGAGTCGATTGAGCCCACCCGACCTCGGGACCAAAAGCTTGTTTGAGCTGTGCTTCATAAACGGTTCCGGATTACATTTCCCCCATTCTCTTTCCTACATTAGATGCCTTAAGGAGCTATAGGAGACCTCTGTCTTCCCTCCTCTGTCCTCCACTGGTGTCAGAGCCCACTGCTAACGCCTGTGTCTGTTCTCCAGATTTAGTGATGAAGGGATGGAGGTGATCGAGCGGCTTATCTATCTGTATCACAAGTTCCATCAGCTAAAGGTTAGCAACGAGGAGTATGCTTGCATGAAAGCAATTAACTTCTTAAATCAAGGTGAGTGGCTTGGAGGGTGGAAAGAAGGGGTTTTCGTTTGTTTGTTTGTTTGGCCAGTGAGCATTTGCCCTCATGTTTCATGCTCCCTTTACCCTCAGGACTGTCACACAGAGTCTGACGTACCTTGTGGGTACTAATCTCGGAAGGCCTGTGCTCCCCTCATCACCATCCTGGCCTTCTATAGTGCAGGGCATGCTCTTAAGTTTGTCTTCAAACCTAAATGCCACAGTCTCTATAACTCATAGCGGAAGGAAGAGGATTCGCTTTGTTTAGTCAGTTTCAATGCATTTAAACGCAGACACCAAGGACAGTACATGCGTCATTTAAAATATGTACCAAGTTTACCAGTGACTGAAGAAGAGCGGAGTGACTGATGAAACTATCAGAGATAAGGCCTCTGTGACAGGCTGGCAGTGGTTCTGACAGTCCCTTCAAGGCAGAGTGGGGGTGCACAAAAACTCACATGCATGTCAAGCATGGCTTTTAGTTAGAGATGTGCTAGATGTGGGCCATGTGGAGAATTACCAGCAAAGTGGCACTTGGTAGCTGCTGGTAACCAGAGTGTGAAGGAGAAGTTGTATTGTTTTTTGAAAGTAGCATATGAGTATGAGTGCTTTACTCTCAGCATGGAATTGGGCTGTTTCGCTGCCTGTGACATTATAAGTGCTCCATTCCGTACTCAGTCCGGAGACTCTGGGTCCCCGCCTCTTTGCTCACACTAGCCAAACCTCTTCCTTCTGCTTCCGCACCATTCATGCATTTATCTGGTGTTCTGTGTGCTGCCTCTAGGCCAGGCCCTGTGGTGAGCATTAAAGACATTGAAAAATAAATTAGATCCTAGGTCCCTGGCCTCAAGAAATATACTGTGATGGCACATGACACATTACTTGACCTTCAGATGAGGGGAGATCAGTAGCAACTACTTGGAGGAGAAATCCAAGCTGGGCCTCAAAGGCTGGATAAGGTTTATATATAGAATACCTATATTCTATATATAAAAAGGGCAGGTTGGAAGGGTTGTAAAGAAATGAGAGAGAAATCTCTATAGAAGAAACTGAGTGACATCCCAGACAGAGGGATACAAGCAGAAACACATGAGACCGTGTGTGCGTACACGTACGAGCATCAATGTGTAGGTATCAGCGAGATTTCTGATGGACTCTGGCAAAGAACAGATTTAAAGATTATGAAGGATAAATTAGGAAAAGTAGATTATTCGGTCAGTTGTTCAACATCTACTGGTGCCTGTTTTATGCTAAGACCTGTGCTGGGAGCTGGGTATGAAGTTCAGAAAGATGCAGCCTAGCCCTCAAGGGGCTCAGTCTAGTGATTGTCCTGTATAATTTTTTTCCTTGTTTATCTGATTTCCCTTATCCAGAACTTTGTTCCTCCATGTCAGAAAGAAAAAAGATACTGTTGTGACATTTAATGACTTTTAAGATGCACATATTCAAAGAGTTGGTGTTTCTTCCATATTAGAAAGCCTCTCCCATGTCCTGTGTGATTTTCTTCACAGATATCAGGGGTCTGGCCAGTGCCTCACAGCTGGAACAGCTGAACAAGCGATATTGGTACATTTGCCAGGATTTCACTGAATATAAATATACACATCAGCCCAACCGCTTTCCTGACCTCATGATGTGCTTACCCGAGATTCGATATATTGCAGGTAACATTCTGGCTGCTGGGCTTCCATCCCTTTCTTGCTTCTCTTAGATCTGTGAAGAGAAGATCTTGTGAAGAGAAGGTGGCAAGCAGTGTTCTCAGGATGCTTGTCCCAGGCCCATCACCAGCTGCATAAAAGCACTCCTACCCTTGCCCTCAGCAAAGTTGTATTATAACGAGAAGTTTGTGTTGTGTTTATAGGGAAGAGAATCTAACATTTCCTTAGGATTTATAACGTGCAGAGTACTTTGTAAGTCTTATGTATCATTTAACCTCAGAACAATCTCTGGAAGGTTGGTGATATTATAGCCATTCTGTGGTTGGGGAAACAGGCTCAGAGTTTCTTAAATTAATTTCATTTCCTGAATCATTTACTATAAAAGGATGGATTATATGGTATGTGAATTAAAAATTATATCTCAATTTTAAAAATTAACTTCATTTCCTAGAGTTGCCTATAGGTTTTAGGGGACCATTTAAAGCAATATCTTTAAAATGATTCTTAAAAATCTTATGTTTGTAAAGGAATTTTTGTTTTGTGGTCTTGACCCCCATCTGAGCTTCTTGACATTTAATAGGTCCATTTAAATATAAAATCTTGGCTTTAGTCGTTATTACGTTACTTCATTTGGTAAAGATTCCTATTTATAGTTACCCAAAACATACTGAGATGCATCTCAGAAATGTGACTTCTAGATTGAGATTGTTCCTGTCAAATTCAACACAGTTTTGAAGGAAAAAATTTTTCTATTTGACAAAACAATTTTTGTTCTACTTTTTGAGCCCAAAGTAAACTAGCAGATGTAAACCGGACCTAAACTTTTGGAATTTTAGGGATATTTTGATATTTTTGTCTCAGCATTTTCAAAACTATGTCGTACTAAACTAGATATTAATCAGGTGCTCTCTGAAATAAAGAGAAGTCAGTGACTATGCCCAATTCCCCCATGGAGCTGAGTTCTGGACCCAGGAAGCACTTTGAAACTCCTGGGAAGCTCTTTAAAAATACCTGTGCTTGCGTTGCACCTCTGGAGTCTGCTTTAATTGGTATGAAGTGTGGCCTGGGCATTGGTATTTTTTTAACTCCCCAGGTGATTCTGAGCTACTGTCAGAGAGGAGGGAACCACAGCCTGAGCTGTTCACAGAGTGTATTGGATACTCTGAGAAGTCCTCCAACAAAGAAACCTGTATACCTTTTTTAACCCTGAATTTCTCAATGTATTCATCCCAATGACACCTCCATCTCCTTTTCCCCTCAGTACTTTTATTAACCCATCATACTACTATGAAGAGCAATGTTTTATAGAATGCTAGAGAATCTACCAGAAAAAAAAAAGAACAGGATATAAGTTTCTCATGGTATTTTAGCTCTAACAGAGCATCTAGGAATACCTCTCAGTTTCAGATTCCTCATCTGTAAAATAAGGATAAAAAGTAGTATCTGCCACACAGAAATATTGTGAGAGTTAAACGAGGTAATGCAAGTATTCCCCGGATGGTGGCCATGATTATAGCTTGCACCATCACTAGAATCCCGAGGGCACCAGAATGGGCCTGCGTGTCAGGATGTTAGCCCATCCGTCTGACCTGTGATGCTCCTGGCACTTTCCTTGCCCCAGCCACTCAAAAAGGTGACATTCTCCTTTCACCAACCCAAGAGGAGACAGATAGGCTCTTCCATCAGCAGCCACTGCTAACTCTTCTTTTCCCACCTTGTCCCCAGGAAAAATGGTGAACGTTCCCTTGGAGCAGCTGCCCCTCCTCTTTAAGGTGGTGCTGCATTCCTGCAAGACAAGTGCGGGCAAGGAATGACCTGTCCCCAGCGCCCCTCCTCAGGCCAGCCACAAAGCCTTGGGTGGGCAGGACAGGCTCCAGCAGAAAGAGCCAGAGAGACCAGCATGGAGGCTGTGGAGCAGTGTTTCCGGTTGCCTCCATAGCAAGAAGAGTTTTTGTTTGTTTGTTTTTTTAAGCTCATTTTTCTATATATTTATTTCACGACAGAGTTGAATGTATGGCCTTCAACATAATGCACATGCTTTTGTGTGAATGCAGCCGATGCATTTCCTTGCAGTTTACAGAATGTGAAGATGTTTAATGTTACAGTGTTGTCATTGTTTAGAGATAGTTCTTTTGTATTTTGAGGGAGGGTGGGATGGGGCCGAAATGACTAGTTCCATAATGTTGACGACGACTACCTCAGTGGAAAGGGGGGGGTGTGGCCATCCCCACTTTTTCCACGTGTTCTCAGCAGACTCAGACATTTGTCTGTCAGAGAGCAAACTGCCTTTTTCTAGCCACAGAATTGCCAGGTAAAAGCACACACCGTAGAAGGGCAAAGCAGGATTAGGAGGTTCCCTGAGCGAAGCGGGCGAGACAGTGGAGTAGGGTGGGAGACGAGGATCGAAGCCGCCATCTCTTTTCTTTGGAGAGCATGAAGGCTGAGAGAGTAGGGCACAGTGACCAAGTCTAAGTTAGGTGTCCTCCCTCCAGACAAGTCCTCAGAGAGGAGGGTTTCTGTTCTCACCTCTCTGTGCGGCCTCCCTCCCACCATCTGAACCACCGCTGTCAGTTTCTGCCACTGGCAACTTTCATCCAGGCAGAGTCCTGACGATAAGGTAATCCTTGGGACTTGCCTGCCAGCTCCCTTGGGGCTCACAGCTACCTAGCTTCCTTACGTAGATGGACCAAGGCCTACCTTCCTAGACTCCCTGCCTCTCCTTTACAAATTTGACTTCCTCTGAATTGACCCTCTAAAAAAACAGCTGAACAAAATGTCATGCTCTGAATCCTGGTGCCCCGTACTGATTTATTCTCCTTTCACCTTGCTTTCTTAAAGGGGGAGTGGGACAAAGTTCAGACTGCTGAAAGAATAAACACTCCTCCTTTGGAGTTCTCCGTTCCTCCCCCACCCCACCGCACCCCACCCCAGGACTGAATCTAAAACCCACAGTCTCTTTTTCAAACAGTGGAGGACTGTTCACCCATCTGCTGACCAGAATTTTTGCCCTTACATTCTACTCCAAGTTCTCCTAACCTCTCCGAAACAAGACTGGGTTTCCCCAGAACTGAGAGCCCGAGGCCAGAGTGGCCCAGCTGCTCCTTGGAGCACCAGCAGCCTGGCTGCCCGAGGCCCAGAGGGCTGCAGTCCCAAGCACCTGGCGGGGGCGGGGGGCTTTAAACTACCTCATGTTCTAAGGGTCTGGCTGCCCCCTCTGCAGATACGGCCCAGACCCCTTGTTCTTTTGCTCCCTGCCCCACCTAGTCCCAGAAGGTGTCCCTGACCCTCTTGGCTTTGGCCAGTGGCCGCACCATATCGGTCTTGAAACTCTCAGGTGCTTCTCAATTCTCTGCCTTACTATTGCGGTTGTCCCCGCCTTCACCCAGGTACCTTGCAGCCAACAGACCAGAGGGCTGTGTCCCTGGGTGGGTTTGAGGGGCCTTTAGCACCTCCTGCGTGTTTCATCAAAGGCCATTTGCTCTCTTCCCAGCTCAGCCTAGCAAACTGACCAGTGGACCACCACATCGTGTGCAGACCGGGTGGTCTGCGTCAGATCGTAAAGTTTTCCTTCCATTGAAAGTTACGGGTACTAGCAGAGTGATGACTTTGTCCCTTGATGGATCTAAAACTCAGAGCATTACTCCTCAATGCCAGTCCCCCAACTGCTCTGAGAGAGAAAGGTGTGTTCCTCAGGAAAAGCTCTAACCAGAACGGTTTCCACATGTCAGTGGGAAGATTTGTGTGTGTGTATCTGTTTATTTCTCAGTTCACAATATTTTTGTTTCCCTAACTGTTTTCTTTAACCAGCTAGATCACATTCTTTGGCCACAGGTCAGACTCCGAGCTGCTTTCCTCAACGTGGGAGAGACACGTATCAGAGACCCCTTCTCCAGGATGGCTCCTCTGTGCAGTATCTTTCTTTGCTTAGATCTCAGTCTGTCAAATTATTTTTTTTAGATGCCTTTTCTCTTAAATCAAGCATTTTAGCGGTTGTGTTTGGGTGTCAAAGGAAATTGCTCTCTGATGAGGCAAGAACATGTCTCTCCAATAATGCAGCATTAAACAGAGCAAGTTGTTAATTTGTGGAGGGGGGAAAGGTTCTGCAAGTTGCCATTGTACAAATCCATTTTTACAAATGTTTGCAGCAGATTCCACAGAACAAAGAGCCCATTCATTGCCGACAGCCCTGCAGAATCTCTGAGCCAAGTGGCCGTGTGTTCTGAGCCGGAGCCTGACCTGTGGCCGCCTTTAACGTCTTCTGCACCCGGTCCTTTTATGATGTGGGCTTTTTTTAAACAGGGTAAAGTGAATGTGTTGCATTGCAAACTCAGGTATTACGAGGAGAAGGTAGGAGTGTAGCTAGCAGTGTGGAGACATTAGGTCAACCACTAGATGTATTTGTGAATTTGGTTTGAAGGACACAGAGAAAGGTTGGAGGGGGTGGTTTGATGTATTTGTTTTTTGCCTTTCTTCCCATAATGTCTGGTTAACAGGTAGCCTTTTTGCTAGTGGAAGAAGAAAAGTCGTGCGTGTGGTCTCTTAATTCCCCTCTCTTCTGTCCTTCTGATCCGCTGCCACCAACAGCACTCACTTTGAGTGAGAATTTTTCCACCATAAAAATATGACCCTGAAAGTTCTGTGGTCAAGGAGAATCCCACCTCCTTGCACTGTGTTGAAACAGACAAGCTTTTCCCTTTCTTTCCCTTTGAATGTTTTCTTGACCCAAGATAAAAGTTTGGGATCTTGGAACTGTACCTACAACTTATGCTCTCTGGCTCCTTTGTAAACTGGTGGTGTCTTTCACAAGGTTTGGTGGTCTCACCCTCAGTCTGGAGAAGCTCCCCAGAACCTGTCTCAAAGCACTCCACCTGGCTCAGACGCCCGGGCCATGAGTGAGGTGGGCGAACCTCTAGGAATAGAAGGCATCAGGCAGGAACCTCCCCCATCCTGTTCCCCAGAACCAGAGGAGGAGTAGAGGGAACCTAGGTATTTCCATGGCAACCCAATGGCCATCCACTCTACACGAACTTGCCACTCCTCATGGAAGTGAGTGCCAGCAGTGGCCAATATGTCACCAGGTCCTTAAAATCTTGGGCTTTCTGATCTAGCTGCCTTGCTCTACTACCCATTTTTTACCTTAATTTGTTCTTGATTTCCTGGGGCTTGAGACAGATGGAGACAGATAACCCTAGCATGGGCAACATCTAAGTCAAGTCCAAGGCTGGCCAAAGTAAAGGGCCCCTAGCCTCCCAGTAGGGCAGGAAGTTGAGCAGTGGTTCCAAGTCTTTAGCTCTGGGCCCCTGGTCTCTTGTCTTTTTTTCCCTGTTGCTTTTTAAACTTTTGCAATTGTTTTAAGAAATCCAGTCTTTCAGACTAGCCCTTTTATTTTCTTTATTGATTTTTTAAAGTAAAAAACAAAACCAAAAAAAAAAAACCACAAAAAAACCCCAAAACCAAAAAGCTAAGCAAAAAACCCACTACTCTTACATTCCCCACCTGGATCCATGAGCATCCCCCTGCACTCCCCTCTGCCTTTGCAGGTATCGTTCCTCCCTTTTCCTCAGCTTGAAGCATCCATGCCCAGTGTCTGTGAAATGATGTTTTATCTGTGTCTCAGGATGAGAAACGGCAATCATTCCAGGTGCTGGAAACTGGTTAGCCTTGAGACAAGGGTTTCTAGGGCCATAGCTCAGGGATGTGTATTTAATTACAGGGTCCCCAGAAACCCCTCTCTTGGCTGCCACAAGCAACAGCTTCTTTTCTGGACTTGGGAGCCAGACCTGGACTGTTCTCCTCAGAGGCGGGAGCCCCAGAGAGCATAACACATCTGGGAACGAGCTGGGCCTTCCTCTTTGGCCAGACCTGGGCTGCCTTGAGACGTGAAGACTCCTGGCTGTCCTGGAACATGGCCCTGCCTCTGCCAGCTCATGAGACACCTGGTCCCTCAGCCAAATCCAGTCCCTCTCTGGCCTGCCTCCTATGGGCCCGCAGCCCTAAATGGGCCACAGCCTGCCCAGGAATCAGTTGCAGGCTCAAAGCAAAGCTGTGAGTCAGGCCAGAGCTTGCTCCAAGCCCAGGAAAAAAGTCGTGTTACTGGTGGAGGCTGGTCTTCCAAATCCTGGAGCCAGCCCTGCCAGCCAGAGTATCACTTTTGCTCTTTGGTGACCATTGTTTTCTTTCTCTGAAATGTCTTATAATAGGTGATAATGTTGTTGATTCAAATTTCCATGAAAAAGAAAAAAAAAAAAACTACCTCTTGACATCCTGGTCGATTCCTCTCTGAGAAATCCTGTGGGAAAAGAACACTGCAGTTCCCGCTCTGTTTACATGTTTCTGCCCTGGCGTGTTGGTGTTTTTGTCTGTGTTGCCATCCCAGGCCTGCGATAGGGGCTTGTGGGTGCGTTGTGATGTCTGGGCCATGTCTGGGGAGTCCTCCACACCTGCCCAGCCGGGGACCAGCCACCCCCTTGAAGAGGCCTCCTTTTCCTTCCTATGATTCAGGGCACAGGAAGCACCGCCTCCCACCACCCCACCGTCAGGGGCCCTGGTGGCACATGTATCCACGAGCCTAGCACTGGGCGGCCTACCCTAGGTCCACCTCTACCCACAGTCCTGTGTAGGAATCAAGTAAACGGATGTCTCTGAGCCCTTGTCCCCAAAGGGCCGGCCAAGGGCTACCCGCCAGCCTGGCTCCATCAACCCTGCATGACCAAATGACAGTTGGCGGGCTCTGCAGGCTACCCAGGCCCTCTGCTACCTCCCACCCCGCCAGCTGGCAAGGGATGGGCCCTTTTCTGTGAATTGACTACCTGTGGAAATGTGACCAATTAGTGTGAAATGCATGTTTAGAAAATATTAGGTACTGTATTTGAACCAATAAATGTGAATCCTGCACATGGCATCTGTCTATGAAGCTTGTCTGGGTTCTGGGGAGGGGCGATGGGGTGTCCTAAGGAGCCAGCTCATGTCTTCAGGTCTGTTGCTCCTGCTTGTAGCCGACACCCACCCACTTCCCACTGCTGAGGGTCTGGCAGAGGAACACCTCATAACTGCTCGAACCCGTGAACCAGCGCTGATTGAGGTGCCTGCTCTGTGCCTGGCACTGTGCTGGAACTTTTCATAAGCCTGAACCTCCTGAAACTTAAAGGACTGTTATCTCTGTTTTACAAATGAAGACGCTAAGGTTAAGTGAGGTGAAGGGACTCGCTCAAGGCCACCCAGCCAGAAAGTGGCACAGCTAGAGGAAGTGAGTCCAGTGGGAGAGGCAGATACCTCTGCAGTACGGTGGGCTCAGGGTTCGGATGGAGGACGTGTATGGGGTCATGATGGCCTAGAGGGAGTGGCTTGTACTACTCAGGAAGGGCTTCTCAGATGAGCAGTGGAGGTGAGCCTTGACGCAAGTCACCAGACAGGAGGACAGACCAGGTAGAGGGGTCAATAACAGGTTTGAATCCAAAATATGTGGACTATTCAGGCATAACAAGGGATCGCCCGACAGGAATGGTGGCAGGTGGAAGGGAGTAGCAAGACTTGAGGCTGAAGAAGCCCTTGGGAGCCTTGGATGTCACATTCAGGAGTCGGGAAGGAGAGCCATCTGCTAAGTCTCAGGAAAGAGCTGCATGTTAGTGACAGCAATGCGTTGGTGGATGGCCTGCCCAGTGTGTCACTGTGGGCCAGCCGATGAATACCTGTCCTTCCGGAAAATAGATGAGGTTTTCTAGAGCTGGGAAAATGGAGGCTCTGAGAAGTCATGGAATGTGTGTCCAAAGTCATACAGGAAGTGTCAGTGTTGAGACTTGAACCCAGATCTGCCCAACTGTCCTGTAGTCCCGCTGTTCATACGATCAGAGAAGTGGCAGAGTTTGGGCTGAGAGTTATATAAAGACAGATGGGAAAGATGAAGGCTCCTCAGTTTGGGAGGATAAAAAGGCTGAGGAGAGTCTGATCAAAGCCTATTAAATCCTCACGTGTGAAACGAGGGGAAGACCAGCTGCCTTCCCATACCTCAGCCTCCTCCAGCGCAAGGGACCAGAGAGCCCTTGAGGTTTGAAAGAGATGGTTTTAGAACAAAGGGAACGCTGCAGAACTAATTAATAGACTATTCCATGCCCCCACAAGAGGGGACAGATAAGACACAGAGGTGCAAGCAGGAGAAGGAACACATTTGCTGACCGCCTAGTGAGTGCCTGGCACTGTGATTGGTGCTTTACATGCATTGTCTCCTGTAATGCTCATAACCGTTTTGCAAGCCATAGGTCTCAGCCCCATTTCACTCTAAGCAAATTGAGGCTCCAGGAAATTAAGCCGTTTGCCTAAGATGACACATGAGTAAGTGGCAGAATTGGCTTTTGAATCCAGGTCTATCTGATACCAAAGTTACAAGAGGCTTCCTCCCTGCCTGGCCTTAGCAATTCAATAGTGCTGAATATGAATGTCGAGTTTGTAACAAAGCTCAGTAACGGCCTTTGGTTGAACTTTTTTTGCTATTAACAAAATAAACAGAGGACTCTATGAAACTAATAGAGGATTAATTTCTGTAAGAGGCGAAAGAACATCTGAAAAGCAGTCCTGTCCCAAATAGACGTAAAATGCTGCAGAACCAAATCTGTGTGGTTTCTCAGCACGTAGATGACCCACAAGGTGGCTCCATGGGAAAAGAAGTGGGAGTTCTATTGCCAGAAATCTGGGAAATATTGCACTTACCTTCCTCTGATTGATGCTCAACCTTCGTTGGCATTTTAAAGGCTCTCGGAAGTCCTGCCTGAAGGAATCTGTGATTTTGTTTAGCCCAGGGTGTACCCGGAAGTATTTGAGCATGGAACATTTCTTCCTCCTGGTAAAATTCTGTTGGGACGGTGTTCCATGGAATAAAATTGAGGACACCGCTCTAAATTGATAAATCGCTACTTAACTGATGGTGAGCTTTTGGTTTCCTGGAGTGCCGGGCAATAAACTGGAAGGAAAGAATAATAAGCAATTGCGGAGCAAAGCAAAGCACTGCGCCAAGCATTTGCTCAGAGCTACCCTGTGAGGTTGGTGCTGTGATGAGCCCATTTCACAGATAAGGAAACTGTGGGCCAGAAACAGTAAATAATTTGCCTAATGTTGTATAACTTGTACGTAACCTCAGGAATGAATATAAATCAGTACTGATTGAGCGCCTACAGCTGGCTTATGTCAGAGTCTGAAGCCAGAAACCCCCAAATGTGATGGCAGGGGAGGGTGTTGGGATCAGGGTGGATGTGGCTCCATGGAGCCCTCTCCCAAGGATCAATTCACTCAGCTTGTGTGACAGCAGGCACATCACCTGGGGGACTCGCCGCCTGAGTTCTAATTCCAGCTCTTCCCCTTACCAGTCGTATGTGACTTTGACCCAGGTAGATATTCCTCTGATCCTCACTTTCCCTGACAGATAAATAGAGATGGCAGTGCCTGTGTCTTGGGAGGTTTAAGGATTTACCGTGGCTAGTTCAAAGTAGGGGCTCCATGAAGTCAATCCATAAAAAGAAGGTGCATGAGGGGAGCTGCAGCCCCTCACACCCCAATAGCAGAAGCCCAGCAGTGCCAGAAGCCACCTCTGGCTTGGCCTGGCCTTGGCCTGGCTGCCCACCAGGGATTTAGGTCTACCGAAAATCAGCCTTTCTGAGATCCTGTGGCAAAAGTACCCAACTGTCAGACCCAGGGCTCTTGGAGTCTTGTTCCCTTGGCAACGAGTCTCACCATGGAGACCACAGCCCCATCCTTGCCCTCGTGCAAGCTCCTCTCCACAGACCTTCCCCGTTCAGCACCTCATCTAGGAGCAGTCTAGGAACTGAGGGAAGCTCCAAGGAGGCCTTCCTCAGGGTGAGGAGTTTGAGTAACAGTTGGCAAGAGAGGCAAAGGGAACTCCCATTTTTTTGTGTCCACATTATACCTGGCAAGGTTCTGAAGAGTCTACGTATGTGGTCTCATTTAGGCTAAATGGCCCTTCTATAAGTGGAAACAGGCTCCAGGAGATAAGATGGACCAGCTGATATCTCACAGCTGGTCAGTGTCAGAGCTGAGACTTGAATCCAGGGTTTCAGACTCAGGAACCCCTGCTTTCTCTGCAACTCCCCACCCCCACCCACATGGTCCAGGCACAGCCTCCAGCCTCAGCCTGGGGAGGGTTGGGTAGTTGGGTGAATCTCCTCCACCCTAGGCCTCGGCTGGTAGCACAAGCAGCATCCAGCAGCCCTGTAAAGGTTTGGGCTGGGCCTGGTGGTGGCGGCGGCAGCAGCAGCAGCAGAGGAACTGCACTATTTTAAGCCAGGGCCAGCAGGCCCCATGTGGGCACAGGGAGGGTGGCCTCGGGCCCTTGGCCAGCTTCCCGGAAGTCACCATGGCCTCCCTCCTCTCCCCTGAGCAGCTTTCTGAGGCAGTCACTTCCCTACAAACAGGAAGGAGGCCCTCAGGCCAGGAGCCCTCCAGCCCCAGCTTCTTCCTCTTACTCCCCAGTCTTCTCTGCTGCTCAGGGGAGCCCACCAGCTCCAGGCTCTGATGGATGTCTTACCTGGGCTCTTAGCAGGTGGGGCGGGGGGGAGGGGCAGAGTGGGGTCTGGGCTTCTGCTGCTTGGGCTGCCCCAGTTCACCCAGTGTGGGTTCTAGGCCTCTATTTGCCCAGGTCCTTATCCCCTTGCCCACACCCTGATTCTCCCGTATATTCCCATTGAGGCAGGCCGCTAGGAGCCAGAAAGAAGAGCAGAGGTATCCCCAGACTTGGTCCCACTCAAGGACCCTAAAGAGAGACAGACTAAGAGACGGAAACAGAAACAAACTGGGACCTTCCTAGGGGAAGACCGAGGCCAAAACAGTGATAGGCACAGATTCGTTGTGGCAGAGACAACATTAGACAGACACTCAGAGACAAAAGCGGAGACAAAAGACAGGGCTGCAAAGGGCTGGAGCCAAGAGGGCAGCAGGGTGTCTCTGAGTGGTTGCTGCTGACCACCCCCAAGCACAGGCCCTGTCTCAGCCTGGGGGGCGGGGGGAAGGGGGCCACCGGCTGCATGGCTGAAGAGGAATGTGGGGAGCAAGGCTGGGTCACCCCTTGAGGGCCGAGCGTGTGCACTGTGAGATAAACTACCCCAGGCAGGGGCCCCAGCTGTGCTGCATGCTCCAGGAGCATGGTGCAGAGGCCCGGGCTGGAGACCCAGCCCCGCCAGACACCCAGCTCCGACATCTCCCCCGAGGGTCTCCACCAGACCTCATGTTCTAGGTCTCAGGTCCCTCAGCCCAGCCTTGGAGGGCATGTAGCTTCATAGGAGAGCAGGGTGAGTCCTAGGAACCCTGCCAGCCGCAGGTCCTCACTTCTCCAGCTCCTGCAGGACTGTGAGCTCTGTGCATTCACGTACACGAGTTTGCGTCTGTGTGCATTTATCCCTGTGCTGCTTTGCACGTGAGAATGTGCAAAGATGTACAGGTCCACGTGTTGCCAGGAACCCCACTCTGCTTCCACAAGTCCCTGCTCTCAGGCTAGAGAAGTCCCCAGAGGCACCTGGTCTCTCCCGCCCCCACCAGGTGGTCCAGCCCAAAGAGGCAGGAGGCAGAGGGGGAAGAGCAAGCAGGTCTATTGCCATCCCCCCGCCCCCCCTCCCCACACTGCAGCTGAGGCTCCCGCTGGCCACGGCCTTGACCCCGCACTATGGACTTCTCTGACATTGGCATCGGATCTGAACATCTGGCAGCAGGCTGATAAGGGGTGCAGCGGAAACAGCCTCTGCTGCTGCCAGCAGCCCCACCCCCTCTACTGCCCTCTGAGGGGTCTCCACATCCACACTCCCTCTGCCTCCAGCTCCTGGCCCTGCCCCTCTCTCTTTTCTCATTCTCTGCCTCAGTCTGTCCATCTCTCTGTCTCTGTCTCTCTCTCTCTCTCCCATTTTCTTCTATCTGAATTTCTTTCTCTTACCTGGCTCTTCCTCTCTGCCCCCTCCTCCCTCTCTCTCTCTCTCCCTCTCCCCCTCCTCCCCCCTCCCCTTTCCTCCCTCTTTCTCTCTGACCATCTCTGGATCTGTTATGCTGTCAGTGGGTCTCCCTTTCCTCTCTTTTCTCATTTCCTGCCTCACTTCTCTATGGCTTCTTTTTCTATCCACCTTCCTCTTCTTCATTTCAATTTCTGGGTGATTCTGTCTCTCTCCTCTCCATTTCAGTTTTTGGGTCTCCGGTTGGTTTGTTTGTTCCTTGTTTCACCTCCAGGAAACAAGCCTGGCACTTTGGGAAAGTCCCCACTTAGAAGAGAGACCCTGGGCTTTGTTTGCTTGGGGAGGGAGGGAAGGAGGGAGGGGACAGCCTGAGTCAAGACTATACCCCTCTCCTTCCCCTCTGGGTGGGTCTCATGGCCTGGGACCATCTGGGCTGGAGCTTGAAGGAAAGGACAAATGGGCCAACCAGGGGCTCTGATGAGTGGAGAGGACTCTGAGCTGGGAAGTCCAGGTTCTGGACTCCCAGGTCTGAATTTGAATCCTGGTTTCATCACGCCCTTGCTTTGTGACTTTGGGAAGATGTGCTCATCTCTCAAATGATGTTCATGGGAGATGAGGGGAAAATACTACCTACCTCCGAAAATGGTGGAGAAGGGTCGGGACTGACCACAGGTGTGGACTGGTTGGTAGGGGACCCAGCGTATAGGAGGCACTTCTGTGTTAAGGCCTTGCCATTCCCAGCATGCCTCATCCCATATGCGTGAAGGCTAAGAAGGGGCAGCACAGAGGCAGGGGATGCAGTGAACAGGGTGATGAGGGGTGAGGAGCAGCCGGCCTGAGTAGTGGCAAATGACAGTGGACTGCCTGCCGAGAAGGCAACAGAACAGGGGGAGCAGGCGGAAGAACGCTATACCTGCGGGTGGCATGTGGGGGCCTTCGGTGCAGAGGCCAAGCAGTCATTCAACAAACGCTCACTGTTGCTCGCTCTGTGCTGGCTGCTGTAGACACAGAGATAAATCAGCCCCGAGCCTCTCCTTGAGGGTTCCCCAGGATGGGGTGAGTCACTCTCTCTCAGAAGGACAAACAGTGTCAGGATGATCGCAGACTCAACACAGAAGGGGCTCTGAGGACAGACTGCCAGTCCTTCAGCTTGCCGTTTGTGTTTTGCTAACATTTCTTGAGCACACGCAACGTGCCAAGCAGCCACTGCGTGTGTATTGTCTCATTTTTGTCCCCATTTTATGGAGAGGACGTGAGACCCAGAGACGGGAAGTGACTGGTCCCAGTTCATAGAGCCAGAAAATGGCAGAACTGGGATTTAATTTAGAGTCTCTGCCACTGGTCCATTAGCGATTCTCCTTCGGGTTCAAGGCCTCACCAGGAGACTGGCAAAGCAAGGCTGGTTTTTTCCACGGCACCATAGTGTTAAAAGTCTCCGTTTGTCCTGTTTAAGAAGACAGGTGAAGTGGTTCTCATTTTATGAAGTCTTCCATCAAAAGAGGTACAAAGGACCATGACTGTTGTTGTGGTTGTTACATGTATGTGACATGTCGGTGATACAGGGTGTTTGCAGGGACATTTGCATGCTATTAATCCAGAAACAAAATCATCGCATTGAAGTGGGGAGACCCGTTAGGTTCATTCACAGATAAGAGAAGTGTACCTTGTAAGAACTTCTGAAAAAAATAATTAGGAGGTCATGCACAATGGGAAATAAGTGATATATTCTGTTATAGGTAGAACTGGAACATATTCATCGGTAGAATCAGTTAGTTCTGATGGTCAGCAAAATTATTGTCTTGTATGTACTTTGACAAAAAATGTTTTAAGTGGCATGATGAGGAAGACACACTAGGTTTTAAATATAGTTTGCTTTAGTCATCTAGAAAAATCCCTTTCGTCCTAAGCCAAATGAAGTGTTCCATGTGATTTGCTTATTTCTTGAGATAAAGGGGGGCTGTCGACAGTGACTGCCCCAAGATGCACCTGTGCTCCTGCCCCCCCAGGATGAATGGCTGGGGGTGGGGTAAAGCCTCCAAGGACAGAGCCTTCTCCCCCTTTCGTCCCTTTTCTTCTGCGCCTGGCACCTAGTGTGCACTCAGTGGAGGTAAGATGAACACAGGAATGCTCAAGAGAGGGCGTCATGCATGACAGAGGGGCAGGACAGAGCAGCCATCTCGGCCTGATGGGCCCAGGACAGTTCAGGCCCTGTTTGGGCCTGCAGATTGGACAGGGACATCCCTGGCTACATGGGGAGGCCCGATCTTCTAGACAAAACCCCCTCCCTCTGCCCTACCCTCTCCTGGCCTAGCTACCCACTTGGCCCAACCCGGGGCCGCCTTACCCAACCACCTGACACAGCCTCGACTTTCCCACAGAGCAACTGGGAGCGTCGGCAGCCCACGGTGGAGAGTGACATTCAGAAAGCCAGCACGGGATGCACACGGAAGGTGGTCATTCAGCTCACCTGCTTGCCTTTCCGTCCCCTCTCCCTTTCTTCACCTTCTGGAAGAGTAAAAAAGACCAGGCCAAAGTCGCAGGGCCACCTGGTCAAGTCATCCATGCCCCTGCCTCCGCGCCAGCCCGACCTGACTCCACTCCCATGCCTGGGCCAGACCGGACCCCGCCGGGCCAGGATCCAGGGAGGGAGCCATTCAAGGGGAGAGAGGCCGGGCTGCAGGCCGGGTGGGGGAGCCGCCCATAAATCAGGCCCCACTCCCACCCAGTCGCTAACAAGCGGGGCTGCCTACCCGCCTACGAGGGGACCCTGCCTCTGGGCTCCCACAGCGGCCTGGAGCAGCCAGCTGGCCAAGGCCTCCAGAGTGCCTTGGCCTCCGCCCCCACCCGCGGCCCCCAGTTAGATAGGGGTATTTTTTTTCTTCTTTTAGGAGAAGAAAAAAATAGAGACCTAAATGAAGAGAAACACCAACAAAGAAGGAGAGAGGCCTGCAGAGTCACGTGGGGGCAGAGACCAATTGGGCCTCTGGTGGCCCCCCCCAGGGCGGGGAGGAGGAGGACGGTTGGACAGGGCCAGCCTACTGTCCGCCTGCCGCCCGCCGTGGCGTGAAGGAGTTCCCGTGTGCCCACGGCCGCCACTGCCCCACCTGGGCCGCCGGAGCCTCCCCCGGGACCCCCGGTGCCCACTGTCCACCCTCATCCGGCGTGAGAGCTCGCCTTCCGCTCCGTAAGTGAGGGCCTGGGCCCAGGCCTCTAATGGCCAGCCTCCCTCCTCGGTGCCTCCCTGCGGCCTGAGATGGCCATTGCCTGCCCTGCTGAGCCACTGGTGCCCGCCGCTCTGGGCAGAGAAAGGGCCTGGGGTCTCCCCAGGCCCGCCCTCCCGCCATGCTACCCCCTTTTTTTCCGTGGGCGGCTGATGGGAGGAGCTAGGCCTGTGGGGACAGGATCTGTGGGGTCTGCGGGTGTCCCTCTGTCTATCGGTGGCCAGTGTTAACAGGGCTGTGTTGGCCTAAGCCACACAGGCTTTGAGTGCGTCGTGGTCCCTGGTCTCCTTGCCTGGGTGTCTGTGCTGTCTCTGTGGTTGTCGCCGGGTCTCTGTGGGTTCGCGTGTCTGTCTGCAGTGTCAGTCTGTCAGTGCTGGGCCAGGTCAACGTCTGCTTCCCTGGGCAGGTATGTGAGGGGCTGTGATTCCCCACACGAGCTGGAAGTCGGGCTGAAAGGCAAGCGCAGTGGAGGGTCAGCCCGAGCCCTCTCGGGAAGAGGGGGGCGTGGAGGAGGAGGGAGAGGGGAAGCCTGGCCCAGAGCCCAGCCCCCACCCCACCGGGCCCCCCAGCCCAGGCTCTGTTCACATTGCTAGGGCTTCCTCAACACTGTCCAGGACACCCCGGTGGGCTCTACCCTAGAGTGGCTGACAGCGGACCCCCACCCCACTGTCCCCCTAAATCCCCTTTACTCCCTTGCAGAGGAGGTGCCACTCTTGTTTTCCTCTTTCTGAGGACCCCTCCCTGATGGGGAGCTGTTCAGAGGCAGTGGCCCCCCAACCTCGGCTGGGACTCTTTCTCAGGGTCTGGCATGGAGGGGGGCTGCAACTAACCCCAGCTCTGGCTCCCTGTCCTCCCCCCTCCCCAAGATTCATCCACGGAATCCGCAGAATCCCTTCTGGAGGGCCCATCTTTTTCATTTTATATTCGGAGAAACTGAGGCTCAGAGAAGAGAAGTGAGCCGCCGGAGCTTGCACAGCAAGCCGGCCCCAGATTCCACCCTTCATTCCGCGGGGTGCGATGAGGGGTGGTCTGCGCGGGCTCCGCTCGCGGGACCAAGGCACCAGCTCCAACAGAGGCCTGAGGTCGGGGGCCCAGACGAAGCCGGCGCGGCCAAGGGTCAGAGCCTTCAGATCTGGGCCTTTGGGTCGGTTGCGTCGCTGTAGAGGCTCAACTGCGCTAGTTGGCGGCTTGAAGACCGAGGCTTTTTTGGCCTCGCTGCTCCCAACACTTTCGAGGACCCTAGGTGCCCCGGCGGGGGGTGGGGGGCAGGCTGCCAGACGGCTCCTTTCTCTTTCGAATCTCAACTTTTTTTATCTGAAAAAACGAGAGTGACCGGATAGACATTCCCCAGGCCAGAGCGGTAGCTCAGCCCGTCAGGCCCGGGGACCCGTTTGTCCCCAGAGCTGCCGGGCTCTCCCTTCCGCCGCCCCCAGCCCGGTTGGAGAGCAGATCCGGAGCGAGGAGGGGGGCTCTCCTGCCCCAGGCTCTGTTCTCTCAGCTTCCTCGCCCCTGGTGCCTTCCTGTCCTCACCAGACCTCGGAAAATTCGTAGGGTGGGATGACCACGATTCTCATTTCCAGCTGCGCAAACTGAGGCCCACGGAGGAGAGAGGGTTCGCCCGGGTCTCCAGGCTGGATACTACTTACCGGTCGCCTCGCACGACACCCATGCGCTTTGCCAGCACCACTCCGGTTCATACGCACGACCGCCCTCAAGGAAGACCAGTCAGTCACCAGTCCCACTTCACGGATGAGGAGACTGAGGACGGGAGAGGGGGGAGGTGCGATTCGGTCTTCAGTGAGGAGATGTGGCAGGGCCGAGGCGAGAACCTGCTTTCTCGCCTTGCACCTGTGCCTTGGCCACTGGCCCCCCAGCTCCTCCCTCACTCACGTCCACAGCGCACAACGAGCGGTGCCCCCAGCGTGGCCCTCGCCACCTCTAAACCGGATTGGCAAACAGGGGCTCTCCTCTTCCCATCGGCCCGAGGACCCAGCACCTGCCCGGGTTCCAAGGCGCCGGGGCTCCGGGGGACTGGGCTGGGGATGGGGCGCCCCAGAGGGTGAGGGTAAAGGCGCGAGCCAGGCTAGGTGGCGGGGGAGGGCCGGGCCTGGGGTGGGGAGGACGCGGGCCGGGCCTCCGCCCCCGGATACCGCACGCGCCAATATAGAGGGGCCGGCCCCGGGCCCGGCGCGGCGGGTTCGCGCGGCGCGCACTGGTGGCTGAGGGGCCCGGGTCCCAGGTGCGCCGTGGAGCGGCCCTGGAGGCGGCGGGGGCGGGGAGGCGCGGGTGGGGGGAGCGCCGAGGCCCCGCGCCCCCGCCTCCCCGCCCCCGGCCCGAGCGGCCGTCATCGCGGGCGTGCGGCGCTGCGCCCGGGTGCGGCTCATCGCCGGCGGCGGCGGCGGCGGCGCTGCGGGAAGGTGCGGGGCTCCGCGCGGGCGGGACGCGGGCGCTGCTGCTCGCAGGAGCCGCCAGGTGGGCGCCGCGCGGGCCGCGGGCCCGTCGCGCCCCTTCCCGCCTCCCGGCCGGGGCCCCGCGCGCTCCCCTCCTCGGGACTTCGATTCTCCGCCGGAGGTCGCTCCCCCGCCTCGGGCTCGGCCTCCGCCCGAGGTCTCTGCGCTCGGCCCGCGACTCCGCGCCCCGCGCCAGCGGTCTCCGCGGCGCCCTCCCCGCGGCTCCCCGCCCGACGTCTCGGGCTCGGTGGCACGGACTGCTCCTCCCGTCGCCGTCGCCGTCGCCGTCGCCTCCACGGGCTTTGTCTCTCCCCGCCTTCGGGCCCGCCGCCCTGGGCGCCGTCGCCTGCTGCCCCTCTCGGCTCGAGCCCCCGACCCGGTCCGCCTCTGCGGGGCCCCGCCTCGGAGCTCGGGCCCAGGTCCGGCCGTTCTCCCTGCGGCGTCGCGTCCCGGCCCCTGGCCGGGCGCCTGCGACTTCCCGGGTTCCTCTCGCCTCTCGGTGTCTCGATCTAGCTCGGTCACCACCGTGTCTCCGGCTCCGCGTCCGTCTCTCCCAGGTTGTCTCTTTCGGCCTCTGTCTCTCGGTGTCTCTGATTCGTATTCATTCTCTCTCTCTCTCTCTCTCTCTCTCTCTCTCTCTCTCTCTCTCTCTCTCGTCTTCCTCGTCTCCCCAGGTTTTTTCTGAGTCGGCATCCCTGGGTCTCTGTCACTCAGCTTTCCATGTCTGCGGCCCCGGGGTCCTCCCTGCGTTAGGCAGCGCCGGCCCGTGTCTGTCGCTCCCGTGTCTCCCGGTCTCTGCCCGACTCTGTCTCTGTGTACCTCGTCCCTGTCGGACCCCAGGACCCTCGGACCCCTCTGCGCCCGGGTTCACTGGCATCTCCACCGCGGCCGAGCCCATCTCGTTTTCTCAGAATCGGGGTTTTGTTCTCCCACAAACGAATCCGGATCGAAGCGCATCGAATCCGAGGGTCCAGGCTGCAGCTTGGCGGGGGCAGCGCGGGAGGAGCCCCCGGGAGGGGCGGGGAGCGCGGGGAGCGCGGGGCGGGCGCGGGGACCAGGCCAGAGAGCGCGCCGGCCGGGCAGGGCGCTCGAACCGGTGGCCCGGCTCGGCCGGCCTCGCCCAGGGCGCTGTCCTGGGGGCCACGGGCGCCGCACGAGGAGGGCGCCGTGGGGGCGCGGCCGCCGTGCTGCGCGACCCACGGGGCCCAGGTCTGCGGTGCGGCCAGTCGCCGTCCCGCCGGCGCTGACCCCTCCTCCCTCCGCAGGCGGACGCAGCGGGCATGGAGTATTCGTACGACGAGGACCTGGACGAGCTGTGCCCCGTGTGCGGGGATAAGGTGTCGGGCTACCACTACGGGCTGCTCACATGCGAGAGCTGCAAGGTGAGCGGGCGGCGGGCCGGCGGGCGCAGGGGGTCGTGGGGCGGAGCCCTGCCCGGGGGTAGAAACGAGGCTGCTCCTCCCGCGCTGACTCCCCTCTCCCCCAGGGCTTCTTCAAGCGCACGGTGCAGAACAACAAGCACTACACGTGCACCGAGAGCCAAAGCTGCAAGATCGACAAGACGCAGCGCAAGCGCTGTCCCTTCTGTCGTTTCCAGAAGTGCCTGACGGTGGGGATGCGCCTGGAAGGTGCGCGCGCCGCGCGGCCGGCCTCCGACCCCGGGCCTCCCACAGGGAGCCGGGTGCGGTGAGACCCGAGTTGAGGGAGGGAGCCGCTGGCCTTCTTAAAGTTTCTAGGGCCCAGTGGTTGGCCCCTCACGTGACAGTGGAGCCGCTCTCTGCGGGGGAGGGGTGAGGGATGCATGCCCGAGCAGCCTGGGTTGGGTTGAGAAGTATCTGAGAGTGAACCCCAGGAAGATGAGCCTCTCCTTAGCCCCCGAGGGACGGTGGGGAGCACAGGGCAGAGCCCCGCAGAGCTCCACACTCTGTCAAACGTTCTGCGACAACCCCACTGACACCCAACACCAGCCAGAGCCAAGGCTTTCAGTCCCTTTACTGGAGTTCAAGTCCAAGTGCCACCACTTACAGGCCCGGTGACATTAGGTGAGTTCCTTAACCTCTCTGAGCTGCAGATGCCTCATCTGAAACATGGGCTCCACAGCAGTGCCTTTCTCGATGAGTTAGTGTGAGAATTGTATGAAAAGCTCCTAGTACCGTGCCTGGCACACAGTAAACGCTCAACTGGTTAGCTATTATTATCATCATCATTCTTTGTGCTAAGATCATCTGTCCACCATCACTGTCTGGCCCCCACGCATCCAGCCCACTCATCCGTTCATCTGCTCTTCCATCCACAGGATTCACTCAGTTCATTCACTCCACGGGTGAAATTCCTTCCCACCATGTTTTTAGCGGGATCCTGAGAGGGCTGGGGAGCGGGCAATACTCACCCCCAGAGAACCCAGACCCATCCTCGCCTGCCCACCCCCACCCCCCAGCTCTCAGTCCAAAGGGAAGGCGAGTTTCGGCAGGAATGACTCAAGCTCTTTGAGGGTGGACAGTCATAGGCTTCCACCCTGCTGGCCCCGGCTGGGCTGTGTGCCGAGCAGGCAGCTGTTGGCTAAAGTTTTTAAACAATGTAAAGGGAGAGCTGAAGACCCCAAGTCCTGCCACCTAGAGGAAGGACTCCTGGATGGGAGGTCTCCTGTCCTGTCCCCAGAACGGAGGTCTCCAGATCCAGGTCCAAGGGGCCGGGAGAACTGGTTGTTGGGAGCCATGGAAAAAGCTGGGGGGGAGGGGCTGAGGTTGTAGAGGAGGGCTGCCTGCCCCTGTGACGGGGGTGCCGACTGCACAGGCCCCTGAGACATATCCCTGGCTGAGTGCTGCCCTTTCCCTCCTGTGCTCCCTTCTCCTCATCTGAGCAGAGGCTGGGGCCACACTACAGCGGCAGAGGTGCAGCGTTTGGGTCTAGCTGGTGATGTATTCTGGCCAGGCAGAGGGACATCTGGTCAGCAAGGGAGGTCCCTTCCTCCAGCACGGAGCCTAGGCCGGCCCTACATTCAGCTTCAAATGTGAAGGCACATTTGAGTCATTTTGTAATAGGGCTTCAACAGAGCCAGCCAGTCAGTCCATAAGGAGCTGGCTACAGGGACCCATCTGTGAATAAGGCTGTCCAGGGCCCACTTCCTGTCACCATCTCCCCGCCAAAATCTGTGCCGTACCCCTGAACTTATCGCCGAGCCCCCAGGAGCTCTCAGCCTGGGTCGTATGACTATTCAGCAAGGACAGTAAATTCTGCCTGGGTGAATCCAAGAACACTTACTTCATGGAGGTGGTAAACCGAGCATAGGAGAGAAGAGAGGGGTTTGAGGCAGAAGGAATATCAAAGGCAGGATGGAAGAAGAAATGCCAAGGAAAGGAGCAAAGAGATGAGTAAGGCGGAGTGGAGGGAGCACAGGGTGTCATGAGGGACAACCCAGACAGGTGGACAGGGCCTTGAGTGCCAGGCTTAGCAGACGGACTTCCCCTGCAGGCAGAGGGAGCCGTGAAACGGTATTGAGCTGGTCAGTAACCCAGGCTGTTTGGGAAAGACCTGTGAGTGGGTGGTATGGAGGCTGGCTCGAAGGGGGCGAGCCTCACCCCCACCTCTGCCCACAGCTGTGCGTGCTGACCGCATGCGGGGCGGCCGGAACAAGTTTGGGCCCATGTACAAGCGGGACCGGGCCCTGAAGCAGCAGAAGAAGGCACAGATACGAGCAAATGGCTTCAAGCTGGAGACGGGGCCCCCAGTGGGGGTGCCCCCACCGCCACCTCCCCCGCCGGACTACATGCTGCCCCCTGGTCTGCATGCCCCAGAGCCCAAGGGCTTGGCCTCTGGTCCCCCTGCTGGGCCGCTGGGCGATTTTGGGGCCCCAGCACTGCCCATGGCCATGCCTGGTGCCCATGGGCCCCTGGCCGGCTACCTCTATCCCACCTTCCCTGGCCGTGCCATCAAGTCCGAGTACCCAGAGCCCTATGCCAGCCCACCACAGCCGGGGCCACCCTACGGCTACCCGGAGCCCTTCTCCGGAGGGCCTGGCGTGCCCGAGCTCATCCTACAGTTGCTACAGCTGGAGCCGGATGAGGACCAGGTACGGGCACGCATCGTGGGCTGCCTGCAGGAACCTGCCAAAGGCCGCCCCGACCAGCCTGCGCCCTTCGGCCTCCTGTGCAGGATGGCTGACCAGACCTTCATCTCCATCGTGGACTGGGCACGCAGGTGCATGGTCTTCAAGGAGCTGGAGGTGAGTCTCTCCTCCCACCTGGCTGGCAGCTGGATCTGGGGTGTCCTCTTGGCTGCCCAAGCCTTAGTCTCGGTTACTCCTTGGATGCGGCCATCCTTCCCAGTGGCTTCAGGCACTATCTAGTGACGGAGAGACACTGAGGAGTGTTCTGGTCCATCGCAGCCTTCCTTGTCTTTCCCACGCCTGCTCACTTACACCCTTCCTCTCTCTCCTTCTCTGTTGCTTGAATCTATCTCTCACAGCCTCTGCTTCTTTTACCTCTGCCTCTGCTTCTTTCTGTTGTCTCTCTCTCTCCCCCCCTGATGTGCTGTCTCTCTGCTTCTCTGCGTTTCACCAGCCCTCTCAGTCTGTCTGTTTCTCTCCTAGTCTGGGTCTCTATAGGCACTTATCTCTCTTCCTCTGAGAACCTGGGCTCCCAAAGGACTAGCCGAGTCCTTGGGAGACTGTCTCTGACCGCCCCAGCCCAATGTCAGGAAGAGGGTCCAACCCATCCTGTCCTCCCATTTGGAGAAGCCACCAATCTCCGCCAGTCTCAAATGTCATAGATAAGTGTCTTAGTATCTCAGTTTGGGATGATTATGGGCCTTCTTCCCAGCTACTTAAAGGATCTGGCTGTCTGTGCCTCTCCCGTGAACGATGGTTGGTCTCATGTATAAGTGTGTGTGTCTGCGTGTGCAGGGGCAGCTGGGTGGGAGGGTAGATGGGGGATTGCAGGCCCGGCCACTGATCTTCTAGATGAGGCTGACTTCCTTTCCCGCAAAGTCTTCCACCCCCTGGTTTGAGCGACCTGCAGCTAGAGTAATCAGGCAAATAAGCGTCAGGAGAAACTGAGGCCTGACAAGAAAGAACTTCCCAGTCATCCGCCTAGTGGTTTGAAGGGCCAAAGGCCTGGCAGCTGCCCCTCTCGTCCCTGACTCCCTATGATCAGAGTGTTCTGCTAACCTCAGAGGCCCCCAAGCTCGGCCAAGGCCCATCCTCCCTGGCCTAGGCACAGGCCCTCTTTATCCAGACCAATCAGCGTTTGTCTTTCGCCTGCCCCCCTGGCTGTTCCGGGGCTGGGTGTAAACAGCAGGACCTGCTGCCCTCTCTGCGGGGGCCACCGCAGCCTTGAGCAGCATTGTCAGTGCTGACGCCATTCAGGCCTGGGCTTCCTCTAGGGGCAGATGGCCGGATGGGCCGGGGGCACTGCCTGCTGGACTGGGCATGGGGGGAATAGGTGGGGGTGGGCGTTGTGAACCTTTGAGGCATCACAGGGCCGGGGGGCTGAGTTACTCTGGGAGTCATCGATTGGTGGCGATGGCTCTTGCTTCTACTTGTAGAGCGCCTGTTTTGGCTGAGGCCTAGGGATATGCCAGGTGTCATGGGGTGGGTCATCGTAGCCCTGTCCCTTCTCTAAGCTGACCTTGCGGATGGGACAAGAGTCAGGGCCTTGAACAATCCCAGATGGATTGTTCCACTCATGGCTGCTGTTGGGGGGATGAGGATCCCAGGACTCTTGGGTTGGTTGCCAGCTTCCCTCTAAACTTCCCATGAGCCCCCTGTGCCGAGGGAGGAGGAGCAGCGCATTCCCGGCCTTCCAGAAGCCTGGATCCAGGGGCAGGGCACTTCCTCTGGCCGCCTTCCTAGTCTCTCGGGGTTTTTCACGCAGGATGGGAAGGGCTTTTGTCCCAGCTTTGCTGAGTGTTTTTTCCTGCTTCTGGATTCTCTGTGGTCCAAACCTTCCTGCTTCCCCTTCCCAGAGTCTCTGAATTAAGCCCAGGAATATGAACCGTAATTACCACTTTCTGTAAAGAAGCCTTGCAAATAAGTACCAGCCCAGCCTCTAGAGGGCCTCTCTCATCAGCCATATGGAACCTCTGCCCTGCTGGTCCACTGAGCCTTCGACTGGTGTTTGTTTGCAAAGCAAGAGGTGGGGAGGCAGAAAAGTGGGAGGGGTGCTGAATTACCCTGTTTTCCCTTTTGGCTGACCATTCATCTCCCACCTCCAGGCAGGATAGATCTTAGCAGACAGCAAAGGGGGCTCCCTACCTCTGAGAGTGGGGCACCCCTTGGGCTGGGCATTGGGGACATTGAAATGAATTGAACCCAGGAGGCTGCCAAGCTAGGGGAGGGGACAGACATGCTCATAGATAATGCCATTGCGAGGTGTCCAGGGGTCTGAGAGCAATGGGAAGGGGCAGAGGGAGCCTGGTGGGAGGGAAGATGGCCCTATCTAAGGAAGTCAGGGACAGTTTCTTTGATTTGGTGGAAGGGCATCATGTGTGAGGGGGTTCCAGGTAGTTCTATGAGGCAGGGCTGGAGAGGTTGGCAGGGTCAGAAGCAGAGCTCGGACTGGAGGTGGGTCCATTGGCGGTGGGTTATGGACAGTCTACCAGCGCTGGCTGGGGCCTCATCCTCTTTCCAGAGGCCCACTCAGTCATCTACAATGTCGATGATATCTCAATGCCCAGGGGAGGGACTGGAGTCTTTGCTGAAATGTCAGGGATGCTGGGAACCTGGATGTCGGGGGCTCCAGATGTCCCTTTGGGATTCTCCTCTTCCACCTGTTTCCCGCCTCTGTTGGCTGTCTCTCTGTCTGTTTTTACATATCACACGTCATGGCATGTTTGATCTGACAGTGGACAGAGGTTAATAGCAAAAACCAGAATCAGAGAGGCCTGTGTTTAACTTCTAGCTCTGCCACTTACCAGGCGTGTGATTTTGGGCAAGTTACGTTACTCCTCTGGGCTTCAATTTCCTCACCTATAAAATGGGGATGGGGGGAGTTGAAACAATATCCACCTCATGGGGCTGTCGGAAGGATTTAGTGAGCCAGGACAGGTAAAGATTTTAGCACAGCGTTTGGCACACAGGAAGCATTCAGTAGTTGGGAGGAGCAGCTCCCTTCCTTCCTGTCTTTTATGCTGCCGTACACTTTAATTTACACTTGCAGGTAGATACAGGCCTGGCTAGGAAGAGCGAGAAAAGATACATGGTGTCCATGCTCCTCTGAGCACGCTAGAGCTTTGGGAGAAGATGTCTACCTCGCCCTGGGCTTATAAAGTAACTGCGTACCTGCCAGGTAGTGAAAACTCACCTGTACCTGCTGGTCAGTGGGGGGCAGTGTGTAAGCCCAAACGGCCAGCCCGTTTGCACAGTCCCCATGAAGGACAGGCTGGGAGGATGCAAGATAAGAATCAAGGAGGGGGAGGCAGGGGCCAAGAGTGCCTAATGACCCATCTTGACATCAGTTCACCCTCAACGTCCTGCTCTGAGGCCCGCCGTTAGCAGCAGACTTAGGGGCTCAGATATATGGTTTCATTTAGGCGGCAGTAACTCTGTCAGTCCTGAGCTGACAAACGATGGGCCCGCTGACTACTCAGCCAGGAGAGCACCGTGGCCGGCCCGTGGCATGTCAGCCCCTGGAGAATTACAGAGCCCGCTGGCCTTCGGCCGCCAGACTGATCAGACCCCAGGGGGCTTTGGTGGGGGGCCTGCCGGGAGGGAGGTCAGCTCTGTACCCATAAATACCCTGTCTCTGAGGCAGGCTGCAAAGTGTCAAGGCTCCAGGAAGATTTGTGGTAGACGGCAGGAGGGGTGGATGGCTGGTGGGCTGGGCAGAGAGGCCAGGCGACGAGGGACCCCAGCACTGGGACTGCAAATGTCCTTGTTCCCAGGGCTGCAGGGAGACCTGGGGACAGAGGAGGAACCTTATGCTTAGGGAGAAACTTATGGAAGGTGAAACCAACCTTCTGTGGTTAAGTGAGCCTCTTAGCCACCTGCTTTCCTATGGAGAAGGGCTGGCGGCTACAGCCCTCTGGTTTTCTTTTAAAAAGAGAAGCGTGTGTGTGTGTGTGTGTGTGTGTGTGTGTGTGTGTGTACACACGTGTGCTCATCTGTGTGGGGAGTGTTGTGGAGTTTAGTGTCTTTATGTGCCCATCTGTCTGTTTAGGGGAAGAGCGAGTGAGAAGTCTAGCCAGAAAGATCCCTTGGCTGGGGGCGGGGTGGGAACGAGGGCTGGGGCATCATCCCCAGGAGAACCAGCCGTGGTCCACAGAGCCCTTCACAACTGACATCGCTGTGTACACATGTTTCTCTAACTGGAAGAGGTAGGATTCATCTTTCCCACTTCTCAGAACAGGAATTAGGGCAGAGAAGGGTGTGCGGCTGAACTGGAAATCAGACAAAGGGCCCTGGGTGCCAGAGCTCAGCCATGGTATTGCGTCTTTCTGCCCCTGCTGCCCCGATCAGCCCTGCTGGGCAGGGCCACCCCCACTCCTGGGGCCTGAGGTCCGGGTACAGAGTCTGCTCCCAGGGCTTGGCCAGCCGGGTCACTGTGACCCCTTCTGCTTTCTCCCCGAGGCTTAGCCTGCTTATCTCCTAATTCTTCCCCTTATCTTTCACTCTTCCATCTCCCCGCCCCCTGTTCCTTCAATCTGGGCACAAGGATGTCTGCTCCCAAGGGCCCCCATGGGTGGGGGTTAGAGACCGGACCCGCACATCCTCCCTCCCGCTCTGCCTCCATCTGGGTTGCCCAAGGTGGGCCAGTGTGACTCTGTGTCCAGGCTCTCTTACTTGGGCCGCGGGCAGTGCCCAGCACACCCCCCACCCCATGACTGGCCCAGTCGGGGGCATCTGGGCAGAGCCCAGCTCCCTGTGTCTTACCTGAGATGAGCCTCTGTTCTCTTATCTGGAATATGGGCAGAGTGTCGCTGGGGCAGGGGTGAGGAGTCTTGGCCATGTTGGAGCTGGGGCCCGTCACAGGCACTCACTGAGCCTCGCCTCCCTCCTTGGGGACTGTGGTGCAGAGGCCTCCTGCCAGCTCTCTGGGTTCTTCCGGAGGAGAGATCAGTGGAGATAAGGAGAGACGGCTGTGATTCTGCCTTGCCGGGTGCTGAGTCTCTCCTGGCACCTCCGGTCCAGGCTGACTGCGGCCGAGCCTGGGGTCCCCCTGCCTGGGGTCCTGTTCTGACTGTGATGGGGCTCTAGGGGCTGCAGGAGAGGCTCGGAGGAGGCCTGATTGTGTGTGCAGCTACTCGCTTAGCTCTTCGTCCACTTTTTCTCTCCCTCCGTCTGCTAGAGGACAAGCCCTAGGGCCACCCTCAGGAGAAGAAGAGAATAAAGGGGGTGGGGGGCTTCTACTCCCTAGAAGAGGGAGCCGCTCATTAGGCCTGGGCCAGGGTCTCAGACCAGGGTCTGCCTGGACCCCTCTGGCCTTTGGGTTGGGCGTGGTCCCTCTGTGCTCTCTGTGCGTATTGGGGAGCATATTTATTCATCAATTGCTCAGTGACCCCTCCTATGGGGGCCCAGTTCTAACCTCCCAGACCTCACAGACATTGGGGAAGGCAGAAGCATGAATAAATGCCATCAGACTTTGCAGGTGCCACGTGCAAAGGATGGCGAGGGCGCTAAGGAGGGAGGAAGGGTTGGCAGGGGCTTCATCGGGGAGGTGAAGAGTGCGCCGTGTACTCCTGGGTGGCAAGGTTGGGTCTTATTTCACACCCAACGCCTAAGAACACGCATCTGGAGCCAGACAGAGCTGTGTGACCCTGGGCAAGTTACTTGACATCTCTGGGTGCAGAATCGTCTCTCCATAGATCCAGATAACCACTCGAACCACCTCACAGGGCTGTGGAGCTGCAGTGCAGTGGCTGTTTGCTGTCATGGTTTGCCCCAGGGCAGGGGCCAGGAAGGTGCCTGTGTCAGTGTGACCGGGAGGTACCTGCTGGGTACGTGGTGGCTGGCTGATGAGCTGCAGAGACTGAGAGGGACTGGAGTTCGCACCGTGTCTTCCTAGGATGACTGCAGGGCCCAGCGGCACTGAACACCTAGGAGGGCTTAGTATTTGTCTCTTCGGGGAGCTGTGGACTGAGAATGCCAACCATGGCCCTAGCCCGGCTCTCCCACTGTGATCCTAGGAAGGTCCCTCGCCCTCTCCAAGTGGCAGATTCTTCATCTGAAAAACAGGAGTTTAGGTCAGGGCATGCACCCCTCGGGGCGCTTCTGGCCCTGGCATCTCACACTTCTGAATCCCACTCGCCACCGTTACGGGTGTCCAGAGAGGAAGGGCACCTGCCCAGGGCAGTCCTGCCCGTGCACCGAGGGCCCCGACCGCAGGCTCGGTGTTCAGAATCTACTCTCTGTCCCTGTTCTGACCCCACTTCAGACATCAGACTGCTGCCACCCACCGGCTCGAGCCTGGTGGCTCTGCGTGTCAAGTAACTTGCCCAAGCTGTGTGACCTTGGGCAAGTTACTCGACATCTCTGGGCTCAGTATCATCTCTCCAGAGATCCAGATAACCACTCGACCCACCTCACAGGGCTGTGGAGTGGTGCGGAGTGGTGCACGAGGCCCAGGGGAAGCCCTCTGCTTCCTCCTTATGGCTTGTCTTTTGAGTGATTGAGGCCGTTAGAGATGTGACCACGGGCCGAATGGACACATAAAATTAATCATTTCTAAGGAGTCCTTCACAAGGCTCTCCCGTGGACATCGTGCACTGACATTTACTGAGTGCTTGTATGCCAGGCCACCTTTTAAGACGTTGCCCACTCTACAGATGAAGAAACCGAGGCCTGGAAAGTGATAGAACCTGCTTGAGGTCATGCCCCTGGTTAAGAGGCAGAGCTGGGGCCTGAAGCCAGGCCCAAACGAGTCCCGAGCACGTCTGCTGGACGCTCTTAATATTTTGTTAGACCCCCGCCACGCTTCGGTGAACTAAAGAGATGGGCAAACTGAGCACAGAGAGGTTGAGCAGCTCGTCCAGGCCCCACACCCAGCCGAGCCTCGGAACTGAGCGTCGGGAGGAGGAGGGGTCAGAGGAAGGTCCCCGGCTAGATGCTGCTGGACCCCGCTGTGCCTCTCTCTTGCAGGTGGCTGACCAGATGACACTGCTGCAGAACTGCTGGAGTGAGCTGCTGGTGTTCGACCACATCTACCGCCAGATCCAGCATGGCAAGGAGGGCAGCATCCTGCTGGTCACCGGGCAGGAGGTGACCGGACCTTACTGTGCCCCGCCCCGCTCCACCCCCACTGTGCACGTCCAGGATTTTGGCCACAAAAGAGGTCCCAGGCCTCTGCAGGGCTGGCCCTGGGCACCCTGACTATCAGTCCTTTCCCCAAGTTCATGGAATGCTTCTGGGAATATCAGCCCTGGCCATGGCCTTGAGAGGAGGCAGCCCCTAGGAACCCTGTTCTGGGGAGGCTCTTGGAGGAGGTGATGGTGGCAGTGGGTCTTGAGAGTATAATAGGGTTTGGTCAGGTAGTGAAAGGTGGTGGGGCACAGCCCCCAGTTCCACCACAGGCAGAGGAGAAAGCACGCACAGAGGCTCAGAGAGGGATGTTTAGAACTCCTGAGCCACCAGGAGCCTCTGGCATGCTAGACTGTGGGTTTAAGGGGCCCGGGGGTGGATGGGATAAAATAAGCCATAGGCCAGAGGGGTTGCTAGGTACTAGGTTGGATAAGACCTTGCAGGCCCTAAATCCTGAATGAAGGAATGAATGAATGGGCAGAGGGGTCTGGGCCCCAAAGAGCTCAGATCAGAGACTTAGAGGCGCCAGGATGGGAGCCCAGGGCAAAGACGTTCCGGAAACAGAGCAGGGAGCAGCAAGAGGGCTCCTAGTGCAGAAGGACATGGCCAGGTTTGGGGAGGCACACGAAGGGGGACGAGAGGGGAGGTGAAGCAGGAAGCTCAAGGAGGAGGACCCCAGCTGGTCAGAGGAGGTGTAGGGGAAATGGAGGGAAGAAGGGAGATGGGTGCCCAGGTCCAGTCATGCAGGGAGGGACATCACTTCCAGGGGGTATATAGGAGGAGTGGGCTTCATGGGTGCTCTGGGGTGGGGGTGGGAGACTGAGGCCTTGCTCCCCAACCTCCGCCTCCATCCCAGGACCTCTGTCCTTCTGTCCTCATCCTCCATTCTCACCCTGGGTGTCTCAAGCTATCCAGGGCCCGGGGACAGTTGGTCTCAAGGGTGTGACATTGGGGCCACCTGTGAATGCAAACGAAGAGTCTGAGGTATGAGTGTGTGTGTGTTAGCCCGTGTCCACATGCCCGGCAAAGTCTCTGAGGCCATGGGAATGTTGTGCGTGCGTGTGTGTGTGTGCACGTGTGTGTGTTCGCCTGTATTTTATTGTGCAAATATCTCTACACACATAAACGTGCGGCTGCCGAGATCTGCTTGTCGCCATGTCGGTGGGAACACATACCTGGGTGAGTGCCTGTGCTGCCCAGTGATGAGACTGCACAAGGGCGTGTGTGTATGTTCACCTCATGCAGTGGACGGACGATGCTGTGCGTGTGTCCATGCCCGTGTGTGAATGCGAGCTGAGGTGTGGCCACATCCGCAGCCCAGATGTCCAGGTGTGGGCGTTTGTGGCCATATCCACGTGTGTCCGGGCAGACCTTCCCTGCGCCTGCCCCCACACCCAGCACGACGTGGTATTCGCTGCAGACAGCACACGAAACACGAAAGCATCTTGTGCCACTGGGCCTGGCAGCAGCTCTTTGTGTGTGAAGGACCCTTCAGCTCTCCCTCTGCACCCACCTGCCTGGGGTCGGCTCTGCTGCCACAGGGGCCCTCAGCTCCGGGCCGGCAGTTTGAGGAGGGCTGAGAAGCCTGGGCCCTGGGTCTCAGGGCTGGGAGGGTTCCCGGGGCCTGAGGAGCTGCTGCCCCCACCTGGCTCAGCTCCAGGTCTGGATACCCCGATGCCCAGCCTCCGACTGGTGCTTCCCATCCATGCCCTCCCCAGGTCTCTGGTTAGGGCTCCTGCCCCATGCCCCATGCCCCGCCACTCATGACCCCCGACCCCTGACCCCAGTCGTCTGCCCTGCCAGGTGGAGCTGACCACGGTGGCCGCCCAGGCCGGCTCCCTGCTGCACGGCCTGGTGCTGCGGGCACAGGAGCTGGTGCTGCAGCTGCATGCGCTGCAGCTGGACCGCCAGGAGTTCGTCTGCCTCAAGTTCCTCATCCTCTTCAGCCTCGGTGAGTGGGCTGACCAGGGCCTGGCCCGGCCGGGCGTGCTGAGGGGGCAGGTAGATGGCCAGGTTGCCATTGAGACCCCCAACATGGGACTATGCACTGGAGCCTTGGTGGGGCAAGCACCCCTTCCCTTAGCGAATAAGAATGTGAGGGGAGCTGGTGCTGAAAATGGGACTTGCTTCCTCTCTGGGCCTCAGTTTTTTTGTTTGAACGTCCAGAGGGCCAAGATAATGTCTAAGACTTTCTCTTCATGGAACGAGGACCCCTTCTGAGAATTTGGTGGATTCCTGGCTGAAAGCCCAAGAAAAGCGCCCGTGCCACCTCCAGAAGGCGCCTGAGTGATTTCAGGAGCTTCTGCTCCCTGGCTCCCCTCCTGGGGTCCCTGTTTTTCCCAATTCCTTGTTCTGGAGGAGGTCCAGATTCTGACTCTGAGCTCTTGAGGGCCCAGACCCCTTTGCCCATTCACTTGTCCACTGACTCATTCATTCATTTATTCATTCTACAAACATCTGCTGAGCAACTGCCCTGTGTAAGGCACTGGGAATACATAGAGAACAAAAAAGAACCAAATCTTTATCTTCAGGGAACTGAACTTCTCTTGGGGAGAAAGACAATGAGCATAAAATGATTAGTAAAATACATAAGTTAGTAGACAGGTTAGCAAAATATTATAGCCTGGAAGATTGCAACAAGTGCTAAAAAGAAAAAGCAGGGAGGGGTAGAGAGTGAGCCCAGCCCCCCAAGGCTCTGGCGTCTCCCTCCCATGGCCTTCCCGACCCACGCAGCCTGTGCCCGTCCAGTCTCCACCCTTCTTCTGGGCCCTCAGCAGGTGGCCACCTCCTGCCCTTCACCCAAAAAGCCATCATCAGTGCCCTCCCTCCTTGTGCCTAGTGACACGTGAACATAGAAGTGTTCCTTACTCTCAGGTGTCTCCCAGTCTGGGAGAGTCCTCCTGCCAGCACCATCAGGGCTGGGACAGAGAGACGGGGAACCCAGGGTGGGGAGCAAGGCCACTGCCTGGAGGGCTTCCTGGAGGAGGAACATCTGAGCAGGGCCTTGGGGGATAAGTACAAGTTTGCTGGGGGCATAAATCCTTTAGCAGAGGAATAGATGGGGTGAAAGGTTGGAGCGGAGGGTCCCAAATGCCTTGTCACCTGAGGAGGGGGCAGGACTGAGACATCATCTCTGTGGCAGATGGCATCACAGCCATAGGCTGGCAAGGGTTTGAGTGGAGGGAGGCGGGAGCAGAGGGGAGGAAGCGGGCTGGGAGGGCATGATCGGTGAAGTGTTGACCGTGGGCAGCCCAGGGCTCTGGCCATGGCCATGGGCCTGGGTGCCTGGGCCGGGTTTTCTGACTCAGCAGGCTGGTAGCTGGAGGGTTTATCTGCATGGCGGCAGGGGTAGGTAGGAGACAACCATGGTGGGGGGTGGGGGCCCCATCTTAGGCAGCCAGTTAGGAGCCACGGCCTGAGGCCTGCAGAGGAGCCTCAGGGGCCCAGGCCAGGCTGACTCCCGCTGCAGGAGCCCCTTCCTTCCTCCCCATCTCGTCTGGACTTGGGACCTGCTCGGCAGAAGCCGTGGGTAGCTGTGGTTGGGGCTTGGGGAGTCCAGGCGTCAGGTGTGTGTTCGTGCCTTTGTGTTCGTATCTTCGTTTTCACACACGTGCAGACTGTGAACTTTTACAGGCTTGTGGGTTTTTACGTGTCACGGTGAGTGAAGAATCGATGTGTAATTGGGGAGTGACTGGGGAGACGTGGAGACATGAGGACTTTGGAGGGATGCGGGGCGTTTGGGCACATGGAATTGCAGTGTGGGATCTGTTGCAGTCTGGGTGGTTTGTGAGGTGATAGTTCTTGACCAGACTGCCATCACGAGGCCTCCAGGGAGGTCTTGGGGAGGGATGGGCGGGGAGTGGACTGCCAGCCACCAGGCCCCTTGGCTAGGGCTCCATCTATCCTTGGGCGCCCCCTGCAGAACAGGAACAATGTCTTGGCTTCGCAGACTACCTGGGTGGGACCTAAGGCACAAGCCCTGTGGCCCCCGGCTCTTTTCCCACCAAAGCCCCAGGTACAGGGGACCGAGGTGCAGCCCCAGCTCAGCTCTGGTCTCTAGCAGGTGATCAGTGTTGGACTTGTCCTCCTGTGGGGCGTACAGAGGACAGCATGGCTGAGCCCAACCCTCTTTTCCTGGGCCAAGTGAGGCTGTGCCCATGAGTGCCTGCCCCCTTCATGCTGACCTTCGTCCTGTTTCCCAGGGGAGGCAGCTGGGGCCTGAGAGCTCAGTGCTTGGCTGCAGGACGGAGGAGTGAGAGTGTGTGCATATGTATGCACGCGGGTGTGCACCGTGCCAGGCAGGGCAGGGACTAGGGATGGATCACCTGGATTCTGTATACGGACCCTCTCTCTGGCTGTGTGCCCTTGAGAAAGTCACTCCATTCTCTGGGCCTCTGTTGCCACATCCGTAAAATGACCATAATAAGAATCCTTAACTTGCTATGAGGATTTAATGAGAGAATTCCCCAAAGTGCTCAGCGCTTGGCCTGAACCTCAGAATATGTGTCAGTATTGCCCTCATTATAACCACCATTATTAAGTTAATGAGCAAACGAACAAGTTAATGAATAGAGTGAATGAATGAATGAATGAATGAAAGACTCGGTCTCCATCTCTATTGCACGCTGTGTGTCTGGTACAGTGCCTGGCCTTTGGGGACTGAGGTGGGTTGGGGAGTGCCTGGCCTAGCCAGCCGGAAATCCTGGTGAGGTTGGGGCTGTGAGGGCAGGAGAAGGTCCTGGGACCTGGGCCTACCTGGCCTCATGGGAGAGCAATGAGAGAGAAGGTCAAGTGAGCCACGGACACCATCGGCTGACAGGTTCCAGGTTAGGAGAAAAGCCTGGGCCATCCAGGGTCATCAGGGTTGAGCCAAAGAGGAGAAATCAACCATACTAGGATATCAGGGAAGGCTTCTTGGAGGAGAGGCCTCTGAGTTGAGCCTTACGGTATGAGTAGGAGTGTTCTGGGTGAAACAAAGCAAGCAGCAGCAAGGGCATTCCATCCCGAAGGGACAGCTTGTACAGAGCTATGGGGAATCCTGAACGTCTGCTGTGGCCGTGGGGCAGGGAGCGGGTGGAGAGGGGGCTGCTGAGCTGTGCCAGGCCAGGTACCTTACCCCTTCCCTGCAGCAGGGGAAGAGGATGGCAGGTGGCAGCCCATAGCCCTGCAACGGGCTAGACCTGGGGCCGGGCTGAAGTGGACGAATTTGGGCAAGATGAGAGGGAAGATTTGCTCAGAGTCTGGAAGGTGGGAGGGAGCACCTCTCATGACCTGGGGTCCCCAAGGGAACTGGGGCCAGAGAGGGACAGCCGCTTGCCCGTTGACCTCCGGCTGGCATGCTAGACATGTCACCCTTGGGGCAGCTGGACAACCTGAACCCCTATGATGACTATCTCCCCACTCTCCCCCACCCTAAGCCACCCCACCCGACTGCCCTCCAGCCCACTCAGCGCCTCCTTCTCGCCTGCCTCTGCAGAAGGGTGCCATTTGGTGTCTAAATAGCCGTCTCGGGCGGGCGGGGAGGCAGGTAAGGAGGTTTAATTAAAATTAGTGCCTCTCTCCTGGCAATCACGGTGTTTATGAAGATGGGCCCGGCTGGCATTGTTCTGCGGAGGACTTAATCGAAGCTTAATGGATTGACCTAACATTCGATTTCCTGACTTCCATTGAGGCTGCGGCAGCAGCATTCCCTTAAGCGTTTGCAATTTACCCACTGCTCCTCGCCAACAAAAGGCGGCCTGAATAGCAGCCGCTCTCCAGGAGCCATTGTGAGCGGGGGCGCCTGCCTGAGTCACCGCTGTTGGGACAACATTCTTTATGCCTCGCTGGAATGAAAAGATTATTCAAATATTCAATTAAACCGTGAAAAGGGGGCTTTTCTGAGAACCTGGGGGCTCCCAGCTCCACAGAGCTAGCGGGCTGCTCTCTGGGGCGGGTAGGGGGGATGAGGGGGGTGCCGTCTCCCAGCCCCCTCCCGTCTCCCACCTCTGGGATTGCTGGGAGCGGAGCAGGCTTGGGGGTGCACGCAGGCTTTTCTTGAAGGTGCCCATCTCCAACCTGTGGCGGCTCAAGGCCCAGCGCTGGGCGCAGATTGGGTGCAGTTCTTGGGTGCCCTGAGAAATGGATTTACCCTCATTTTGCAGATCACAGGAAACTGAGGCTCTGAGAGGGGAAGGGACTTGCCTAAGGTCACCCAGCTGGTGGTGGAGCTGGGATTTGAACCTCTGACACGTGAAGGGGGCACCTCCAGGTTTGCGTGAGCCCCGCCCTGTGTCCGATGGAAGAAGGGCACGGCGTTCTGTGGGATGTTGGCTCTGTCACATCTGTTACCCCACAGTCTTCACACAGTTCCTTTAGATGGGCTCACAGAGAGGCTGGGGAAGGGGTGGGACTTGACATTGACCTACGAGATGAGGATGAAGTTGAGTCTGGGGTCCAATGTAGCCCCTCCGGCGAAACCTAGGGCCCGAAGATGGGCCCTTGGGTGGGACTCCTGGATTGCATGAAATGTAATGTTACGACGTCTGGTCTCCCAGGAACTGATGTCGGATCTTGACCCTACCCCTGCTTGCCCATGGGGCTTTGGCGCCAGAGAGACTTGGGCTTGAACCTGAACTCTGGCATCTGTTGTGTGTTCCAGGCATGCCCCAACGGGGTATGCCCCTTCCTGCCTCCCTGGGTGTCTGTGGGGATTAACAGAGCTGGGGGCAAGGTGTCTGGCCGGTGCCCAGGAAACTGGGTCCACTTGTACCGTGGTTGTTGGGGCTTAACTTGTGACTGTGCTTCCCTCCCCAGGCCTGTAGCCTACCTCGTGGGGGCAGTGGGGGTCTCCAGTCTGCAGAGAGCTGCAGGACCCATAGGATTGCTAGGAGGGGAGCTGTCCCTGAGCACTGTCCGTTCTGCACCCACCCTCTGTGCTCCGCCCGCTGTCCCTGGTCTGGTGCGACAGAGAACAGTAAATCCGGGTAAAGCCCAGGCTCGGGCCCCAGCCCCCTCCCATTCCTGCCTCCACTGCAGCACCCTAGCCAGTCTTCCCTCACCCTTAGTTCTTTCCTCTGGGCCCCTTTACTGCTGTGTGGCCTTGAGCCGGCCCCTACCCTTTTTTGGACCCTCAGCCTCCTATCGTGAATTGTCAGAAGACAATGTCAGGAGAATTGCCAGCTCCAGGGATGGGATGGGGGAGTGGTGAAGGTAGAAGGGACAGTACTGAGAATATGGAAAGAGGTTGGGGTAGGGATGGAGCTAGGTGGCAGGGACTTCCCATGACCTTTGAGTATGTCCAAGGCAGACCAGGCTAAGGAACAGGGCTGCTCTGTACAGTTGGGCACGTTGGTCACTGCAGGAGGGGACCCAGGCAGGGGACGAGAAGGGGCTCAGATCAGCCTGCCTACCCCTCATCAAGCTGTCTTTCTGTGGAGAAGGGGGACTTCTTTCTAATCGGCGCACAGGTGCCTTATGGGCTAATGGCGATCCATGGAGGTGAGGGAGAAAATGACCCAGGCTCGCTTACTGAAGGAGGGAGGCGGCACTAGGAGGAGGGGTGGAGGTCGGGGCCAGGTCCTGCCGCACGCCCTGGGCCAGCTCTGGTTTCCCTAAATCCACCTTTGGACATCACTGGCCTCTGCGGGCGCACCGGGGGCGGCTGGGGATCAGGGTTGCCAGGAGCATCGAGCATTCCTGGCGCAGTGGGTGTTAAGAGGGATTAGAAGGGCCACGGGCTGCACATGCTGGGCTCCCGACTCCCCCGCAGCAGCAGGGATGGGGGTGAGGGGGGCGGAGGGCACCCAAATTGACGGCCATTTCCTGTGCTGCCCCACACCACAATCCCAGGCAAGGCCGGGCTGGGATTTGGGGACGGGGGACCAGTTCTGTGGCTTCCTGCTGGCCCTCAGCCTCCAGGCAGCGCACTAGCTGGAGATGCTCCTGGGGAACTGAATGAGGCCTGCAAGCTGGAACGAGGACTCATGCAACAAGAAGCTGACCCTCTCTGGGCACCCCTGCGGGCCAGGCACGTGCACCGGCCCCTGCACCCATGGTCTTGCCCCTGCAAGGTGGGAGCAGCCCCTTTCAGAGAGGATGAAGGTCTTTCTGGTCACACGCAAGCAGGGCACAGGCCACTGCTCCTAAACGGTGGGCTGGGATTTGAACCCCCATCCGTCTCACCCCAAAGACACTTTGTTTTTTGTCTCTTCACCGGACCTCGGGTGTAGAGGGTGCACTGATCACGCTTCTCCGTTCATGGCACCAAGAGTCATTGGTTCACGTGGAGCCATCCACCCCCCTCTCCCTCCCGTAGGCAACTGCTCCTTCGTGCGTGGCTCGGATCCCATTTGTCCCTGCTCTTACATAACATGCCTGCTCTGTGTACTAGCGTCTTAACTATATAGAGATCTTTGCCTTTTAGACCTCGTTCTAGGTTTATCTGTTTTTGTTTTTGTTTTTTTTTTCCCACTCAGCCTCACGCTTTTAAAGACCCATCCATTGCTCTGTGTGTTATATCTGCTCGCTGGGGATGCAGCTACCCCATGGCCATCCAGGCTACCTCCCCATCACTGTAAATACTGCTGTGGTGAACATCTATGGTTTCCCATGGCCTCATGGGAGAATCCCCTTGTTGTACTGCAGCCTCTTGATTCGTCGGAGTGCCTGTCGCTCTCTAGAATGGGGCCATAGCAGTGCATGCGCCTCACAGCTGTCAGATGGGGCCCTCCCACTCACAGTGTGCATCTCTGGTGATGGGGACAGTGATGATTGTGGCGGGTGGTGGTGCTGATAGTGACTACCATGGGGATGATGGCGACAGGATGGTTTTGACAATGCGGATGGGGATGGTGTCAATCATGGCCGTGGTGAAATATATGGTAACAAATTGGGCCTTAACAGGTGCCGGACACTGTTCTAAGCACTGAACTCTCTTGACGATCTTGTGCAGTAGGCACTATTGTCACCCTCGTTTTACAGATAAGGAAACTGAGAGGTTAAAAAATGTGGCCAGGGTTACACCTGGTGAGGTTGGCGATGGGCTTGGTGATGGTGGAGGTGTTCATTATGACCACTGCGATGATGACAACGATGGTACCGATGGGGACAGGTGATTGTGGTTGGGTGGTTGATGGTGTTGGTGCCTGTCTTTGTGATAACCACAGGGAGGTCGGTGTTGGTGACTGCCGATGGTGGCGGTGTTCAGCTGTGGCGATGAAGGTGATGGCGATGATGGTGGCGACAGGAATGGTTGAGGTTTGCTTGATGATGGCAGCAGTGGCCATGTCTGGGGAAAACAGGGATGTCAGTACTGGTGACCGATGTTGGTGGCAGTGTTCATCGACCGAGGTGGCGATAGTAGTGATGGCGATATGGTGGTGACGGGGAGACTGTGGGTGCCTTGTCGATGGGGGCAGTGCCTATGTCTTTGATGATCATAGGGGCGTTGGTGACACTGGTGACTGCTGACGACGTGATGGGCGGGTGATGGTGATGGAGCTCTCCCTTTGCAGATGTGAAGTTCCTGAATAACCACAGCCTGGTGAAGGACGCTCAGGAGAAGGCCAATGCTGCCCTGCTTGATTACACCCTGTGCCACTACCCGCACTGCGGGGACAAGTTCCAGCAGCTGCTGCTGTGCCTGGTGGAGGTGAGGGCGCTGAGCATGCAAGCCAAGGAATACCTGTACCACAAGCACCTGGGCAACGAGATGCCCCGCAACAACCTGCTCATTGAGATGCTGCAGGCCAAGCAGACTTGATCTGGGCTGGGTGGGGCTGGGACCCGGGCTGGGGGAGGGGTCGCAGCCACCCCGCGGCCCTCTAGATGGTTTATTTTATTATGCCGACCCAGGAGCCCCATCATGTAGGCTGCTCCCCTGAGCTCTCTGAAGCCCCGTGTTTGGGAAGTGGGCGCAGGTGGGCAGGGCCTGGCTGAGGTGGTGTGGCCCTTCACTAGCCACTGGCACTTGCCTGCCAGTCAGTGTGCCCCAAGGAGGTGGCTGCTAACCACCCCCTTCCCCTCTTCCTGCTCCCAGCTCCCAGCTGTCTGTCCTGGAGTCCGGAGCACAGGTCCAGGGGGGAGGTACAGGAATCCCTGGTGTACCTCAATGTCCCTTGGGTCAGAGGTCATCCCTTCCCCCTCTCCTGGATACAGAAGCAGAAAGAGGTTGAGTGAGCATCAACTGGTTCTGGAGACCCCCTTCGGAGGGACCAGGAGGGAGGTCCTCTGTTTTGTAAACTAGGGATAACTGTATTTGCAAAATTGAACAGAGACTGTTAGGCCCTAGAGGACACTGGAAGAATGATTAGGACAAAGAGACTTCCTCCTTAGCCCTCTGCCCCATTTGACTTCTGCAGGCGAGAACTTTGACACATTATCTGAAAAGAATTTTGCTACAATCATCTTTCTATCTCTCTCCAACCAGAGAAGTTTGACACAATCGACATTCTAACCCCGCCTACACTTGGCCAGCCCAGGCTGGTATTTATCTGCAAGGCTGTAGTCAAGAGGTTTTGTTTTGTTTTGTTTTGTTTTTTAATTTAGATAGTCCTTAAAAGATATGTATGTGGGGGGTAAGGGACAGGTTTGGGGACTGAGGCTGGAGTTTGGGGATTAGCACCAAGTATAGCCCATGGTTTCTTCCCAAACACCCTCATACCAAGTACCCCATTGGTGGTGCTGGGTCTATTTCTGAGCCCCCATTCCAGTCCAGAGAAGAGCTCTGGCTTGCCCCCGTTCCCCCACTGACACCACTCAGTGAACAGGATGATGTCTTGTGGGGGGCTCAGAGTCTCTGTGGGTGGGAATAAGGGAGACCTTGGGGAGGGCGTATGGTTCTCCAGATCAGGGACACTGCTGACAAACTCCTCCCTCATTGGCCCTGTCCCGTTGGGTCCCTTGCTGCAAACCCTTGAAGCGGGGCCTCAACTCCCTGGCCTCCTGCCCTTTGTCCTGAAAGATACTTTCTGGGGCCAGGCACCAGGGAGAGGCCTCGGCTGCCCTCCGCCCCTGGGCTGGGCATCCACTGCCTTTCCTGCTTCTACCCTGCTGTTGTAGCTTATGCGGAGCCTGCCTAGTTGGAGATAACTGGGCGTCCCTGCCTCCCTGCCTTCCACTACCCTGTCTTGGCCCCCGCCCCTGCCCACCAAAGTGTGTGCCCCCGCCAAGGCCAGAGACCCACAGCCCCAAACAAGAAGTGCTCTTACGAATCTCCCAGCCCCTGCAGCCCTGGAATAAATTTTGCAGTTAGTTTCCAGCTACCTTTGGCTGTTTGCATTCTGGGGCCAAAGTAGAACCTCTTTCGTGGGTTTGGGTGGCCTAGGGTAGAGCAGTGCTCTGATTGGGATGGAGACGACATTCAGATGACCTCTGGTTCAAGAGACAGGATGAGGTGTGCTGCCACCAGGCACTGTTCAGGGGCCTTGGGGCCCTGCCTCATCTTTGGGACCCTTCCATACCCAGAAGGCCTGGGAGATGCACGGCCTTCTGAGGCCTCAGCCTCAGTTCCACCCTGGCTGTGCAGCTCAGCTGCCATCTTGGGCAGAAGGGAGCAATCATTTAACGAGCACCTACTGTGTGTCATCCCTCATCTCACTGTCCCTACAGTGGCCCGGTGAGGCAGGAGTTATAATCTAAGAGAGGCACTTGGCAACTTCCCTTCAGTCAGTGATCTGCAGGGTTAGATTCAAACCTGGGTCCACCTGCCTTGACTGGCCCTGTCCTGTCTATCTGGTGGCCAGCCACAGGCCCCTGGCCTGGCCCTCTCACTGATTCCCTTGCCTCCCCCTCCCCAACCACTTGGTGGCAGCAGTGAGCACGGCCAACTTCTGAGGACGCTTCCTCAGCTCCATGTGCCTTCCCAGGGCTTCGCCTGTCCTGTCCGGCTTGTCCCATCTGTTCTTCAGCCTCGGTTATGATGAGGAAACTGAGGTACAGAGGGGTGAAGCGGCCCATCCAAGGTCACACACCGAGAAGGGGCAGAGCCATTGGGCAAACCTCCTGACCCACCTTGACCGACCTTTTCTATCACCAGGGACATCTGGATTCTCCACACCTCTGTGCAAATTAGAAAAAGGTGCCCCCTCTAGGGCAAGGGAGCCCTTAGCACATGGCTTGGCAGTGGCTTTTATGCAAGGAAAAAAGTGTCCCTTTCCTTCTTGGCACCTTCAGCAGTGAAGCCCTGGCTTCTGTCTCTGGGGAATGTCCAGTGTGTAGGAGGAGACGCTCTTAATCAGATCATAATCCAATGTGACTGAGCCAGACGAGGTGAGGAGTGACCGGATTTGCTCCTGGGGGGACAGGAAGTCTTCATAGAAGAGGTGTCATCCCAACTGTCATCCTTGAACGACTTCTAGGAATTTACAACTGTTGGGGGCAGTCCAGGTAGAGGGAACAGTATGAGCAAAAGGAGGGAGGGGTGTCAGCCAATGGTGTTTGGGGACCCCAGAGGAGTTATTTTTGTTGGAGAATAAAGGATGTGTGTTTGGGGAGGTAGGATATGGAGCAGGTGGAGGGGAGACTGGGACTCCTTGGTCCCCATCCCTGGGCCCTTCTCTCCACCAGCCCCTATTAGTTTGGTGGGGAGGCAGGAGCCCCCTGGAGGTGAGGGGAAGGAGTCAGAGGACACTTTAAATGCAGGCAGTAGGGACCACCAAGTGTCCCACCCAGTTCAGCTCAGTATGATGTCCCCCATTCTTCAGATGATGGACTGGGCTTCAAGAGTTTCAACAGCCCACCATTCGCAGAATGAAATACCCAGACCTGTCCTGTGTGGTGGGTCAATCCCCCCCCACCCCCAAAGATTTTGTCCCAGACACATTCCAGGCAGGGCCTGGGGGAAAACAACCTCTAAGGTCGTGGAGGAGCTGGATGTGGCTTGCATCTTGCTGGGTCTCAGGGCTTCCGCTCACAGCCTTACCCACCTCCACCCACCCGTGTCTGGGGTGGCTACCTGCTTCCCCCAGGGAGGCTGTTCCGACACTCCTCAGCTGTGCCCTGTCCTCTGACCCCAGCAGCATTTGGGCCAGGCTGAGGTCATTGGGACAGCTAGCTTCTGTGTCCTGAGTCCCAGTCCCTGGGTGTCCCCTTTGCCCGGCCCTTGCCTCGGGGCCTACTCTGGCACAAGCCCTAACACATCATCACTGTTCTTCACGTCGGCCCTGACAACCTTCTAGCCAAGAAGAGACTGATGCTCAGGGAAGAATCTTGCCTGTGGCCACAGAATGGGAGTGGCAGGACCTGGCCACACAGCCAGACTTTTGGGCCCTCCCGCGGCATGACTGTCGTCAGACCTGGAGCCAGCTCTGGTGCCTCCTCTGAGCAGTCTGCTTGGGTGGCTCCCACCCACACTGACTGCCTCCCTGGCCCCCGTGCTGCCTGGTTGCCGAGACCCAGGTCCGAGCCATGACCTTCTCAGTTTCTTCCTCTGTACAATGGGGTGATGGCAGCCTCCGTCCTGAGGTAAAGACCTGCAGCTCTAAGGCAGCAGAGGGCTCATCACCAGCCAGGTACAGAGTAAGTGCTGATGTGTTGGCTGCACCTACTCTGATGATGAAGCTGGGGCCATTGAGTCCCAAAGCCCAAGCGGCAGCTTCCTTTGTCCCCCTCTTCTCCCAGGGAACCTGGCATCCTGTTCCCCTCCCCAGGCTAGGGTGGTCCCAGAGAGAAACTGGTCACAGAGTAGTTTATTATGAGAGACATTGCAGAGCTGTTGGAACTTCAGGGTAGGTGGGGAGGGACAGAGGGGAGGAGCAGCCACAGGCAGAAAGCTGGGGGGACAGAGCTGTGGGACCTGGCAGGGTTAGCGGGAATGGGGGTGGGGAGGGATGAGGTGGCATTAGAAAGGCTATGGTGGCTGAGAGTAGGCGGTGGTCCATGCTGATGTTTCCTTCAGGGGCCTCCAGTTGGGCCTTTCAGATGTCCCCAGGAGGAGCTCGGAGAAACCTGAGAGGAAAGCATACCCTTGGGCTGAGTTGGCAGAGATTCAGGGTGGGGGACCCCTGCACCCCCCAAGATGGGGAAGGGGCTGGGAACTGACACCCGGGTAAGACCTTGGGTGGGCCTCCTGGCCTGGGAGCCCTAGTCACTCTTCCTCATCCCCCCTGAGCCTCAGTTTCTCCATCGCAAGAACACCTGCGCGCCCCGGGGGCTCCGTGGGCTTTCGGGAGCGCGGCGGCGGGTACGGTGAGGGGGCACCTCTGGCTCAGGTCACCTGAGTAGGTCTGGGGGTGGGGTTGGCGAGCTAGGGCATCAGGAAAGTGGGGCCGGGCCGCCGGGCAGAAGGGGAAGCGACTCCGTTGCTACGAGCGGTCTTAGCAACCCACCCATTCAGCAGAGACAAAAGCGCTGTCACTTGAGCGCAGAGGCGCCGCTGCCGCTCTCTTGTTCCCACAGACACGCTGCGCCTGCGGGGGTGGGAGTGGGGGATTGGGGGGCAGGGCTGGGTGCCCAGCGGCGGAGGCTGAAGCCGAGCGGCAGCTCAGGCCCCCTGGGAACGCACCCGGCGTGCTGGGCGCCTGCGCGCCCCCAACAGGCCCGCAGGGGGCGCCTCCAGCCCATTCTGCAGGAGGGGAAGCTGAGCCTCCAAGGGACTGAGACGTCAGCCAGGAGTGGAGGCCAGCTGGGAGCTTGGGGTCACGCAGACCTGGGTTCAAATGTGCCTAACGCTTATTCCCATGTGACTACCGCTGCGCCTAGACAAGCCCATGGCCCTGGCCGGAAACAATCCCCGGGTTCGAGGCCGCGCAGTGCCAAGCCGGCCCCTCATAGCGCCGCCTCTGGTTTAAGACTGTGGGAACTTAATGGAGCACTTCCAGGCACCAGCAAGGAGCAGAGTGAGAGGAAGGGCTCCTTAAACTGTGGGAGGTTGGGTGTGGTTGCTTCTCAGATCACTTCGGAATATTCTGGTACGGTGAGGGGAGGGGGTGTCCAGGCACCAAGGGGAAAAGGGAAGTCACTGGAGGTGGGAGGTCTACCCGAAGCCTTGAACGCTGTCAGCTCCACAGCCTGAGGACAGAGGATGTCTGTCAGTGGGGTTGGGCCCAAGGTCCTCCAGCCCCCTTGCCCTGGGGGCCCTCCACTACCTTGGCAATGACGCCCCCCACCCCAGCAGCCTTGGCATTCAGATTCCACCTGTGTTCAGTCAGTACCTCCCAGCTGCTCCCGGTACCCCTCAGCCTGGTAAGTGAGGAACAGGGACCCCCTTGGGTCAGTCCCCAGGGGAAGGCCACCACCCCAGCCCCACTCAAGTCCCTGTGGATTCCCTAGCCCTGTGAGACGCACTTGCTACCCCTCCGCAGGGCCTGGTCACCCTGTCTCAGTCTTACCGGTCTCTCAGAATGTGCAATGGAGGAGAAGGTTGTGGGAATTCTGGGGCCGTGGGTCCCTGGGACGGAGTGGGGGGGAACCTCGAGTAGGTGAACTCTGGGGAGGCCGAGGCAGGATGCTCTCGCTCTGCTCCCCCACCTTGGGTGGGGACCTCATTATCAAAGACCCTAAGAATCCATTCAAGGGTTTACCGCGCCCCCCCCCCCCCCCCACATACAGGTGAGTGATGAGGAAACGGAAGGCCCGGAGAGGGAAGTAACTTGCTCATGGAAGCACAGCAGGTGAACTAGAAGCTGGGACTGGACTTCTGTCCTGGCCTTGAAGTCATTCAGCCCAAGCCGTCTCAGGCCCCAAACCTCATCCACTCACCTGCCTTCGAGAGCCCCTGAAGGCTCTCTGCATGGATACCCAGGAAGGAGACCCCGGGCAAGCACTGCCTTCCTACTGCTGGTGGTGGGAGGGGACCGGCTGTTTCTAAGCCATCCCCCAGCCCCATGGTTGTAGGATTTCCCGGGCCTCAGTCTCCTTGTCTTTCAGCTGGGCTAATAGGATGCGCTATGGCCCTAGCTGAGCACTGGGGAAACTGAGGCACTGGATGGCACCCCTGCTGGAGGGTGGTGAGACCATACCTCTGACAGCCAAATGTCTTCGAGGTGGAGTCGGGGCCACCTCCCAGGGACCTGACAGCCTAGGGCGGGACGCCTGCCCTTGGGGACTGGAGCGGGCCTGAAAGGAAGGCTGTCACTGCGGGGACCTGGCCGTGGTGGGACTTCCCACGCCTCAGTCCCCGTGCCGTCCGCACCATGAACGCCTCGGCTGCCTTCTTCTCAGCCATCCTCTGCAGGGCACTCCGGACCTGGGGAATGGGCATGGGGGGCCGGGGGCAGGCCTGGCATCCTCCCCGGAGCCCTGGGGGATGATGAAGTCCCCCCTCAGGTAAGCCCCTCTTACCCCCGACCCCCAGCCGCTGGTGTCCCCAGACTCACCTCCCCGTTGTAGGCGGCGTAGACCAGGAAGATGTATGGCCCCTGGGGACAGACCCAACAGGGGTGTGGGCATCCCTGCCTGGGACCCTCCACCCGCACTCCGCCTGACCATTTGGCCTGGGGCAGAGACACACCCAGAGATACTCAGAGACATTCAGAGAGAGTCTGAAGAACTCACACCTGGCACTGCGGAAGAGTAGCTGTGGCCTTCTATGGCCAAGAGGACCAGGAGGGGCCTCTCCCCATCCCACCCCATCTCTTCAGCCTCTGGCCACCAGGCAGCCTCACCCATTCATGGCTCACCCCCAGACCGCCCATCTTCACAGCCTCATCCCACTGCAGCGGGGGGAGGTGGGAGGGGGTCCACCTCCCTGAAGCTCTAAGGCTAAGTCAGGTCCTGGGACCGCAGATCTGCGAGGGCATTCTGCGTGAGCCTGAGCTGAATGGCCTTCACCTCTCTGAACCTCTGTCTCTTCATCTGGAAAGTGGGGATGAGGCCAGGACTTGCCGTCTGATGGGACTGGGGGTGCTGTGTGTGGCGGACTCCGTGCCGTGGCTGGGGTGTAGCGGGCTGCCCCTCTCCACACATTAGGACTGGGAGGCCTCACCACCTATATCCCATCTGGGGTCTTCTTTGACCCTCACAGCAGCTCCATGGTGGGGGGGGGTGTAGATTCATTCTCCCCATTGTTTTGGAGAGGGACCCTGAGACTTGGGGTGGGGGGCAGAGCCTCAGACCTTCTGAGGCTGATGGGGAGGGGGCAAGAGAGGTCACGGTCAGAGGGAGAGGCAGGGTAAATGACAAAAAGATAGGGCTCAGAGGTCAGCAGAAGAGGGGACAGAGAGGCCCAGGAAGAGCCAGGTGGGATCCATGCCAGAGTAGAAGGGGACAGGGAGAGGGGACAGTGACAGAGAGAGCCAGAGAGAGAAAGAATCAGAAGAAATTCAGGGACAGAGACAAAGAAATGAGAGGACAGAATGAGACGGGGAAGGGAGGGAGGCGGAGAGGGCAGATCGTGGCACTGACTCCAGAGCAGAAGCTCTGTCCACCTGAGGGTCACAGGCAGGGATGGAGCTGGAGTCATCACCATGGCAACAGGACGCTGCTGCCCTCACCACTCTGTGACAGGTGGTTAGAAACCCAGGCAAGGTCACGTGGCCAGGAGGGCAGAGCTGGGATTCGCGCACCCACGGAGCTGTGGGGGGCGAGGCGCGGAGGAAGGGCTTGTCTGTGTTGGGAAAGGGGGTGCAGCACTGCCCTGTGTTCCCCACCACACAGGTCCAGACAGGTCTCGGGGAGCTGTGCTTCTTGGAGAATAGCATCGGAACCCCAGTTTTTCTTCACTCTCCAGGCCCCTCTCTAGGCAGGATCTCCGCCCTCCCCACAGCAGCCCCCCTTCCCTTTCCTCCCTCAATTCCCACACCTGCCTGGCGAAGGTGCTGAGTCCCCAAGGCCCCAAGGGGGAGAAGACAATATGGGACAGAACCTGGGTGACCGGCACCCTGTGCACCCCTCCTGCTCCACCTCAGCTCTCCTTCAACGCCTCCCTCCCTTGTCTTGGTCACGGGGTGCACCTTCCACTCACGCCAGCTCAGGGCATTCGGCGGCCTCCTTTGCTGCTGTATCCCCAGCGCCTAGAACTGTGCCTGGCATCTGGTAGGCATTCAACAAATCCCACATGGATGAATGACTGGGTCAGGGACCCCCTCTCCCCTCCAGCCTCAGCAGCTCTTCCAGGAACAAACCAGGCCCCGCTGTGCTCAAGACTGAATATCCGGATGGTTGAGAACATGGACTCTGGACTTGTCCCCAGTGCTGCTCCCTCCTACTGGGACACCTTGGGCAAGTGACTTTGTGGGGTCTCAGTTTCCCTATTGATAAGATTTGTTTGGAGATAAAAATATGAGCCTGGCACAGGACTCTGAGAGAGCACCTAGGCATCCTAAGTGGCTGTCACTACCTCAGCCCTCCTTCTCCAAGGAAAGGGCGGAAGGTCCCCAGGAAGCCCCGCTCTGGGGACGTGTAGACTCAGGACTGAATCTGCACCTGGTTTCCTGAGCTTGCCTTTGTCCAGCCCTGGGCTGCTCCGCCCGTTGGCCTTGAAGTGGACCTGGGCTGGAGAGAGCTGGGAATAGTGGCACAGAGGACAGGAAGAGGTGGATGCAAGGGAGGCTGAGGGGGAGGGAGGGGCAGAGAGGACCCTGCCCGATGACCCGCCTTCCGAGCACTCAGCCCCCTGGGCTGTAGCTGTCTGTGTCCATGTCCAGGACCTTCACAGGTCTGAAAACCCCCTGTGGACAGGGACCTAGGCCAACCTCCTCTGTGGCTCAGGGTAGAGGACCCGACCGCGCCCAGGAGGCTTCCTGCAGTCCCCCCATTTCTGCTTCATTTATGTGGGTCAAGCACTGTCCTAACCAAACCCTTTTCCAAACCGCTGTCCTCACCAGTGGAGCAGCTCACGCCGACCCCATGGTCAGCCACAGACCCTGAGCGGAGAGGTCCCTGGAGTCCTGCACCACCGTCCCTGGCTTCTTGCCGAGGCCCAAAGTGACTCTAGTGCCAGCCTGGAGGCTGGAACTTCTGCCTCACCCTTGAGTGTCAGGGCCAAGGGACCTTAATGACCTCCTTTCTGGGCCCCAGTTTCCTCAGCTATCAAATGGGCCACAGAGTCCTCGCTGACGTGCTCTTCGATTCGAGGTTTTGCTCCCATTCCCGCCCTCGCCCTCCCTCCTGTTGACAATGTCCCTGGTTCCTGTTGGTGCCTCCTCCCATGAGGGGGCAGTCACTCCCTCCCCAGCCCCCTGACAAACCAGCCACCCACTCCGAGTTCCAGTGCATGTTGGAGCCCCAGTCTCTGAGGGCCCAGGGCCTGGAGGTACCTGGAGGGAATTGAGGCCCACAGCGGCGTAAGCCCAGGCAGGACTGAGGTGCACCAGCAGGCCGACCAGCCAGGTCAGGCCCAGGACAGGCAGCAGGACCAGCACCGGCTTCACCGTGGCCCTGTGGACAGCGAGCAGGGCTGGGGAGGGGGTGGGGGAGGGCAGCCCCCAGGAAGTGTCTGGAGAGGGGCCGGAGCTGCAGACTAGGGCCACGCTCAGGACTGAGGTGTAGCTGGACCCTTCAGCTGGACTCGGCTGTCCCTTCTCAAAGACCCAGAGGTGGCATGAAGGAGGGGTCGTGGCGCTGGGAGGTGGCAGTTCTTGCAGGAGTCGGGACCTAGACCGTCACCCTGAACTTGAACTTCTGGGGACTGCTCGATTTGGAGGTCTCCCCTACCTTGTTCCTACCAGGTCATCAGTGCTTTTTGCAGATGGTGAGCCCCTAGGACAGTGGCTGGTGTCCACATCCCCTCTATACACACAGGATCAGTTGCCATCCCCACAGGTGACATGCACGGGCACATGCTTACACACGTCCACAAGTATGAGCACATGTGCATGCGTAGCAGGGACACATGCACACATATGTTTATCTATAGCCTTGTGCCCATGAACACACATGGCCACACACACACACACACACACTCCCATCACGTGCTCACACCCAGTGAGCCTCATGCCTCGCTCCCCCACTTTTTCCTGACCCCCTCGGCCTGGGGCCTCACCACATCTGCATCCTGATCTGCTGCTGCAGGCCAGGCTGCGGGCTCAGCATGTGGGCACGGCGGCGGGCACTGGCCACGGTGACTGTCACCACACGGAGCAGGATGCAGGTATTGGCCTGGAGATCTGGTGTCAGTGGGTGAAAGGGCCTCCCCTCCCTACTGCGTCCCTCCCCGCCAGGCCCCCAGGCCTCCCGCTCACCGCCAGCACGAAGAGCACAGGCCCCACAAAGGCCCAGATGGTGTCTGTGTGAACGTTGAGCCAGCAGTGTCCGGGGGCCACGTAGTCAGTGGGGGAGGACATGGCCAGGGTGACGGCCACGGTGGCTACAGGCAAGCCTAGGGAAAGAAGTGACCTCAGGGCCTGGCTCCCTCCAGAGTTTCAGCCCACAGCTGTCCCGGAGGAGCAGGCATACTGACGGGCATTGGGGAGATCCTGGGAGCGGGCTGGGTGGGCCTGATGTTTTTGGGGTGGCCCTGGAGCCCTGAGTAGCTGGGGTGTGAGAGAGCTGAGACTTGGCTGAGGCTTTAGGGCTGGGAATCCACAGAGGTGGAGGGCTGGCAGTGGGCATGGGGTGTAGCTGGCCACGGATCAGGGAGACAGGGCCGGAGGTGGGGGGTTGAACTAGGTGAAGTGGAGGAGGAGTAAGAAGAATCGGAGTTGGGTAAATTCGTACGTGGGCAGAAGAGAGAAAACTGAGCTTCTGTCAGAGATGGGGGCTGGATGCTAGAAGTGCTGGGTGCTGAGTGGTGCTGGGTGCCAGGTGGAGATGGGTGTTTGGTGGTGCTGAGTGTGGCACAGCGGTGGGTGGCAATGGTGCCACGCAATGTGGAGTTGAGGACGGAGCAGGTGTGGGGCGCAGAGGGGCCTCACCCCAGCCTGCGGCATAGCAGAGCGTCATCCTGGGGCCCGGGCGCAGGCTCACGGCCACCACTGAGCTCCACAGCAGCAGTCCCTCCACCAACATCCAGGAGAACGCGACCAAAAAGAGGAGGTGCATGGCAGCCGTGACGGCCACACACGCCACCTGTGTGTGGGAGGGTGGGGGACCCCACTGAGGCCAGCGTGGGTGTAGCCCCGCCCCCGGGCTGCCAGCCCAACAAGGTACAGTAGGTAAGTCTCCTGCAGGTACCCTGGGCCTTCCCTCTCTGGGCCTCTCTCCTCCGGGGAAATGGAGCCAAGCAAAGACGTGGGAGGGCGCCCAGAAAAGGCTGAAGGTGCTTTCCCAGGCCCCCCTGAGCTCACAGGCCCACCTGCTGGCCACCCACCTTGTTGCCCTTTGCCCACTCGCTGGCCATGAGGAGGCCCTCGGCGGAGGCCAGGGAGAAGGTGAGGTTCTTGTGGACCATGGCTCGCTTCGACTTGGGGACCCTGGACAGGCAGCAGAGTTGGTTCACAAGGACAGCACAGCCAGCCCCTCACCCCGTCTCGGCCCCTGCCTGCCCGGTTCCCCAGAGACAGGCCAACGGGGCAGAGAAAGCAGCTTCGCAGGGGCCCAGCAGCCCTAGCGGAGGCACTGGGCCATCTGCTGGGATCCGGGATGGACACCGATCCCAGGAGAGATGTGAGGGGCCACGGGGGCAGGGAGGCCTCAGGTGCCAGGCTGGGAGCTCACCTCACCTGGCCATCAGGAAGAGCAAGAAGGTGGTGGCGAGGGCACAGAAGGACACACCACAGCCCACAAAGGAGAGTGTCCTCAGCAACGACTCCTCCTCAGGGCCTCTCTGTAGGAGGGACAGAGTCCCTGGAGTACTGTCACCCCGTCGCCACCCTGACCTGACCGGACCAGGCTCACCCACCCCACGCAGCAACAAGGCTCCCAAAGCCACCGCTTTGTCCCAAGTGAAGCGGGGGTGGCAGCAGCACGCTCAGGCAGGGCCAGGCCCGCACACAGCAGGCACTTAATAAGTGAGCAATCGCCTGTCCTCTCCTGCTGGCTCTCCCTAAGCTGGCCCCAATCAGCCCAGCTTTCACGGATTCAACAGTTCCCAAGAGCACTAGGTTGGAAGTGACTGGCTCGCCCATGGGCAAGGGATGGGCCGCAGGTGACAACCACCCACTGAGTGGGGATATGAAGCTGTCATGGATTGTACATGACATTCAAAACATCGATGCTCTGATTGGACAGGAAAAATGCATTTGATAGAAGGTTTTTCTAGTGTGCTCCCCAACACGCCGAGTGACCCCCCAGATTCCTGAGCCTCAGGCCCAGTGTAATTCTGCCCCTTAGCAAGGGGTCACTCAGAGTCTCTTTCAGGCCCCAGGGAGCCCACCTCTCTTGGTCTCCTCCTGGAATATGGCTTTGCCCCCGTCTGTGAGTGCCGGTGCCTCTCAGGGGCCTCTCTCAGTCATGTGTCCTTCACTTCCAACATCTCGGTCATGGCTTTGCCTCAGCTCCTCATCTCCAGCTGAGACCTCCTTGAACATCATGCCCATAGACCTCATGGCCCCTCAGACTGGTGGCCTGCCCAAACCTGTCACCCACCTGTGCCCCATCAGAGACGAGTCCCTCAGCCCCCAGTTGTCTAGCCCTTAGTCCCGACCATCCCCTCCTCCTCCCCCAGCCCCGTCTCCTTGTTGCCTCACTGTCTCTCTGGTCCAGGCCCCCTCCCCCGAAGTGCCCAGGTTGGGCCCACGGCCCCGTGATGCCCTTCCTCTGGCCCCAGCCTCACTTCAGCACCAGAGGGCTCCCTTGTGGCAAATGTAACGTCTGCTTGCCTCTTCCACTCCTGCCTTCTGCCGATGGGATCAGATCTAAGCCTGACATTGTAGACCCTGTGTGATCTAACCCACCCCCGCCTTGTCTCCCGACCCTCGTGCACTCCTGGGCCTCGCACCGGAGGCTCCAGACCTGTCAGAGTTCCAGAACATAACAAGGCTGCCATTTCTGGCCTCCTTGCCTTTGCTCGGACTGGCTCTCTGCATGGAGTGCCTTTCTGCTCACCTCCTGTCCATCCTTTAGGTCTTGGTTCCGACATCTCTTCCCCCACCCCTAGGCACTTACCTGGACGTCGTACACCTGCAACAGGATGGCAAAGTTGGTGCTGTGGTTGCAGAAGCAGGCGGTAGAGTCTTGGTACAGGGCAGCCACAGAGCAGCCAGTGGTGGCCCAGGAGCCCCCTGTGTCTGGGCTGGCAGGGGGCAAGGAGCAGAAGGGCTCTTGAGATGGGCTGGACATGGAGGTGGGGGAAGTAGGCGACAAGCAGGGGAAAGCCTCTCCCCAAAGCCTGGGGTCCCTCAGTGCCCTGCTTCTAACCAGCTATGTGACCTTGGACAAGACACTGTAGTTCCCTGGGCCTCAGATTCCCATCTGTAAAATGTACTTAACATTCTCAGGAACGGGAGGACAACGGGGCTGATAGCAGTGACCACTCATTAACTGCATTCATTACTAAGCAACAGCGACTAATGTCCACTCCCTCAGTTAAAGACCCAGGTAGGGGGAGCTCGGTAAACCCTGTACCCTCCTCTTCCCCTTCAAATGCCCAAAGGGCCCTGGACATAGCATCAACTCTAATGTCTATCTGACAGATGAGTCACTTCCTAGGTACCTCGTAGAGCAGGCTTGCATACCTCCTATGACAGGGAGCTCACTACCTCTTATGGAACAAACTCTTCTGCCCCAGCTTGTCCCCCACTCAGTGGGGCCTGGAGCCACCCCCATAAAGCAGTTGGTGAATGCAAGCCAAAAATACGCTTGAGTCCTGCCTCATCCACGAGCAGAATGAATGTCTTGAAAAAATGGCCTTGTCTGAAGAACTTGACAATGGAAACTCACCTGATGCTGAAGTTCCAGAAAGCGCAGATGGGCTCCACCAGCTTCTGAGGGAAGGCCTGAGGGCAGGAAACAGGGCCAGGGCAGGCGTGTGAGTGTGTGCGGGAAAGGAGAGCAAGACCAGCAGGATGCAGGGGGACGCTGAAGCCTCCTTGTGTTGAGTGTTGTCCAGCCTGGGTTGTGGGCAAAGGGGCTAGAGAAACTCCGGTGAGAAGGAAGGTGAGGTGCTCAGACTTTCACGCTAGCGTTACGGACACACTGGGGCAAGCTAAACGTCTGCCCTTTGGAGAAAGGTTGAGTCGCCTGACCCTTCCCTCCCTGGTTGCCGCATACCTGGTGTGAACAGACATGTCTCTATCTACTGAGGGGCAAAGAGCTCTGCCACGTCGTTCAGTGATAGAAAAGTGCACAACAATATGCACAGTATGAGCCCATTGTGTAAAAAAAGAAAAGGTCTGTGTAATCACAAAAACACACACGGAAGGTCTGGCATCAAACACACAGCCAGCTCAACAATGCTTAAACCGCAACGACAGTATAGATTTTATAAGATGTCCTGAGCACGGAGGAGCCAGCAGGTAGCCGATGGCACTAGCCCCCGACCAGGCGGGGAGGGAGCCTGAGCTTTGGACTTGGGCTCTTTGTCCTGACTGAGGGTGATGACACTGTCATCTTACTAGAAGGTGACACTATATGTTCTGTAAAGTACTATCGTGTGCTTTATTGTGGTTGATCTTCACAGCAGCCTAGGAGACAGGTATACATTCATGTCATTTCAGATGAGGAAACTGAGCCTCGGAGAGGGGATTTAATCGAGATCATATGGCATGGAGTTGAGACTGGGTCCTGACTTGGTCAACTCCACGCTCTTCTCACTGCTCCACAATGTTGCCGCCAGAGAACATATTATTTCTCGGGTTGACTGAACCACCACTCCAGGTATTCATTTGTTCATAATATTTTTCCTGGTACTATGTTAGGTGCTGGGAACGCAAAAAACCCTGCTGTACACTTTTAAAATGGACGATTGTTATACCACTGGTAGCATCTTCGAGTGGTACACACCGAGATATCAGCGTGGCTGTAGACTCAAAAGTCACAACACTATTTGTGTCCAGTAGCCTCGTACCTGGTCACATGTCCCCAGGAAATAGTCACCAGGATCCATTTGTATTATGAGTGAGGATTTTCACAGTGTTAGGCAGGGTTAATCGTAATAGGAAAAAAACCCTGCAGATGCTCTGCATGCGTGGTCGATCCACTTTGGACCATCCCCTGAGAAGGTGTTGGTTCTGGACTTGGCCGCTGTCAAGGCCGATACATGCTAGGGTCAAGCAGCAAGGGAGAGAGGACAGAATGGCAAAGGGACATCTGTGACTGAGACAATGCCAGAAAACACCTGCCAGGAAAATGGAAAACATGGTGTTTACATAGCTCAGCTGAAAGAGCAGGGGCTTTGATTTCGCAAAAGAAAAAAAAAATATATGTATATATATAAAAAATATGGCACTATCTGCCCAGAAAAAGACAAAGGAAATACACCAAAATGTTCACAGCGACTATCTCTGGGTAATAGGTTTATGTCTTTTCTATCCTTTTCCATATTTTTCAAATTTGCCACAGTGAGCAATTCATCACTTTTATTTTTCATTTTAACGTACTTAAAATCATATAATACATAAATATGATCTTAACAGTTCTTTGAAAATATAAACAAAATTGGTATATTTCTAGCTAGACTGGCCAAGAATGAAAAGGCAAAGATCACTATAGATCCTAGAGATGTTAAAAGGATAATAAGTGAATGTTATGAACAACTTTATGCTAGAAATTTGACAACCTAGATGAAATGGACAAATTCCTTAAAAGGCACAAATGACCAAAACCATCTCAAGAAGAAATAAAACACCCAAATAACCCTACATTGATGAAAAAAATATTTTAAAATCTTGCCACAAAGAAAACACCAGGCTTCCAAGGCTTCACTGGTTTTCACTGGCCTATCACACATTTAAGGAAGATATAGGACCAATCCTGCAAAACTCTTTTGGGAAACAGAGGAGGAGAGAACACTCCCCAACCCACTTTATGAGGTCAGTATTAATCTGATAACAAAACCAGACGCAGAATGTGTAAGAAAGCAGAGAACATACACAACAAAGCCAGACCCCATAATAAAATTCCACAAAATGGAAATAAAACTCAAATCTCTTTTTAAAAAAGAAAGCTACAGAACACATTCATGAACAAAAATCCTTAACAAATATTAGCAAATTGAATCCAGCAATATATACAAAGGATAATACACCATAACCAAGCAGGGTTTATCCCAGGCGTCCAAGGTTGGTTTAATATTTGCAAATCAATCAATACAGTTTATTATATCAACAGAATAAAAGAGGATATGATTGTAGAATTGTGGAAAATGCATTTGGCAAAATTCAACAGCCATTCATGATAAAGGTATTCAGCAAAGCAGAAGGAGAAGAGAACTTAATCTGACAAGGAACATCTATGAAAAGCCCACAGCTAGCATCACACTTAATGATGCTTTCGCCCTAAGGTGGGGAGGGGAACAGGACAAGGATGTCTGGTCTCACCACTCCTATTCAACACTGAAGCAGAGGCCATAGCCACTGCACCATGGAAGGAAAAGAGAGAAAGATCTGAACTGGGAAGGAGAAAACGAAACCATCTTCATTTGCAGATGGCATGATCCAGGCACAGCAAATTCTTAGGACTCCTACGAGAGTTGCTAGAACTATTAAGTGAGTTTAGCACAGTTGCTGGCTACAATGTCATTATATAAAAATCAATTGTATTACTCTATACTAGTAATGGACAATTGAAACTTGAATTAAGAAAACAATACCATTTACAACATCCAAAACTATGGACTACGTGGGGATATATTTAACAAAACATCTTCAAGACCTGTATACTGGAAATGACATATCACTGGTGAGAGAAATCCAAGAAAACCTAAATAAACAGAAGGATATACCTTGGTCATGGATTGGAAGATTTGTTGTTAAGATGCCGGTTCAATGTAATCTCAATCGAAATCCCAGGTTTTTTCATAGACATTGACCAGCTGATTCTAACATTTATATGGCAATATGAAGAACCTAGGATAACCAAAGCCATTTTGAAAATGAAGAACAAAGTTGGAGGACTTATACTCCTTAATTTCAAGGCTTACCATACAGATTCACTAATCAGGACAATGTGGGCTTAGCATAGGGATAGACATATCGATCAACAGAACAGAATAAAGAGCCCAGAAATAGTCTTATACATGTATGGATAATTGATTTTCAACAGAGGTGACAGGACGATTCAATGGAGGAAAGAATAATCTTTTTAGCAAATGGTGTTGGAACTGGATGTCTATATGGAAAAAATGAACTTCAACCCTTACCTGATATAGACATTAACTTGAAATAAATCATAGACCTAAAAGCTAAGATAATAAACTTCTCTGAGACTATTTTTGTGACTTTGGGATAGGCAGAGTTCCTAGATAAGATACAAAAAGCATAAACCATGCAAGGAAAAAACTGAAAAGGTGGACTTCATCACAATAAAAAAATTATCTTTCAAAGACACTGTTAAGAAAATGAAAAGGCAATCCATAGACTAGAAGAAATTATTCGTAAAACATATATCTGATAAAGGACTTGTATCCAAAAGATATAAAGAATTCTTACAATTCCATAATAGAACAAAGATTTAAAAATCGGGGTAAGGATGTGAACGTATGTTTAACAAAGGAAGATGTGAATGCCTAGTAGGAGTATAAAAAGGTGCTCAAAATCATTAGTCCTTAAGGAGCTGCAACTCAGGACCACAATGAGATATTAGCACACAACCATTATAATGAATGACATTAAAAAGCCAGACGAAGATGTTGGCAAAAATATGGGACAACCAGAACTGTCACACACCGCTGGTGGGAACGTAAGGTGGTACAACCACTTTGGAAAATAGTTTGACAGTCTTTTAGGAAGTTAAACATATGCTTATCATACGAGCCAAAAAGTCCACTTTTAGCTATTTGCCCAATATACACACCAGAAGACGTGTGTGAGTGTTCATAGCAGATTTGTTCATAACAGCCCAAACTGGAAACAACTCAAATTTCCATCAATAGATAAATGGAAGAACAAATGATGGTACATCCATAGGATGGAATTCTAAGGAGGAATGAAGTGTTGAAACAGACAATGACACAGATGATTCTCAACAACACTGTCTGAGCAAAAGAAGCCAGACCACAGCACACCTTACGTGATTCCATTTATATGAAACCTTGGAAAAGACAGACACAATCTACAGTCACAGGAAGCAGATCAGTGACTTTCTGGGGTGAGGGTGGGGAGGATTAACTGGGAAGCAGCACAAAGAAGCCTTTCAGGAAGGTGGGAATATTCTCTGCCTTGATGGGGCAGAGGTGCGTGTATGTACACACCAGTCAAAGTTCAAGTTGTATCACTTAAAATGGATGTTTCCATGTATGGAGATTTATATACTTCAATTGAATTGATTTTTTAAAAGTCTTGGGATGATATAAAAAGATGGATGTTGTTCTCTCCCTCTTTCTCTTTCTCTCTCCCCCTCTGTGTGTGTGTGTGTGTGTGTGCGTGTGTGCGCGCGCGTGTGTACGTGTGTGCGTGTGTGTGTGTGTCCAGGACTAGTGGTTATGAGCAAAGGAGACTTTAGCTTTCTCTGAAATGTTCCAATGTTTCAGAAGTGAGGAAAAATTTGAGCGTTACAGATAATAAAACTAAATAACATATCTTGGAGATCTTTCCAAGTCGGTTTTTGGCGAAATTTCTCATTCTTTATACACAAACGTCGGCTGACTACTCTGCTCTGAAGCTCTACGTGGTTTGTTAAATGGTCTCCTGTGGGTGCACATTTAGGTTATTTTTACTCTTTGAAGCACAGGGCAGCGAGGGCCTCTGCAGACCCCCCTGTACATTTCAACAGTTATTTTCAGTCACACAGACCTATGATGAGATCCCAGCTCGGCCACTTACAAGCTGGGCCTGTCTCAGTCCCTCTCCCAAGCTTCCTGTTCACCTATCAAAGGCCCCTGGCATGAAGTAAGTGTGTAATACGTCACTTCCCTCCCCCTTCTCTGGAGGACAATGGGGATGGCTTGTGGATTAGGATTTTTCTTGAACATTTTGAGACCTTGGTTGTCCGATGAACAAATATTGGGGGTGGGGGCCTGAGGGAAACCAAACCAGGATAAGTGTCCTCCAGTGGCTGTTCCACAGAAGTACCCCTAGTACCTGGGCCTGGTGCTGCAGGTGAAAGGTCACGGCTGTGGTCACCTCCCCAGTTTCGTCCCATACCTCAGAGGAGATGATGGCCGACCCCACTTGGGTGCTCAGGAATCTGTGGGGAGAAAGAGAGCTTTTCAGGGCGCTGACCGGCTGTGGAGGAGAGGTCATGCACGGCTGAAGTCATCTCATCTAGGCCCCTGTGGTGACAATAGCTTCTGTGTCCAAAGAAACTTCAAGAAAGGTCCTGTGCTGGAAATTAGGGCGCCTGGGTTCAGTCTCGCCTTGGAGACCTGCTGGTGATTTGAGTAGGGCCTGTTCCCTCCGTGAATCTCAACACTGAAGCCAGGACCCCAGACAGGAACTGAGCCCTGTTCCCACCAGTGTACCTCCGGCAGGCCCGGACACGCGTGTGTCGAAGGTGAGGAGAGTTGGCCTGGGCTGCTGTAGGTGGGTTCGGCCAGCAGAATCTGGGCTTCTGGGAGGGGAGGGAGGCCTGGCCTTCCCTCAGGAGGGCATCCAGGACCTCAGCATCCTCCTGGGTGGAGCCCACTCACCTCTGCATCCTGCCCGCCTCTTCCAAACTGCTGGGGGCCTGGGGCTCTAGGCCAGCCCCGGCCAGGGTGTGCTGGAAGACACTTGAGCTGAACCAGCTGTGGATGGCGGTGACTTCAGAGAGGCCTGGCTGGGTGGGAAGGGGGCCCAAGACCCCACCCAGTGACTGAGCAAGCAGCACAGGTGGCCCCGAGGGATACGCTCTGCTACCTTACAGATAGGGAAACTGAGGCTCGTAGGGGTTACATGGTTTCCTGAAGATCACATAGTTAATAGGCAGCAGAGCCAAAATTCCAAGTGGCTACTGCTCATGGTTCTAACCTGGCAGTTTCAGGGCCCTCTGCCCTGGTCCTAATCCTCTACCCTGAGTGGTACATGGGTGGGCGCTCCCTCCACCCGCTACTCCCAAGGGAAAACGTGTGGGATTCAGTGGAGGAGACTAAGTGAATGCCTATTGTGTGGTAGGTGCTTTTAACTTTATAACAAGCCACGAGGTCACCACTAATATGACAATCTTACAGATGAGGGAACAGGCTCTGAAAGGTGAGGGGACTTATTTAAAGTAGGAGAGCTGGCAGCTGTGACAGCAGGGTTTGGCCCAGGCCCCAACCGGGCCCCGCCACCCCTTTGCCCTCACTCACCTTTCCCGAGGAGTCGCCTCACTTCACCTGCAGGGATGAGCACGTGGCCAGGCCCCTCAGGACGCCCACCGGGCATCGTGAACACGCAGCCCTCTGAGCTGGCCTCGCTCAGGCGTAGGCTCCGCACCTCCAGGCCTGGGGTCAAATGGGGCCAGGTGGCTGGACCTCAGGAAGGAGGGGCTGGTGTGATCTGCTTCCCCCGTCCCTGTTACAGGTCTAGGAGGCTCCTATTCTGTTCAGAGAGGTTCAGCAACTTGCCCAAGGTAACTATGACTTCTCCAAGTCTGGGGGGAGGGGGTAACTGAGAAGGGAGTTATGCGGGGCGGGGAGGGGAACGCAGGATCTGACTATCGATGAGCCATCAGAAACCAATGGGCACCTGAAGGACGCAAGTTTTGCCTGAAGTTTCACCATCAATACCCCCCCATTCAATCTATGAATACTGGGTGCGTATTTGGGTCTGGCCCTGAGACGACTCAGAAACCGCCCTGGCACTCAGCAAGCTTCAGGTGGAATTATGTGATCACCACAAATGCAACAAGAGCTTTTTCAAGATACTGATGTAACAGGGGAGGGAGGAATCGAGTGTTCAGACAGAGCTAAAACCAGGGAAGGCTTCTTGGAGGAGGTGAGGCTCAAGCAGGTTCTGAAGACTATGCAGGAGATGCTAGGTCAAGGGAGAAAGGGCACAGCATGGGCAAAGGCAGGAAACAGTGGAGTTTCTATGGGAGCACAGAGAGCTCCGTCTGAGCCCAGGCCCCACCCCGAGCCCGGCTGCGTGGGTGGCTCGCGGCAGGCTCACCAGCATGGTGGTGTTGGATGTGCACTTGGGGCCGCTCAGACGTCAGCGTGGTGCTCAGCAGGGGCACCAGGCGCTGCACACTCACCACCAGGGCCATGGGTCCACCGACCACCTGGGACGAAGCGCATCTCAGCTCCCCCTCACACTTCACACCCTACCGCCGCATGCCCTGACCGTGGGGTTAACACACTCTCAGTGATCTGGGACGTGACCTGCCTGCCGGCCTGTCCTTTGCCAAGTGGGTCACACTCTGAAGGCGGGACCTTGCCTTCCCCTTCTTTGGTCTGACTCAGACCTATAACAGGGGCTCAGCTTTTTGATTCCAAAAGGAAAGCCAATGAGGGGGTGGGGTGAGGACAGAGCAGAAAGGAGAAAATGTGCACTAATGGGACACCTACTTGCTTGTGCTGGGCAAGTCACCTGATTCACCCATTTACTTCTGTCCTTCGCCTAAGCGAGGCAGGTACGATAATCCTCATTCTCCAGGGAAGGAAACCAAGGCTCAGAGTCCAGTTTTTTTCTAGTCTACTGTGGTGCCTCAGATCCCAGTTAAGTGTGGGCTTACACCCTTCCCAGGATGGGGAGCTCACCACCTGAACAGGTGAACCATTCCACGGAACCAGTTTCCCATGTTGCGTCATCCTCACCCTACCTCCAAGCCCAGGTCCCAGTTCTGTCCTCTGAGCCCAAAGGGGCGACCATCTCTGTACCTTCAGCCCCAGAGATTTGCAGGCAATGTCCATGACCCCTTGTTGTCCCCCTTCTCAAGGCTGGACCTCCCAGGCCACCAGCCACTTTTGCTAGGTTGAGGTTTCCAGCACCCTCACCATCTGGATAGCATCTCTCATGTTCTCCAGTGTCTGGGCCATTCTGGCAGATGAGATGACTGAACACTCAGCATAGAGGATGTCTCACTTAAGGTGGCCAGCAGATTCTTAGATATGGGGAGGCTCTTATTGATTAGTGGCTCTTAATAATTTTTAACTGTAGTTCAAGAGCAGTTGTGTATGAAGGTTCAACTCATAAAACAGACAGAAGAGGAATTTCTCTTGATGGATAGAGAGATGGAGCCCAAGGCTACACCACGAGCTGGTGGCAAGGTTGGAACCAGAACCCAGGCGCCTGGCCCACCCAGGCCTGCCAGCCTCACCTCACTGATGGACAGCCACGCACCAGCCAGCTGCTCCTCCAGGACCAGGCTGGCCACAGACACGACGCCCTGGGCCAGCTCCTCCCAGCGTCCTGTCAAGGGCTCTGGCTCCCAAGCCACGAGGGCTGTCACCCTCTTCAGGAAGTGCACGACAGCCAGCAGCACAGCCGGCCCCAGTGGAGTGGCCTCCTCTGCCAGGACTCTCTCCAGGACACCCAGGAAGCTGGAGGCCTTGGCCAGGCACAGGTCTCCGTGGGGTTCAGACAGGGGGTCAGGGAGGAGCTGTGGGCAGAGGAGCTGCTTACTGCTGGTCCGACTGTCCTGAAGGGATCCCCCAGGGGCTACACTTGGGCTCTACCAGGATCTTTTTGGTGGATGGGGGTCTAACTTGTTGCAAGCCCCCAGCTCTCGAGGACTCCAAAGTAGGGAGCATAAACAATTAAGGTGGGTGTCCCCTTTACAGGTGAAAAAACTGGGGTGCACAGAGGCAATCTGTAGGGCTCCAGATTCTTCAGCACCCTGGAAGGGGGCTCACCACGATGGCGTTGGCCAAGGCATTGACTCGGCTGATAACATCTTGGCGGGGCCATGACTGGGCGTCCTGCAGCTGCCGATAAGTCTCTGCCAAGGAGGGGATGCCAGGCTGAGTCCAGGGCAACACTCTGTCCAGAGGGGCCCCCACCCACCATGTGCTGCTCGGGGGAGGAGGAGCAGTTTGATGGCTATGTGTCTGGAGTCTTACACACAGTGTTCTAGATGGGGAGACCGAGGCACAGAATGGCAAAATCACTTGCCTAAGGTCACACAGCTGGGATTCGTGCCCAAGTCTGTCTGGTCCCAGCAACCCATAGTCTAAACTCCCTGGAGGCCCTGAGACTGAGAATACTCTGAACCCCCAGGCTGTGCCAACTGCTCTCTGCCCCTCAGCCTACAACGGTCCATACTCAGCTTCCCCATCAGCAGAGCCCAAGGCTCAGCCAGGGCGCACCTGTCCTGTAGCAGCAGAGGAAGGGCTGGAGCTGCAGGCAGGGCAAAGAGCCCTCGGTGCCGGATCCTGGGTCCCACGTTGGGCACTCCTCTGAGGGCACTGGCAGCGGTGGGAGAGATTTCAGGGCTGCAACCTGGCTCTCCAGCGGTCCCAGTGACCCACCCGCCTGCCTGTTCGGGCCTTGAAGGCACCTGTACATGTGAGGGGGCGCCAGGACTTATGACCTGAAGGGGCGAGGGCAAAGTGGCAACCTGGGAGAAGGGCGCTGCAGCCAGCACGAGGCGGAGCGAGGTGCCTAGGGATCGAGCCCACTCCGGCCGCTGGCACTGGAAGGATGTCCATGGGACCCGCAGCCCGGACAGAACGTGGTCAGATTTGGGTGTGGCCAGGTCGGTGCGGGGTGGGCTGAGTCCCGAGGTCAGAAGGGAGTGTATGGGAGCCAGGGGAAGGGGAGTTAAGCCAAAAAGCAAGGTGGGGTCTGGCCGGCAGGAGGCGTGGCGGACCGTACCGGGACAGAGAAGGCGCACGCGCACCGGCGGCAGCAGCGAGGGTGTGACATCCAGGGCGCCCAAGTCCCAGCGGAAGAGCAGGCCACGGTTGGGTGGCGCGCAGGCTCGTACCCGATGCAGCTGCGCGGGGTTCAATGCCCGGGCCCACAGGTGGAAGTCAGTGAGGTTGCCACTGAAGGCGTCACGCGAGGAAAAGCCACCGCCCAGAGAATCCTGATCCTGACCCAGCACGAGGATGCCTCCAGGTGGCACCGGGTGGCCCGCGCCCAGGCCCCGCGCACTGGCGCGCCGCCGCCCGTCGGCGAACAACGCCCAGCGCCCGCCGCGCTGCTCCCACGTGGCACACACGTGGTGCCAGCTGCCATCCGCGCGGAAGGCGGCGAGGAAGGGCGCGTGGTGCCCGCGCACCACCAGAGCTGTGCGCACCGCGCCGCCGGGCTCCGCGAAGGCGCGCAGCTGCAGCGCGTTGGCCACCGTGGGCGCCGCGAGAGAGAAGAGCGCGGCCGCGTCCCGGGAGGCGGCGTCCCACTGCACGTGCGCGCACGCCGTCAGCGCCCCCAGCGCGGGCAGTGGCGTCCGCAGCCGCGCCGCGCGGTCGGTGGTCCTCTCGCCGAACACCAGCGCCGCCGTGGTGCGCGCGCCTGCAGGCACAAGCGGGCCAGGATCTCAGTTTCCCCAGCGGCGCACTCCACCCTGCCTTTGGCACAGTTGCTGTGCCTTCCCTGTGCTTTGGGTGCCTCCCTCCCTCAGGGAGGAAGAAATGGGGGCTCCGCGGCCCAGGCCCAGGAGTCAACACTCTTTGTGACCGGGACTGCCTCGGGGGCCAATCCACAGGACTTCCACTGCGGGCTCCCATCTCTGGAGGTCACCAAAGCCTCTGACTCCCCCCACCCACTTCCCAGGCCCTAGAGCTCATACTCACGCCTCTGTGGGGGTCTTCGTAGAAGGGCCTCTCTTTGGGCCACCCAGATAGGGTCAGTCAGCCGTGAAGCCAGGCCTGCATCTGGGGTCCCCAGTGCCAGGTGGCCAAACCGCTGCTCACAGGACTCTTGGGCCTGCCACCAGCTCAGCCGCTGCCCTGGAAACTTGCACACCCCACCTGCAGTCTCCACCTCCTCCCCAGGGCCCACTGGAGCTGTAGGGCAAGAGGAGAGACAATGAAAGACAGCAGTATGTGGGCATCTAACCCCTGGGGGTGGACGGGGCCAAGGACACTGGGCTGGGAGTCATTCTGGGCTTGATGGGGCCAAATCCTGGCCATTCTCTATGACCTGGCAGGTCTCATCCTCTTGCGAGCCTGTTTTGTCATCAATATAATGGCAGGAATGAGATGGACATGAGTAAAACTTTCAGTCCAAGGCTAGGTCTTATGGGGCCCAACTAAATGGCATTTCCTCCCACCCTTTGCACTGGAGGCCAGTGCACTGTGTGGACCACTGGGGAGGGAGGGAGCCTCTCTGGGGGATCCCTTATACCAACCTGTGACCCAAGGGCTCCTTGATTCACCTGGGGAGTGGGAGAGGGTCCCAAACAGACTCCCTATCTGAGAGAGAAGATGGGTGGGGGTTAGGTCAGGTCCTCACCCCTGTGTGTGCAGTTATTGAATGCCTATTGTGTGCTCCAGCGGGGTACGGTGGAAGCTCTGGATTCTGCCATCAGACCTGGGTTCAAGCCCTACCTGGGGTACGATCTTGGACAGGTCACTTCTCTGCCCTGAGATTGTTGGATGTAAAAGGTGGAACACATAGTAAATGCTTTTATTCTATTTCTGTGCCAGGGGCTTGCCTTGTGTAACTTTTATAGTGTCTTCATGATATGAAGTGGCTACTAGGAAGCCTGGCAGCTGTGAGTCCCCTTGGCCTCCTCCCCTGCAACCCCCTCCCAGAAGCTCGGGTACCAGGAGATAGAGGAGGCAGTAGCACCAGAGGGCCATTCTGGATCCAGCCAGGCAGGTGAGGGGCTTCAGGGGTCACAGGCATGGCCAAGATGGACCGAGGAAGAAAAAAAGAAGGAAAAGCAGCTCAGAGTCCTTGCTACTCTCTCTGTCAGTGGGGTCATCTTTCCCCTCGTTTGGCTCCCAGACCCTAGTGGGCTGGACGCCCAGGATGGGGTGGCCCACCCACTGGGGGTGACATTTACTTGCACAAAGGGATGGTCTCCAGGAGCCCCTTCCAGGCCTGCAGTTGGGAAACACTGTCGCCCTGGTGAGCTGGGGATGGGAGGGGCGCTGCAAAGCGTAGGGTCCCTGTGGAGGATGAGCGAGCTCAGGGCCCCGTAGGCTTCCTCCTGTTCTTTGGGTTTCGTAGTTTGGCATTCAAGGCTCTGCTCCATCAGGCCTTTGCTGAGCTCACTGGTCTCACCAGTCCCACCATCGCCCCACTCAGCCAGCGTTCCTCTGCTCCTCAAGCTGCTCCCTTCTCCATTTCCCTAGGCAGCATCCATCCCCCAGACCTTTGACCATGCCCGCCCTCCTGCCTAGACTAGCCTCCTATTCCATCAGCAGCACCGCCTACAAGGGCAGCTTGCGATCACTTCACCCACCCAGCCCTGATGGCAGGCCTGCCACAGCCAGACCAGGTGCCATAGTAAGCTGAGGGAACCCTAATCGTGGGTGACCAGGGGGTTGCTCTTGGTGGCCTGGGGCTTCAGGCTGAGAAGAGCCCTGGCCAGGCACAAATGGACCTCAGAAAACACTGGAGATGAAACAATGCCCACCCCCTACCCACCAGCTGGCCTCATGATACCTGGAAGTCTGAAGCCATCACCAATGATCATTCACACCCTTTCCCCTCTCCCCGGATAGAGTCTATAAGCCTGGAAATCAAACACGTCCCAACATAGGAGCACAGGAAGCTCATCCTTTTTGGACTTTGAAAAGCACCAATTTGTTGTTACTTTCCTCCCTTTTAAATAGCACATATGTCCATCCCTCCAACCCCCTGAATCACACCTCTGTCCACAGTGACCTGTATTTGTCCCCACAAACTCCTTGGCGCCCACCTTTCTTGCCACCAAAAGAGAGATGCAAAGTTTGGCTGCCACTGCACGTCATCTCTCTGGCATGGGGCCGGTGAAGAATCCCTCTAGGCTGATGGGCCTGGGACAGAAGCCTCCCCTACACTCTCTCGCTGTTCACAGCCCAGGTCCTCACCTGCTTCGCCTGGCCTGGAGCCTCTGGTCGGTTCACACTCGGCGAGGTGTTTAGGGGACCGAAGTCCAGCGGTCGCCTCGGCAGTCTCTTGGCTTCGCAGCCGGACCGACCCGCGCGGGGCGGTGCCTGGGGGCGGTGCTAGGAGTCCCCGCCCCTCGGCCCCAGCCCATCAGAGGCCGAGCCCCAGCCGGCTTGCAGTGAGCTTGGAACTCAGCAGGTGCTCAGCCAGTTCCAGGCATGGGCATGGAGGTGGGGGCAGTGGGGCGTACTTATTTTCTGGGCGGGACCTATAGTCATACATCTCTCTCCCTACAATACACAGTTAAGGTCACCCATTAGAGAGACCACCTTGTGAGAATCGGATCCTAAATAAATTTGTGGACGCCAAAGCATCCTTGGATTTCGCAATCCCATCTCAGGCCAAGATGGAGGGAGAGAGAGAAGAACTGAGTACCTAGCCTACCAGGTGCCCTGAGCTGGCCTCCTACCGACCTCCTCTCTTTAGCTTCAATCCACTGTGACAACATCAGTCATGCCCATTTTCCAGATGAGGACGGAGGGCTCTAGCTCCAACTTAGACAGCTGGCCAGTGGCCAGAGCCCGACCTTGAACCTGAGTCTCTGGTCTTCATCTAGGTCATTCAAAAGGTAACACAGGACACGGAGAGGCCCTGCTTGGGATGAGGGAATAGAAAGGTTTTGGCCTTTGAGGGCAGAGTCTGGGCCAGATGGTGGGGCCAGGAGTGCGGAGGAAGGTGGGCAGCTGGGATTGGAGGCAGCGATTCCCGTTTGGGAGGGAGGTCAGACATCCAAGTTCATGCTGACTCTGACTCAGGCATATTGGGTAATTTCTCTGAGTCTCATTTTCCCCATTTGTAACGTGTCTGTGGCGAATAGTACACAACTCATGTAGCTGCTGTGCGATTTGAGTTTTGTCTTAATACATACAAAGCCCATGGCTTGTATCTGGTGCCTGACATATAGTCCTTTTAGCATTCTTGTCAAAACTTGATTTATTCTTGTTAAAACAATGTGCTGGCAACACAATGGTTTGTTGGTTTTCCTGATTTTTTTTTTTTTAATTGTAGCAAAATACACATACTAACATTTACCCTCTTACGATGGTTTATTTTTAAAAGAAGGAGGAGGGGAATCAAGGTGGATGCTACATCTGGGTTCAGTGTGCCTTTCTGTCAGCTTTCCTCTAGGTTTGAGAATTTTCAAGGGGGGACCTGGGAGAGGCAGTGCTCTGGGCATTCCCCAGGTTCCTGGACCAGTGAGGAGGGTGAAAGGAAGTGAGAGGAGCCCTTGCTGGGCCCGGTCCAGGGTGGGCCCTTCACATTTGCACCATCTCCTTTAAGTCAAGGACTCCTGGGTCCCCATATTACATCTGTGCACACTGAGCCCAGAGAGAAGACAGGACTCACGCAACAGGGAAGAGGTGGACCCACGTCTGCCTCCTGAGCCCAGGTCTTTCCCTCTGTCAGTGGGGTGGGGTTTGTATCGACCCCAATGCTCCCAGCCTTTATGTGCCTTCTGGCCCTACTTGCCTTGCCCTTCCTGTCCCATCCCAAATCTCTCTCCTATAGCCATGTTATGATTTTCCTACTCATGCTAATGTCCTTGCCCCAGGACCCCCAGGGTAACTCCCTCTTTTCTGTGGGGTCACATTTTCCAGGAGTCACTCCTAGAGATGGCCAAGTACTGAGGGGGGTGGGAACCCAATGGACCCTAAGCACTTGGGATCTGTTTGGGTTGTGGCCCAGACTAATCTCTCCTCTCCAGAGCCTGGGTATTGTCTAACTGGCAGCCAAGGGCCATTCATCGGCTTTACAAGCGGGGCAGCTCTGACAGGGCCCTTGTCTCCGCAGACAAGGCCTGGAGGCCATGGGTGAGTGATAGCCAGCGAGGCCTTTGGGCTCATTGTCTATGTGGATGGGGTGGAGAGGTAAGAGCAGCCAGGATCCTCATCCCAGGGCCTGTCCTGTCCCGGTCCCTCAGCCAAACTGTCCAGGGTCCAGGGCTAGGAATTTGGAAGGAGGAGGCAGTAGCTGGAATGTTTTCACTTTGGGGTTACCACGAACCCCACAGAATTGGGGCTTGGCCATTAACCTTAGGTGACCTGGGCATGTCTTTTTACTCTGTGTCTCTGTGGAATGTGGAGAATCACTCCTTCCTTTCAGGGACACAGAGGCTATGGGAAGAGCTGTGTGAGTGCTGGGGTTGGGGGAGCCACACAGCTTGAGACCACTGTCATATTTCTCTAGGGGCACTGGCTCCCGCTCTCTAGATAAGTGGAGACCCTTCCCCCTTCCCCCTACCCCACACACCCTGGATCCTGAGAAACCCAGATGGGCCCAGAACCAGCCTAGCCTACTCCAATCCCTTCTCCACTCGTCAGTCATAGTCACCTTTCTAAAATTTCTCTCCACTTCTATTTCTCCCCTTCTGTGGCTGATGCTGTAGGACGAAGTCCAGCCTTTCACACATGGCTAACAGGATCCCTCTCTACTCTCTTTCCTCCCTTGCTGTGCCTCTCCCACTTCACACTTGATAGCCCAGCCTGTAGCCAGACTGAACGTCTTTCTATTCTCACCTTCGGACTTTTGCACGCGCTGTTCCCTCTGCCTAGGAATAGGCAGGAGCATCTTTTCTCCAAGTCCTTTCTGGCTCGTTTCTACTCATCCTTCAGCTTAGACCTTCTAGGATGCTTTCCCTGCCCCTCGCCTTAATCTATTTCAGGAATTCCCAGACCCTTATAAATGCCAGGGGGCTGTCCATTTGTTTCCATCCTGCCCCCCCTCGCCTGGGTCAGGGCTCGAGAGAGTGAGGACTTCCTGTTTGTTGAAAGATGGAAGGAATGATCCAAGAGATCTGCACACACACAGACAGATGCCTCGTTACTCCCGGTTTGTGTGTGAGTATGTGCTGGGGGGGGGATAGGCTTGGGGGACAGTGGGAAGAGGACTCCACTTACTGGGCCCCCAAGCCGATACCCACACCCCCTGATTGTGGCTACCAGAGGGCAAAACAGCTAGTTAGTGCCAGCCTGCTTAGGACCTTCTTCAGCCAGTACAGAAAAGAGCAGCCCCCCCTACCCACATACCCACCTGTCCCCACCTGTTATTACGGCAGTGCCAGAAGCTGGAGACATTTGAGGCGGTGACCTTGAGCTGAGTCAGAACCCCTCCCTTCCCCCACTCCTCATTCCAGTCCCCTCTCTGCCACCAATCAGTGGAGGGACCGGAATGACTGCAGGTTTCTGCTCTTGGTCTTGGCTTCCTTCTTCTGTAAAGGGGCCCCTCGCTCCACTTTAGAGAGAATGGTCATGAATATCTGTGACACACCTGGCCTGGAGCCTAGTACATGGCAGGTGCTTAGTAAATATGTATTTGTACTAGGAAGAAACCAAGAACCAGAGAGGGCATAGGACCCATGGCCACGTAGCATGTCCAACAGCACAGCCTAGGCCTTCTCTGTTTTCCTCACACAGACCTCCCCACCCATCTCTTCTCTTCAAGCTTAAAAGTATTTTTACCTCTACCTGTGATGATAATGACTGCTCATGGGGACAGGGTTTCTTTTGGGAGTGCTGAAGATGTTCAAAGATTGATTGTGGTGATGATTGTACAACTCTGTGAATGTACTAAAAACAATTGCATTGTATATTTTAAATATGTGAAATGTATGATATGTGAACTATATATCAATAAAGCTATTATTTTTAAAAAAGAACAATACTGTGCAAGAAAAAGTTCTGAACTTGGAGTCAGAGGACCTGCCTCTTAGTAGCTGTACAAACTTTGTAAGCCCAGTTCCCTCATCTGTGGCACAGATCCTATTCCCCACCCCACCTTCCTCCCAGGAGGATTTAATGAGAAAGTTGAGTTGTAATGTGCCCAGGGTTGATACCAGTATCAGTGTGGTCATTTCTATACATATGGGTCTCTAGAAGATGACTAGATAAAACAATGAACAAATACTTCACCAAAGAGCAAATACAAAATGAAAAATACATGGGGAAAAGGTTCTTCCTTGGTTTTAAGAAATAAAAACAACAGCAACTTTAAAGTATAATTCTATGATACCAATGTGGTAAAAACCTTTTAAAATGATAATACACTGTGCTGGCACAGTTGTGGTGAAATTATTACATTCAGGCACTGTTACATGATGTAAGGTAGTGTAATCATCTTGGAAATCAATAGAGTAATATATTAAGAGCACCAAAAATGTTAACATCTTTGATCCAAATAATTCTTCTCTATGGAATGTATGCCTGGGGACACCCAACTAAATGAACAAGATGTTCATCAGAGTAATATGTATAATATTGAAAAAACTGGAAGCTACCTATGTTCAACAAATACCTTATGACTTATCCATTAGAAGCTATACTATTAAACCATTAAAAATGAGAACCATAGAAACAACATGGTGATAAGGAAGCTGCAAATGGTACAATAGTAAAAGAAAAAGTTGAAGAGAGTGAGATGCTTGGAGCTGCAGCAGCCCAAGTGACCAAGAGGCAGCGAGCATGTCAAAAGGCAACCTGTCAGGGATGATGGGGCAGCAAGATTGAAAGATCCTGAGTCCGTGGCATGACTGTGCTGCCTCCTAACCTAGGAAATGTACAAGGAAAATAACCCCCCATTTATTTAAAGCACTGTCATTGTTAGTTGCAGCTGAGAGTGGCCCTAACTTACAAATGGACAAAGACTTGAAAATATAGTAGATGGTGTACAAAATTTAGAGTTAGACAAACCTGTATTCAAATCCCATTTCTTCTCCTCTTAATTTGTGATTTTAGGCAGACCACTTCCCTTCTGAGCCTCAGTTTTCCTCAGCTGTAAAATGAAGCTAATGACACCCACCTGTTGGGCTTTTCAAGGATAGAATGACGTGACACATTCGGAAATGCTTAGCGAACAGTTATGCGATATATAGGTTTAGTTTCATTAAGCTAGAAGTCTCAACTAAAACAAAAAGAAGAAATGAACTATTGTATTAGAGGAGGGCAATAGATCATGAATTTTTTCCCCTCTGTTTTGGTCTCAGGTTGTCTTAAAGGCTGCTCTAGCACTCTCTCTTCTAGGTAGTGACCCACCTTGGAGTGGAGGAGTCTGGATCTGTGGCAGGGGCTGCTTCTTGGTCCTGTTTGGAGGCGGCGGTAGGTGGAGCTCGAGGCTCGTGGCAGAGCTGGGCCGGGGTGCTGGGCTCTTCACCTTGGCCCTGGCAGGCGGGCAGGCACTTGGGAGGCTTAGCATCAGCGGCTGTGACTGGAGGTAAAAATAATCAGGAAAGGACAGCTGCTTCCTTGTCAGCAACCAAGAGGGAAATAAAGCTCACGTCCCCTCCAGCGAAAACCTGCTCTCTGGGTCCCCTGGCTCCTGCCACCAACTGCTCGACGTCCGCGTGCCAATCCAATTTGAACGCCTGCGATTCACCCCAGAGAGGGCTTATTTTAACTTCATCAAGCGCAGAGAAAAACACTCAGGCTGGAGCAAGTGGGAGGGGAGGAGCAGCTGCTGGGGGCCCCGGCAGGGGATGGGGTCCAGGGCTTCTACCCTTCCAGTGGTTAGACTTGGGGTCCCCTTCTCCTAATATGGTTTAACGACTGACCATATTATAATTCAGTCAAGGCTCAGTGAACACCTGGCAGGTGCTCCCTGAAACCAAGAAAATAAACTAAATCCTCGGCCCAGCTCAGGAAGTCCTTTGCAATGCCCTCAGCCTCGTCCCCTGTCCCCTCTCTTCTCCAAACACCCTCCTCTGGGGCTGTACCAGGCTTTTCATGGAGGCCCGGATATGCCGTATTGTCCCGTGACTCCATGCCTTGGCACGTGCCATGCCTTCTGCCCGAATTGCCTTTCCTCTGTCGCCCTGCCTGGTGGATTGTCTACAGACTCTAGAGAGTTCCTAGCCATGCTTCGAGGCTCAGCTTGGTGTCACTGGCTGCTTTCCAGCCCTTCCAGGCAGAGTGAGCTATTCTCTGTGAATTCCTGTAGGATTTTGCATGTCCCTCTGTTTTAACAAGGAAGTGGGGGTTTCCATCCCTTCTTCTCCACCTTTCCATCCCTCTCTTCTTCCCCAGTTTCCAACAGAGGCACTGAACCCCTCCTCTCCACCAGGCCCTGTGCTGGGTGCTTGGGACAGATGGGAATCCTGGCTGACCCCTGCCCTCCCACAGCGCCCTGTGGACGGTGTCAGCATTAGGATGGGTGACAGTGCAGTCACAGAGATGCCCAGAAACAGCTGCCTGCAAGTGACAAAGCAACGATCACGTTTGTGTTTGTTTTTCTCTCCTTTGTTCTTTAATCAAGTGCACGAGAGACGTTTCTGAGCTCAACTCTAATCGCAGGAGACTCACATTTTTAGTTATTCATTTCTCTATTGTTTTTATGAGCACGTAGTACTTCAATAATAAAAATAACAAGCTTTTAAATAATAAAATTTAAATAATAAATATCAAGTAAACAATAAATTAAATTCAAATAATAATAAAAATAATTTAAAGATGAAGTTTTACTTTTTTGCCTGGCTTAGTCTCTAAGGGGTATCAGCCCTGTCTCCCCAATTTTAGTCTGCCTGATTAGGAGGGAGCAGTGTCCTGGGCAGCCGGGAGCTGGGATGATAAACCGGGACTGTGGGACATGTGTCTCCTGCCACCCGGCCCCTCTTAGGTAAGAACAGGGCTTGCTGTTGATTGAGTCCCCAGTCCATCTATAACCCTCACTCTTGTCCCCAGGTGGAGTCATAGGCTCAGGGCCAGAGCTCTGGGCTGGGTAGAGGTTGTCTATTTTGCATGTTTGGTAATTTGGAAAATTGTAAAGTTTAATTGTTTCTTAGGCTGTGCTGGAACATCCTGGCATCAAGGAGGGTGTGTCAACACGTCCCTGGCTAAGTTCCTGGCTTGGCGTGGTTGAACTGTCAAGGCGGGCCTTCTGGAGGATGGTTAGAAGGGTGAAAGGAAGAAGAGGGAACTGTAGGTGTGTATGGAGTTGGGAGGGAGGGAGGGGCAGGCCTGCAAACAGAAATGAGGAATCGAGGTGGTGGCTCAGTGACTTGTCCAAGGCCACACAGCTGAAGCGGCTGAGACGGGCTTTGACCTCAGGTGTGACTGACTCCATTACTCATGGGCATTGTCTCTCACTAGTAACTGGCAGTACTGGCTTGAGACATAATCCCTGGGGTCAACCTTGGAGCCCTCCATGGTTTGCCCTCTTGTACCATAGCCTTTGGAGAGGTCAGAGCGACCCCGGTGGGCTTGTTCGGGTCCCACGGCTGCGGGGGTAGATAGGGAAGCCCTTTCTGTTAACACTGAAATACCACAGAGTAGGGTGGAGAGTGTCCAGTCCGGGAGTCCGGCAAACTGGGGTTCACTATATGTTGGCTGTGGTGGGCACCCATCACTTCCTGTGTATCCACCACCCACTCCCTCAGGGGAATTCTCCTTGCCCACCATTCATGTGATTCTATGCCGACTGCCCCTCTGGAAAAGTAAGCAAATGAGTAATACAAAACTCACCAAGAGTGGGCCTGGGCCACACAGTTTGGCCATTCTTCTAGTCATGCGCGTGACACCAGCTGTGGCATCCAGAGCTCTACTCTAGAGGCCTTATGGAGTGACTCTGAAGTTTCTAAGTTGAAAAGCTGTAAAGCTGGAGTTCCCTGTAGCCATATGTCATGGGGTTATGTTTGGCTGCATATAACAAAACACTCCAGGTGAAAGTGGGTAAACATGAAAGGGTTTGTTTATTTTTGCATGTAAAAGATGTCTGGTGATAATCAGTTTAGGGCTCTTATGACTAGCATGGGCATCCAGCCTCACCTCATGGCCCAGAATGGCTGCCAGAGCTCCAGCCATTACACCCATATTTTAGGCAATGGGAAAGAGGAAAGGGAGGAAGGGCAAAAGAGGTGCTCCTTCCAGCTGAGTCAGCTTGCCTTCCCTTAGGTGACCCTCACAGAGTATATAATACACTTCCATTTCCATATCACTGGTCGTGAGGGAGTTTGAGAAATGTCATTTATCATCTAGGCACTTTGCTGCCCCTAATAAAACTGGGCTTCTGTCTGCCACAGGCTACCATTCCTGTCATAACCACATGCAGTGAGATGTAATAAAGCCAAGCTGAGAGGAGGGAACTGATGAGATGGGAGACAAAGAAAGAGATAAACACACAGAGAAGGAGGGAGTGGGAGGCAGGGAGAGAGAGAGATTGATTTTAAAGAATTAGCTCACCTGATTATAGAGGTTTGGGAAGTCTAAAATCTGCAGGGCGGGCCTGCAGTCTGGAGGCCCAGGAAAGAGTTGCAGTTCAAGTGCAAAGGCAGTCTGTTGGCAGAATTCCTTACTCTGGAGAGGTCAGTCTTTTGTTCTATTAAGGCTGATTGGATGAAGCCTCCCCACATTATGGAGGTTAATCTGCTTTACTCAAAGTCCACTGATTTAAATGTTAACCTCTTCCAAAAACATCTTCACAGAAATAGCCAGAATAGTGTTTTACCAAATGTCTAGGTACCATAGCCCAGCCATGTTGACACATAAAATTAACCATAACATAGCAGTATCTAGGTTAATGTTTGGTTGAATAACCGACAATGGAAATTGGGAGGAGGGGGCCTCTTGAGAAGTCTGCCTGCCACAGGTGGCCATACAACCCAGGCTCATCCAATCAGGGTATTTCCTGCCCTTAGCCCTGGAGGTTCATTCCAGGATGAGCGTATGACCCAGGTGACCACTGGGTCTCTTACTGGGAAAGTCATGCTCTCCCAAATGGGGTGGCCAAACAAGAAGAATAGGGGCCATCTCTGCCACAATTTAGGGAAAAGTCAAGTGACAGCAAAGCCAGCCCAGAAGAGAGCAAAACCAAGAGCAGGAAAGCGTCCTTGAGGCCGTTCTGAATCCAGCCATCTCTGAAGCCGGCTCTGATCGACTTTGCTAAAAACCAATTCTTCAAAAGCCAGCTCACCAAAAATCAATTAACAAATAATTCAGTCACTTAAGAAATAGCCAATTTGCCACGTGAACCAAATGTACCTATTAAACAAAAATCATTTTTTTAAAACTAGGATTTAGAAGCAAGTCCGTGACATCGGGAGCAGAGCAGTACTCCCCCTTAGAAAATCAGCTCCTGGCTTCCCACTGAGCAGCTGACCGTGGACAGCAGGTAATTAAGAGATTCGAGCTGTCCAGCATGAGCTTGGCGTTTTCTGATCCTCCACGTCATGGGGTCAGGTGGCCGCAGCAGCACTTCGTCATATGACAAAAGTCCTCCATTGGAGTCTGGGCCCAACCAGGTACAGAAGACAGAGGTTATATGACTATGAGGCCCAGGTCTTGATGTCACCTAGGTCTGTGGCAAATGGCCTCTCTCTCAACTCATACCTAAGGCCTCAACTCTGAGCCTCCTGCCTCTCTCTTGTGAGGACTCTTGTGATTATACTTAACCCGTTGCAATAGCCTTAACTTAATCATATCTGCAGAGTCCTTTTTAGGTGACATCTTCACATGTTCTGGGGATTAGGGGTCGACATCTTCAGGGGGCCATTATTCAGCCTAGTGCATCTACCAAGGATGTCGATGTTCATTCATTAGTTTCATTCATTCTCCCGATGGTTCAGTGAGCAGCCGGAGCCTTGCTGGAGATGGCAAGACCTTCTGGCCCAGGGAAAACCACAGGCTGCTGTGTCCTGTCCCCACACCCAGGCTCTCCAGCTGCAGCTCCATTCCACCTGACCTTGTAGCTCGGCCACTGTCTTACTGGGAATGTGGGTGCACACACGCAGGTCACTCTGGGCTCCCTCTCTCTCCTGGCTGGAGAATGAAATAACTACAGTCTGCTTCTGATCCAGCAACACTCATGGAGCATCTGTTCTGTGCCTGGCACTTCTTGTGCGTTTACTTTTTGCCAACCCGAGGACTGGGCTTCTTACTGCCTTTTCAGTCATGGGAGGCTCAGAGAGGCCAAGGGGCTCGCCCAAGGTCACACAGAGTGGAAGTGGCAGATCTAGGGGACTCCAGATCCTGCCTGCTCCCACTTCATGAAACCATAGACAGGCCTCAAGGGCGGCAGCCTCTTCTCAGCTTTTGACTCATTTTTTCTTAGCTCTAAAATTCTTATTCAGTTCCCTCTTAGTTCAGCAGGAGTCTGCTCTTGGCTCTTGGGAACAGAAGACATTAGGCTTCCTACGCTGAGGGTCCCCTGGCCCCAAAACTGCTGTCACCTTTTAATAGATTTCTAGGGGAACGAGTAATTTGTTGCTGGTGCCAGTTTGGCATTCAGCAGGAAGTCTCTGCAGGCCTGGAAGGTCAGTTTGGAGCCACTCAAAGGCGACTGCTGGAGGAAGATACTGGGTCAGTGCTGGCCGCTGAGCGCAGCTGCACCGCCAATTACCGCCCGGCCTGCTTCCTGCCGCAGACGCGCCCAGGGCCAGGGCTTTGAACCCTCGCAGGGAGGCCAGCTTCCAGTAAACAACCCAGGGCAGTGGGCAGATTGACAGCAGAAATGCAAGATGTGCCGGCCGCTGGTGCTGCTCGCTGCTCCTGCTGGCAGATGGACAGGACTGTAGTCCCCTGGGAGTCCCCATAGTCAGGGTCTCAGAGGGGCCGTCAGAGTGTCCGAGCTTCACTGCTGGGTAGACAGTCTCCTGCCTTGTCCAGTGGGGTTTTTAAGCCATAGTTTCTTGGCCAAGGAAGATGATTTTTGGGGGGTTTGGGAAATAAGCCTGGTCTGGGTCCCCTTCTCGATTACCAGCCCGGAAACAGGATTTAGAGAGATAAACCACGGATGGACATCAGTGCTCTGCTTCTTCCTCTCTCCCTAGGAAAGCCTCAGAAATATTTTGGGGACAGTGGTGGCACTGCTGGGCTTCCGTCCCCATTTTATTTGGCAGTTAAAAGAAAGGAAGTGCACTCACTATATGATTCTGTTCATGCGAAGTTCTAGAAATTTTAGATATTAGAGAGTGGTTGCCTTTGTAAGGGATTGACCAGCAGGAGCACGAGGGAACTTTCTGGGGGTGAGGGAAAGGTTCTATATCTTGGATGAGGTGCTGGTTACACATTTATCAAAACCCATCTAACTGTACATTTTACTGTATGCACACTATACCTCAACAAGACAAAAAGGAAGGTAAAGGAGAGAGACGCACACACGCGCACGCGCTTTTCCCTTCTATATCTTCCTTTCCTCGGTGAGGTCGCAAAAGACCAGTTTTTCTCCATCTTTGCACCATGATTAATATCCTTCCATGTGCAAAAAGTAAATGGATGAGATATGACATGAGATGCCCAAGCAGGCTGGTGTCCTGTCTCCTTGAGGTGGGGCCATTAATTAAAGCCAGGCTGGCGATGCTTCTGAGACAAAGAAGTCCAAATGTCGACCCAGGCCCTGCCGCTTCACTCGCTGCCTGCTGCCCTCCTTCGTTCTGCCCGCGGGTCCAGCGGTGAGCGGCTGCTTCTGTGGTCTGTGAGGCTGGACGGACCCAGCAAGTGCTCCATTCCATGCCTGGAACAGCTTACTGTGCCAGAAAGCAAAGAACTCAGACTGGTGGGCGCCGGTTTGAAAGGGCTCCAGGGGCCAAATTTGACACAATTGGAGATCAAAATGATTAATAACAAGAATGGATTATAACACATAGAATAAAAGAATAATCCTTGAATTTTAAAAAAAGAATTAAAAATAAAACCAGAGGGGGCAGGATCAGGGAAAGATTTTTCTGACAGAAGAGTGACAGCTAAGGAGTGAGAGAAGCAAAAAATGGCATCGTACGATCAACATCGGAATAACTAATTTGGGCAAAACTCCTCAGTGAGTGCTGTCACCTTGGATAGAGACAACTGGGAATAAGATACCCATGGTCTCAAAAAATCGTTCACAAATTGCTTTTTAATCACAAAGAGAAAAAGATACCTTTACAGATGGAGAAAAATGACAGACACTACCTCACCCAGATGATTCAACTTAAAACCACTAATATTGGGACAAGTCAGGATCACATGCCTCCTGATGGACCCTGAGAAGGACAGAACACCACTGACAAGACATCCCTGCCAAAAAAGCTTACCTGCCGAGATCACCAGACAAATCCACACTGAAGAACTTTCTTTAAACTAGCTGGGCTGGCCTTGTGAAAGAGGAAAAAAAGTTTGAAGACTCTTCAGATTGAAGGGGGCTAAAGAGTCATGGTGACTGAATTTAGTGGGGAATGCCAGTTGGGATCCCGGGTCACGAAAATCCTAAACGCAATTATTGGGGACATTCGCGTGTGGACTGTATATCAGGTGATAATACTAAACCCATCTTAAGTTTCCTGAATGTGATCACAGCATTATAGTTTTGTAGGAGACTCTTGCTATATTCTAGGGGGCAGCTGTATTCACTGTGTGATCCTTGATTGGATCCCATATCACAAAAGTCATAAAGGTAACAATTATGGAGATCATTGGGGAAATTTGGAAGTGGACTGAATACTGAATGTGATAATAATATTGAGTCCATATAGTGGTATTGTAGTTATGCAGGAGAAGTCCTTGTTTTTAGGAGATTCATGCTTTAGTATTTAGGGGTGGAGTGTTGTGTAACTTTCAATTGGTTCAGGAAAGAGAGGAAGGGAGGGAGGAAGGGGAAGAGAGAGAGAGAGACAGAGAGAGAGAGAGAGAGAGAGAGAGAGAGAGAGAGAGAATGGTTTGTTGTACTACTTTTGCAACTTTTTGAAATTTTGAAAAACTTCAAAATTAAAAGTTGGGGGAAAATAATGAATATGCACAGTAGGGAATTTGAAAAAACTACAGAGAGGTACAAACAGGAAAATAAGAATGACCTGACATTCCACTGGCAAGAAAGTATCACTATTAATAACAGAATGGATTTCTTTTTTGCATATATAATGCAAACCCATCACATAAAGTATCTCACTTTCTGTGTCATTAAACATGCATCAAAAACACAATTTTTAGTAGCCTTATATATGCCATCATAAATTATTTAGCTATTCTCCCATTGTTTGACATCAAAGAGGTTTCCAGATTTAATTATAATATTGCTATATACGATAATGCATAGTCTATTATAATAATCTATTATCCAATACATATCCAATATATAATCCATTATAAAATCTAACATAATTCATTATAAATAATGTTACAACAAACATCTTTATACACCAGCCATCGTCTGAGGATAGAGCCCTAAAAGGGGAATTTTCGAGTTAAATGTTCTGAACTTTTGGAAAGATCTTGAACTACTTTTAAAAAATAGTTTATCGAGGTATAATTTATATACAAAAAAACCTGCACATGTTTATGCACGCAATTCGATGAGTTTGAACATTTGCCTACACCCATAATACTATCACCACAATCAAGGTAATCAACATATCCATCACTTCGTGCCCCTTTTTTTCTTATGAGTCCGCATGTATCAAGAACACTTAATGTGAAAGCTACTCTCTTAACGAATTTGGAAGTGCACAATACCGTGTTAACTCTGGGCCCTTTGTTATACAGGATCATGAACTATTTTGACAAATGGCTTTCCAGAAAGCTTGTACCACTTTGCACTCCGAACTACATTAGCAAACTACCAAAGTGCTCATCTCATCACATCATCCCTAACACTGAGTATTATTATTATAAAAAAGTTTTTGCTAAATTTGATAGTGAAAACAACGTGATTGGTGAGAATGGTTCCACGGTCATGTTCTGTGCTCATCTTCCTTGAATGTTGGGACTTGGGCGACTCTCCCTCCATCTCCAGCACCCCTCCCCCCCGATCATTCTCACCTGGTCACTGCCCCCTCCTGCTTCCCTGCCTTCTCCTTCTCTCTACACTTTGCTCACTCCTCATTTTTGCCTGTCTCATAAATATTACCATCCCTGACCTCTGTCCTTGCTCCCTTTTCTCCCTCTGCTCATTCTCCTGTGGTGTCTCATTCACAGTTGGGGCTTGTGTGGCTTTCTGTCTGCAACAGCAGAGAGAGAACTGTACCTAATTCCCCTGCATAGACCTCCAACACAACATGTCCCATGTGGACCTTCTTGCCATCATCCATTCAGCCACTCAAGTCAGACCCCTGGACAATGTTCACCTGCCGTATCCCTGCTCTTCACATCCACCCTCTGACCACGCCCTGTCTCTCTGACCTCTAGTAATATCTCTTTAGACTGTTCCCTGCTTTCTGTCATCACTGCCTCCACCCTAGTTCAGGCCACTTTACTTTCCTCCTTGGTCCATGGCTCTCCTATTTCCAGTCTCTCCCTGTTCATTCCATCCTCTGATCAGTTGCCAGGCTGGTTTTCACAACTCACTGATGTGATCACATCATTCCTCTGATTAATACCCTGGAATCAGCTCCCAGGTCCTGCCTGCCCTGGTCCCTGATGAGTGTCTGACTTCCTGCTCCCCTCTGACTCCTCTCACTTAACTAAGCTCTCCAACACGTTCAGTTGTTTCATGCCTGCCTGCGTCTGCTCACACCATTGTCTCCTCTGGAGCACCCAAAATCTTCTTTTTACAACCCCAGCCAGCCTCTTGGTACGATGTGCAGTCCCTGTCAGAAACTTGTGGTCCTTTAACCTTCTTATTGATTTCTGTATCCATTCCGCTTCAGGGCAGAGTCTTCAAGCTCCTGTGCCAGACGCGGAACTGGACTTTGTTAAGGAATGTCTGAATGAATGAATGAATGAATGAGGTAGCAGTTTCCTAGCTGTGGAAGGGCGTGACAGGTCTAGAACCATGGGGAAGGTGACGAAGCTGGAGGATATGCCTGGGGGGCACACAGTGTTCACATTCAGAGGTGGACCCTGCAAGGCTTGGCTGGAGGGGGCATCCATCAGCTGTTGTCCAGCAGCCTATAGGACACCTTGTCTTGGGGGACATGCTCTGCTCAAACTCCCTTTGGCAAAGAGGCAGCCCTTTGTCCCAAAAGAGGTCATGTTTCTTCTGTGCTTAAAGCTTTCTGAGCTATCCAGTGCTCTTGGGACAAGCCAGGCTTCTGTGCCAGCCTACAAGGCCCTTCGTAATTGGAGCCCGTCCACTTGCCAGCCTCGCCTCTCCCACCCCAGCCCTGCCTGGCAGCCTCACAGACCTATCTTCTATTCTGTAGACCTGACATTCCCTCTCCTCCCTCCACGCCTTTATCTGAGCTCTTTCCTCTGTCTGGAATGTTGCCCCCTTCTCTCCACTGTCATCCTCTAAGATCTTGTTTCAGCTTCACCTCCTCCAGGAAGCCTACCCTGACTCGCCAGGTAGTCCTGTCTACCTAGATCTTCCGTCTATAGAAAAATAATGCTACCTCCTGCAGCTCGCTTTCTAAGGACCCAAGTCTCTGCTTTGACTCTTTCTCACCCTGTAGCCATGGGCTAGTCCGTAGTCCTTCTGAGTCTTAGTTTCTCTGTCTGCTCCTTCCCCATTTAGGGCTTCCCTGCCTCTTGAGTTGTTAAGAGAATGACATGTGCTGAAAGAGGAGCCTCACCATCGCCTGGGATTGGCAAATGCAGGGCTCGTTTCATCTCCCGGAGGTAAGTAGTTAAATCCTCATCCCAGCCCTGCTTATGGCGGTTGGGATTCTGTGGGTCTCGGCAGGGCCCCAGAATCGGCTAAGTGTCCCAGGTGAGTCCAGGGTGGGAGAAGGGAATCACACTCCATGCCCTCACACTGGAGCTGTGTCGCTGTGGCCCGTGCAGCGAGGCTTGGCGCCTGGGTGCTGTGCCAGGGGCCCTGGAGCCTGGAACAGCTGCTCTAATTCATGCAAAGAAGGCGCCCGGGTTTGCCCTGTCTATTTATATCTTATTTATGAAGAAGGAAAAACAAGGGCCCCGTTGTCTTAGCAACCAGAAGCATCATGGGCTGCTTTCTCTACAATGGGAAGATGGCCAAGTCTCCCTGTGGGGGACACCCCTGGCTGTGTGTGTATCCTGACAGAGGATGGGGTGAGTTTTTCAGGCCCTATCCAATTCAGGGTTCCTAACAGCCTGCAGGTTGGAGGAAGGTGCTTGCTAGCTCCTTGGAAGTGCAGGCTGATGCCCCCTCTGGTCTCCTGGTCTCAGTGCTCACCCCTGTCTTCTGGGCGCCCACCCCACTCTTCGGGCCCACTCGGGAGCCCTTTCCTGGCTGTGGTCTGGCACATGTCCCTTAGGGTACTTGACACAGTGAACTGTAGGTCTGGTTCCCAGACCAACACACCTCAAGGCTGTGATCTGGCACAGAGCTGGCACAGGGCTCAGCACCAAGGAGAGGCTTAATAAATACTGAGTAATCAAATGAATGAATGAATGAGTGAATAAATGAAGTTCTCTACAGTTTACATGGCATGCCCTCATTTAGTGACCATGAGGTAAGGGAAACTATAACGTTCTCCCATGTTACAGACGAGAAAATTGATGAAGAGAGTTGAAGAGACCAGCCCGCGATGACGCCGCTGGATGAGAATCTTAGAGGCGGAAACCTTGCTTTTCGTTTTGCCAAAGCCTCAGGGAACAGGGGGACTTTGGTCTCAGCTGGGACATAATTGTAGGGGTGTCTGGGAAGTGGTGCTGTATCTGCTTGGGGGCTCGCGCGGTGTGGTTTGAGTCTTGACTCTGTCACTTATCAGCTACGTGACCCTGAGCCAATGACTTTAACTCTCTGGGCCTCAGTTGCCTCATCTGTAAAGTGGTGCAATGACGCTTGGTCCTTAGGGACCGCTAGCTTGCTGAGGGCAGGCACTGTGTCTGTCTCTTGGTCATCTGTTTTCCTAGTGTCTGGCACATTCTAGGTGCCCATGATGATGATCGATGATCGTGTGGTTAGAACAGGACTCAGGCCATTGGATACTCTTAGGGAATGTTGGCTGTTACCGTATTATTAGGAACTGAGGCATGGAGAGTCTAATGGCTCCCCTGACGTCACATAGGCAAATCCAGAGCAGAAGTGGTGCTTTTATTGGTCAGATGGGTTTGGTGGCACTGCCAGGGATGAATGGGACTGTGCCCAGCCCCTGGGGAGGGCATTCCTGGCTGGGCTGCAGTCCCAGGGGTCAGCAGTCATGTTGGACAGGGAGGCTGAAGCGGGGATCTCTGAGCGCTGGGGACCTAGAACTGTCCCACACGCTGGTGGTGCCAGGCCCTGCCTGAGGCTGACTTGGCTTCAGGCTCTGCCTCTTTAGGGCCAGGGCCAGGCTCCCTAGAGGCTCTCTGTCGCCCTCTGCTGGGCTCCGGTGACCCCTGCTGAGCCACCTCCAGATGCCTTAGGTGATGTCACCACCTCAGCTCTGTCAGGAGTGAAAACCATACCAAAGAGACCCAGTTAAGAAGACAAACGCCCTGGAGACAAACCGAGGTAACAAATCATTTCCACATCTTTCCCGGGCTCCTCTAGCTCCCGCAGGAAGTGGATGCCCCTGTACCGTCCTCTGGGGGCTGTAGCCTGCCCTGCTTACTGTCTCTGCAGCCACATGAGACTCATCACTGTTTCCTGAAAGCAATGCATGCCCAGGGTTTTTTTTGTTTGTTTGTTTGGTTGGTTGTGCTTGTCATACCCCAAATTTTGCTCATATGTCTGTCCCTTCTGCCTTCTCACCCCGTGAACTCACACTCTGTCCTTCTGAGCCTTTAGGATTCTGCAGCCCCCGACCCCATCGCGTGCTCCCTCCACTAACCCTTAGCACACTGGGCTGTGAGTCTTTCTGGGGACTTCTCTCTTCCCCTGGACTGTGAACTCGTGAGGTCTATTCATCTGCTTGGGCTGCCAAAAGAAAGTACCACAGACTGGGTGGCTCAAACAACAGAAATTTATTGTCTCGGTAAGTGACTAGAAGTCTGAAATTGAGCTGTCAGCAAGGTTGGTTCCTTCCGGATGTTGTTTCAGGCATTTTGCCTAGCTTCTGGTGGTTTGCTGGCAACCTCTGACATTCCTTGGCTTGTAGAAGCATCACCCATCTCTGCTTTCATGTTCACATGGCATTCTGCCTGTGCAAGTCTGTCTCCAAATTTCTGCTTTCTTTAAAGATTCCAGTTATGTTGGAGTACAGCCCACTCTAATCATCTCATTTCATTTTGATTACCTCTGTAAAAACCCTTTCTGCAAAAAAAGTCATATTCTGAGGTACTGGGGGTTAGGATTGTAACATATGAATTATGAGGTGACACAATTCAACCCATAACATGATGGGAGGAACTGCATCTGATTCATCTCTGTGTTCATTCCATCAGGGCTGAGCCCAGAGCAGGGATGAGAGAGTCTGATAAGTGTTGTAGAGGCCATCTTTCATTCTATAATTATTTACTGACCCCACAGTGTCCAGGTATGTTGACTTGTCCTGTCTAGGTCTCATGAAGTTGAGTCTCATTAAGAAGTGGACTTCTCTAGAGCAGAGTCCAAGTCTTTTTACTTCTTATATTCACCAAAGTAGAAAGTTGGTAATACAGGAAATATTCAAACTTTCTCACCAGTAGATTCCTGTGGAGGCACGGAGAGTCTAATGGCTCCCCTGATGTCACATAGGCAAATCCACACAAAAGACCCAGAGAAATAATGTGAGAGAATTTAACCTATGAAAAATATTTATTGAACACATAGTTGGTTCTAGGTGATCGGGATGCATCCATCCATTCATTCATTCATAACTAGAAACATATCTGATATGTAGTAAGTGGTCAATAAATATTTGCTGAGTAAATTAACTCCTTCCACAGTTATTGAGGCTGTCATTTACTTGCTATGCAATGAGCAAGTTACTTCACTTCAGTAAACCTTGATTTCCATCAGTAAAATGAATTGAATTACACAGTTATTTCTTAGGGTTGTTGGCAGGATGACATAAATATATTAACAATGATAATTATTTATTTAGAAGCTGTTATACTCCAAGATAGATGCTTTTCATGTAAAATGTTTAAATCTCATAGCAGCCTTTTAAAAATTGAAATAAAATTAACATAGCATAAAATTTATCATTTAAAAATGTTCAATTTAGTGTTTTTTTTTTTTTTTTGGTATATTCACAGTTTTGTGTAAGCATTACCTTTATTTCATTCCAGAACATTTTCATCACCCTCAAGAGACTCCATACCCATTAAACAGCCACTCCCTAGTTTCTTCACCCCTCCATCTCCTAGCAAACACTAATTTACTTTCTGGCTTCATGGATTTGTCACAGAAATGGAACCATACCATATGTGGCTTTTCGTGCCTGTCTTCTTTCACCTGGCACAATGTTTTTAAGGTTCTTCACATTGTAACATGTATCAGCACGTCATTCCTTTTTATGGCTGAACAATGTTCTATTGTATGGATATACCACATTTTGTTTATCCATTCATCAGGTGATGAACATTGTCTCCATTATTTGGCTATTATGAGTAATGTTTCTATGAATTTTGTGTACACGTTTTTGTAAACATATGTTTTCGTTTCTCTTGGATGGATACAAAAGAGGAATCCTGGGTCTATGTTTAACTTTTGGAGAAGCTGGCCAATTGTTTTCTGGAGCAGCTGCACCATTTTACATTCCCACCAGCTGTATATGAAGGTTCTAATTTCTCTATATCCTCACCAACACTTGTTATTATCTGTTTTTTTTTTATTATAGTCATGTTAGTGGTTGTGCAGTGGTATTGCATATGGTGTTGATTTGCATTTCATAATGACTAATGATGCTAAACATCTTTTCATGTGTTTCTTGCTCAATTCACAGCAGCCTTTTGAGGTAGCTGTTATTTCCATTCGACAGCAGAGGAAACAGATTCAGAGTTAAGAGGACTTGCTCAATGCAAGGAGGCAGTGGGCTGTGTCTGGAACGTGCGTATTTTTGTCTCCGAAGCCCCATGGAGCTGAATTAACAGTACAAACAGCTCTGCTCTGGAGGAGCTGTCTGCAAGAGGCCTGATCTCTGGTGCGCCTACCTTGGACAAGTCCTTTCCCGGCTCCAGGAGTCAGTTTTTCCTCCTCGCCACTTGGGGCGCTATACTCTAAACACCTCCGGGCTCCTCTAGTACCCCGCAACTCCTAACACCAATCGCCTTAGCGCGGAGTTTGCCTCGCCCCTTCAGCCCAGGTCGCCAGCGGCGCCGGAAGTACTCGGCTCTTTTTCTTTGCTCCCGCCTCTGGCCCCGGAAGTACTTTCTTAAGAAGATGGCGGCTGTGTCAGTGTATCAGCCACCGGTTGGAGGTTTTTCTTTTGATAACTGCCGCAGGTGCGACCATGCCCGCGGCTGGGTTCAGGGCGGGAGCGGGAGTGCGGTGCCGGGGTTGGCGCTGGGCCGTGGTCTGATCTGAGAAGTCCAAGGGAAGGATGGACGGCAGAGCCTGCGGCTCGCGGCCCCTGTGACTCAGGGGAATCAGGGCCTGAGCGTGGGTTCTCCTGAGGCCAGGTCTGCTCTCTCACTGTCCAGCGCACTCGGACAGTCTCCATCTCAATCTCTTTAGGCGAGCTTCTGCTCCTTTCTGACACTCTCTTTGCTGAAAAAACGGAGTAATATTCCAGATGTTGGGAGGATTGAGTGAAAAGATGGGCGCAATGTGATCTTGCCTTTCAGCGCTTTATTCTCTCATTTGCTCTTAGAAATGCCCTCTTGGAAGCCGATTTTGCAAAGAAAGGGTACAAGCTTCCAGCAGCCCGGAAAACTGGCACAACCATTGCGGGAGTGGTCTATAAGGTAAGCCGGGACAGGCCAGAAGTAGTGATTGAACTGATTACATGAACCAGGCCTCCTTCACTTCTCTGGGCTGTGTTGGGACGGGCCCGTGTTGCAGAGACATCAAGAAATGATCCTTTAGGAGAGACTTTGTTAGGTTTCGTGCGCTTTATCCACAGTTTATATTCTCACTTCGTGGAGTTTTTGACAGGAGGCCGATTTACTTTTCTGTTTTATTATTACATTAGAAAGCAGGATGACGTAATGGGAGAATAAAAGGTTTGGGGTCAGACAGATCTATTTAACCAGTTAACTTATTTGCTGTTTCCAGCTTTGGGCAAGTCACTTTCCTTTTCACAGCCACACTTTCCCCATCCATCAAATGGACATAGTAACTTCGGCCTTAAATTGTTGTAAGGGTCAAAAGTGATGATGATTATTGTTAAAGGTGAAGAGTGACATCTTTTAAAAAGAAATTGGCAGAGATGGCCATTTTAATGGGAGGATTTCTGTATCTTAATCTAGACTTTTCCCATATTAGCTCTGATTCATAAGGAATTCACTGAATCTCTGAGCCTTATTTGAAAACAGGAATGATCATTTTTATCACCTACTCAGGATTCAACTAGTAATATTCATTAATAAACTTTTTCTTGAATTCTGAAAGTATAGCATAATATTTTTGGTAGGAGTTTTGGTGTGTGGGTGGGTAGATGTTTGGGGGACCAGGGGATGACCAACATTGTCTTCCCTAAACTGAAGTAGAGAGCTGTGGTTTATGTACGCAAGATTGTTTAAAAATATATATTTTTTAAAAATAGGATGGCATAGTTCTTGGAGCAGATACAAGGGCAACTGAAGGGATGGTTGTTGCTGACAAGAACTGTTCAAAAATACACTTCATATCTCCTAACATTTAGTAAGTATTGATTAGTTTGAATAACTTCTATATTTTCAAACATGTCAGGGCTAAAATTGAATTATGTTTCTCCCAAAAACCTTTTGTTCAATCTATTTTCTATCTCCCTTAAATGGTATTTTATTCACCTGCCACCTAAGCTATTCATCCTTAAATCCTCTCTTTGCTATAGTCTTTAATCCAGTTGGTACTCGGTTATGTCTTCTGTGTGCTTTTTAAATCCATTCCCTTCTATCCTTCCCTCTGCCGAGGCCTTAATTTGGATTTTGTTCTCAGCTGGACTATTGCAGCTGTCATTTAAATCACCTGTCTGCCTCTGGATTCTTCTCCACCTCTGTTGTTCATTTTTCTATCATAGTGGATTTTGTAAAACAGATCTGATTATGTCCCTTTCCTCTTTAAAAACTTTTCAGGTGATTTTCGCATTTTTATACTGCTTTTAGGATAAAATCGAAACTTTGGAGCATGATATTTAAGGCCTTGCGCAAACTCACAAAAAGCTTTCCTTTTTAGCCTGCTTAGCTGCCATCATCCCTGTTCCAGTTATAGCTGGACTGTCCCAGTTTCCCTCATGTCCCTATTCCCTTCCTCTCCAAGCTGTTTCCCCTTTGCTTATGCCAGCCCCTCTGCTTAGAAATGTCCTTTTCTATTCTCTGCTTATAGTCTTTTTATTCTTCCAAATTCAGCTCATATAAAACCTCAAAGATCAGACTTAATCGCTTTCTCCTCCAATTTCCCATAACATTTTGTACCTGTGCTACTATGTTGTGTTATACAAGGTATAATTTTTGTTAACTTGTATCTCTTCCACTCAACTTTGAAATCAAGAACTAGGACTGTGTTATATTTTCTTTATTCCCAGCACTTGGTGCAGTGACTGGTACCTGGTATTAATACTTGGTAAACGTTAAATTGCAAGAATCTTAACATGCTTTTTTAAACATCCTTTTGTACAACATAGGTATATTTGTAGAATTAGTAAAATGTACTCTTTTAGGTGCACAGAAACTAGTGATTTCAAATGCTTCATTGGGCCATAGAAAGTACATTGGCATATAATTAGATGTGTATGTTCAATTTTATGTTTATTTAAGATTGGTTAGAGAGCAGTTAATGGTCAAGATATACTCAAAAACATCTCTCTGTGCACCTGAACTTCATGGAAGTTATCCAAGAAGCTCTACTTTTAATTGAGCCCTTTGGTGATTGAATTACAGCTAACTTGTAATTGTACTTTTTTAGTTGTTGTGGTGCTGGAACAGCTGCAGACACGGATATGACAACCCAGCTCATTTCTTCCAACTTGGAGCTCCACTCCCTTTCCACTGGTCGCCTTCCCAGAGTTGTGACGGCCAATCGGATGCTGAAGCAGATGCTTTTCAGGTAAGGTTTCAGAATGAGAATTTCTGTAACATCTTTTGCAGCCAAGGGAAGCCTGGAAGTTAAGAGAAAAAGCATTCAGTAATATACATTTTATTTTAGAAATGAATTGTTACTAAAAAGCCATTTTAATTTCATGAGGCTTTTGATAATAGATTTAGATTTATGAGGTCTTTTTTTTTTTTATGAGTAAATCACGTGTGACCAGTTGAATCATTTCCTGAGGCGTAGGGATATTACTGGATTTAAAAAATATGTATTTTTGTCCACAGGAAGAAAGTTAGAACTGGAAGGAACCTTTGAGTCACTTGCAAACACACACAAACAAAAATGATTTTTCCCCCCCCCCTTTCAATGGAGAAAAACAATGAAGTGAAAAATAACAATATTAACCAGTATTTATCTCTTTGTGCCAGGCCCTGTGCTAAAGTGTTTTTTGCATGATCTCATTACATCATTTTAATGCTGAGATAGGGGTTTCTCCAATTTATATATGAATAAATTGAAGTAAAGAGATGCAGTCACTTGCCTGACCTTCACTCCCTTTTGACTCTCACAGTCATTTCCTCTTAGTAGTTTTGTTTCTTTCTTCCTTAATCATATCATCACTTTATGTTTATAGTCTTGACAGATTTCAGTTTATAAGTCCATTTTTTCATTTGCTTCTCATGAAGAGAGACAGTGCATAATAGAGGAAATAGCCTGGGTATTTATTTAGTCTTGGCTTGGAATATTGGCTTCTCCTTTTGGGACCTGCCTTGCCTTTAACAAATTCTCTATTCTTTCCTTTGTGGAATGTGCGCATCACAGTACTTTTTTTTTTTTAAGTTGACCAGAGATCTTTATTCTTGTCCTCCTCATTCATTCAGCAATTTGCACAAAACGTTTTCTTTATCTTTTCCCCAAGCAGCAGCAACTACCTCCAGGCCTGAGACAATTAAAGAGTAGCAGGAATAGAAAGCAAATATTGTAAACTGGCAGCTCAACAGGTCATATTCAGCTTGTAGAGAAATTTTATTTGGGTCACATAGTGGTTTAAAAAAAAATTATTAACTGGGAGATTTGAATTAAAAATCAGGATTTCTGGCTTATTTTGGGGAAAAAAAAAATCAGAAAGTGGGTGGGGTAACACATGGCAGTAATATCCTGGAACTGCTAGATGCTACATTTAGACACGGGAGCGTGCATCTGGTCTGTGAGTCCCTGCCCCTTCCCTCTGTTTCCTGCCCATCCCTTGTTTTCCTGTAAATTTGCAGGTTTTCATCTATGAGTCTAGCGTGGCCCCTGAATTCTCAGTAAGTGTGTATGAAGTTTAATGTAGCTGTAGCAGCAATAGTATAGTTACCATTTTACAGGTGAGGAGACCAGGACTGATGAATCATATGGGCAGGAAGCATAGTCATAGCCACCTAATTCCTGCTCTGGCTGTACCGAGCTCTTATGTCAGTGATTTCCATTTATTTATGTACGTCATCATCGTCCTAAACCTGGAGAATTATTGCCTATGAAATAAACTCTCCCAGTACAGTATGAGAACTTGTTATAGCACATGTCAAGATTTCTGAAGACATTTTTGATTTTGATTCTGAATACAATGCTCCCTCTGCTGGTTTGTGTGGTGCATTACATTTAAAACAAATTTTTAATTAGAAAATTTCAGTGAATAGAATATTTAAAGATTGCTTACAGTGTCATTTAAAGCATTTAGCTAAATCTAACACATGTTTCTGTTAATCTCTAGGATGTTTTGGGAATTCTAGATTCTTTTTTCAGTGTTTTTTTTTTTTTTTAGTTTAGTATATTTTTGCAAAAGTTAAATTTCATGGAAGTTGTGAGAGGAATATTTAAAATTTAAACCAGGATAATTGTGGTCCTTTATGTCTTCTAACATTTTTGTTGCATTACATAAAATAAGTCAATGCTTTAAGGAAATAAAGCACAGGACTTGACTTTAGAACTTTGGGTTAAGTCCCGGCTCCAGCACTTACAGTTGTGTGACCTTGGGCTGTTCACCCCACTTTTCTTAGCCTGTTTCTTCCTCACTAAAATGGGGATAATAGTTTCTGTCTCTCTTGACTTTTGAGGAGGAAATGAATAAAGAAGCAAGGCTACAACAGTGCCTTATACAGGGCCTGCTTCAGTTAGATCATAAAATTCAGAAGCTGAAAAAGAGTACGAAGTGTACTCTCGCTGTTACTGTATCTTTTCCCACCCCCTGAATAACCCATTTCCTGTTATGTGGATCAGTGAGAAAAGAGGGTTTGATAAACAAGTGGACTTTTATTTCCTTATTTAAACGAGAAATACTTTATTTTACTTGTGTGAGGGCTGGATGTACATGATGTGATAGTTGTTCCTTCTGAGCATGGAGCCTCTTTGTTTAATAGAAATCTTTGTGATATACTGTTCTATTATTCTGGAAACTATTTGAACACATAGAAGCTCTTTTAAAAATTGTATTATATTGTGTATTTTTTTCTTTATGAAAGTAACACATACTCATTGTAGAAAATTTGGAAAATACTGAAAAGTCCAAAGAAAAAAATAAAAGTTTTGCCATTCAGGGAGAATCACATTTTGGTTGGGCGTATATATTTCTAGTCTTTTAAGTTCCTTTGTTTGTTCTCTCCGTCTTTCTTTTTGTATTACTCATACATGTTCACAGTAGAAAAAGCTAGAAGATATGGTAAAGTTAAAAAAAAAAAACGTAGAAATTTTCTGGATTCCTACCACCCATAAGCAATTGGTGCTAGCCAGTTATACCCTGCATGGTTTTTTCTGTGTTTAATAATACATATTTTGTTCTGTAATGTGATCGTAGTTGTACATAGACTAATATTTTCATATACCAGGGCATCTTGAATGGTTTCCATGTTGGAGCATTTCAAAATGAAAATAGTCTTTTAAAACATTATGTAAAAAGTAATATATGATCATTGTAAAAAATCCAGGCACTATAGAAAAGTGAAAAGAAGGGAGTAAATGTTACCTGATGTTCTGCCTTTTAGACACATACATTGTAAATCTTTGAGATTTTTTTCAGACCTTTTACATGACGCATATATGCTACTCTATGCATTTGCAAAAAATGGAATCCTGCTGTAGGTGTTTTGTAACCGATCCTGTGTATTGTGACTATTATTCCCATCAGTAGAATAGCTCAGCATCCAGAGTTTTTACCTAGAGTCCATGGAGGTGTTTTTGGAGCCCTGTAACCCTCCTGAAATAGTAAAAAGCTTTTTTATGTACGCTTGTTATGGGGTTGGGCTCCACAGTTTTAATCGGTTTTTCAAAGGAGTCTATGACCCATAAAAGTTTAAGAACCACTGATGAATATCGTAATTTTTGGTGATATCACAGTATTCCATTCTGTTAACCAGTTTTTGAACATTGACGATGTTGCTCGTTTTAAGGTATTTAAGGTATTATAACCCTTTGGAACACAGAACCTTTGGATACTTGTGTGATCAGTTCCTTAGGCTATATTCTAGAATAAATTCCTAGAAGTGGAATTGCTGGGTCAAAGATATGCATATTTAACATTTTGATACATATTGCTGAAACTATCCTTGAGAAAGATGATACTAAGTTGCACTACTGTCAGTAGTGGGTGAGAAAATGTAGCATGGTTTTCAATATTTGTGTACTGTTCTGTTTTATAGTTGTATCAGTTTAGTTAATTCTTCCTCTGACTGTTTCCACTTTTCTAACATCATAAACAGCACTGCAGTAAACATATTTGCGCATTCGTTTTTGCATATTTGTCTTATTATATCCTTAGAATCAGATTCCTGGAGGTAGAATTTCTGGATCAGTTTTTAAGGATTTCAGTAACTTGCCAAAATATCTTAGACTCCTTTAAAGGCATCAAACAGACATGTTTTAGTTTGAAGGGAAGTAGCTGATTATTGTTGACTTTATTTAAACACCCTGTTTGGTAGGTAGTTGGTGTAGTGGATCAGGCAGTGGACTGGGGTGGGAGTGGTGGGTCTGGTGATTCTGGCTTCTCATCCCAGAGCCATGGATTGTCGTCTTGACCTTGCTGCTAGCTCATGTGCCTTAGCACTACCTTCTTCCCCTATGAGGGCCCTTTCTTGTTGAGGCTTCTTCTGAAATCTTTTCCTGCTTTTTAATTTTGCACTTATAAACAGAAGATTGTTTCTGAAATAACAATTCGATACTCAAGGGACACAGGAAATATTGGACTTGACTATTCTGTTTACCTAGAATACTTCCTGATGGGTAGCTTTATCTCAGACAATCTAAAATTATGACTGATCGATTCTTGTGTTAATTATTTCAGTTTTAATGATTATATCGTTAGGCAAATTCAACATGTGTTGGTTTTATTTTTCTTCTTCCCAATGAGCTAAAGGCTCTCAGTGGAGAATTTTAAATCCAGTATATTTGTCAAGTATAGCAATTCTAATGGTAAACAATTGAACCAAATACAGGGAAAACAATCTGTAGAAGTAGAAAACCAGCCAGGTAAAGGATCCAAAGGAACAAATATGTGCACAATTAAACAGAGGTGGGAGTCAGGTGGGGTGGAAATGTATTCCTGTCCATGTTCCTGAGGGGTATGGCTTTATCTTGTGGGCAGTAGCAATGGGTTTTATAGGCTATTATGGAGTTACTTCATTATTTGCTTCCCTGAATGGTGAAATACTTTTCTCTTTTACTCAATATGAGCTCATATTTATGATTATACTTTTCTGGATTTATTTAAAGAGAAGGTGTTTTGACCTTAGCCATTTTCCTATTAGGCTGTGGTGAGGCTGATAATTTGCACAGCTTGAGTTTAGCAACTCATTGTTAACTTGGGAGCTTATCTACCGATCACAGAGAGGTGGATGGGAAGAATGCTGATAATCTGTGCGGTAAGCAAAGCTTGGCTCTTAGACAAGTACTTAATGTCTTTGGGTTGGTTTTATCTTCTCTGAAGTGAGAATTACAGAGCCCTTTTAAAGGGAGATGTGAGACTGAGATGAAATAAGGTGGTGGAGTGCCTCACACAATTTAGTTTTTTTGGCTGATGATAGATTTGAACTAAAGTTCATTCCATTCCCCCATTTTGTTCCCATCAAAACAGTAACCACTTAATGAAACACTAGCAGTGTAAGAAAAGCTTTTTATTTTCTGATTTCTCATATATCTTTTAGTTAAGTTACAGTGATATAATGTAGACTCTTTTTTTTTCTCTTATGCATACTCTGATCACCAGGTATCAAGGTTACATTGGTGCAGCCCTAGTTTTGGGGGGAGTAGATGTTACTGGACCTCACCTCTACAGCATCTATCCTCATGGATCAACTGATAAGTTGCCTTATGTCACCATGGGTAAGTGTAATGTTTCCCTGATTCTGAATCCTCTTATTTACCACGGTGGTCTCTTAAAGAGCTGGTCAATTTCCTGTTAGAGGAGACAGTTCAGTACAGTGCTTTGATTCATCCTACAAATAGTTATTGAGCTCTTCCTTTTAGTTGGGCCCTGTTCTTTGTGCTTGGGATATAATGGTGAACAAAAGTTTGATAAAGATTCTTGCTTGCAAGGAGTTTATTTTTAAGTGGGAGTGGACAATAACAATCAGCTATCTAGTGATAAATACTAGGTAAAAAAATGCAGGTGATATTGTATCACGGTTATGCAAGATATTATCTTTGGGGGGAACTGGCTTAAGGGTGTATGAGAACTCGATATATTATTTCTTACATCTGCATGTGAATTTATAATTATTTCAAAATAAAAAGTTAAAAAAATTAATGCAGGGCGAGGGGACTTGCAAGTGTTGGGATGGAAGGCAGACCCGTGTGTTAAATGGAAGGTCACAGTAGGTCTTATAAAAAGGTTTGAATGGGCGAGCCTCCTGGGCAGAGGGAGGGCCAGAGGAGGCCTCGCTGAGGGAAGGGGCCTGGCGTATGCAGATTTGTTTTCTTTAAGCTGGAGTGACCGGAGTCCCCCTTTACCACTTAATCTCTGAGGATTCATGGGCATTTAATTCCTTTCTGAACCTCGACTTCTCATCTGTGAAATGGTATCAAAAATGCTCCCATGCATACCAGGTTATAATGATTAGAAATAATGTATATAACATCTGTTCCAGTGCCTGGCCTATAAATAGTAGTTACTCTTTTTAGTTCGGCTTTTTACCTTTGTATTTTAGCTCTAAGTGCTAGATAAAAGTATTTTTTAATGAACCAAAAAAGTGATAAATCTATATTTAGAAGAATTGGAATTTTTAAGTTCTAGCTTTTATGTTAAATTTCTGAGTCAAATTGTGTAGGTCCAGAAATTTGAACAGGCCATGTGTAGCTGGCGGTTTTCCAGCTATTGTTTACCTGTTAACATTTTTTTTTGTCTTGGTACCTTGGATCTGCAGGGCTAGGAACACTGCTGCCTTGAATAGTTTGGAAATTGCCAGTTTGAGACTTTGCTATTCCACTGTCTTATGCAGCCTTTAAGAAGGTTTTTATACAACAGATGTTCCCTGTTTGTGGGGAGAGTGATTTACCCCCAGATACCATATGGATGAATCTTTGTAATTATTTTAAAATGAAGATACTTACAGTAATTTAAGAATCGTTCTGAATTGCTTTATTCAGATGTATTTGTTATCTTGGTTAAAACACTATTTCTCTCCGTCTGATGTGTTTACAAATAAAGGTGGAATAGCCTTTTCGATTAAGTACTTTTCCTCTTTTTTTACTTAGAAAAATTTTATACTTGCAGAAAAGGAACAATGTACAGTGAACAATCCTATATACTATACCCTTTACTTATATTTCTCAATTATTAACATTTTACCATATTCTCGTTATTTTTACATTATTATATGTTTTCATTCTCTCACACATTATTATTATTATTATTGCTGTTGTTAACTTTTTGCGTGTGGAACCATTTGAGAGTAAATAGCAGATACCATAACCCTACACCTTTACATCTTTTAGGATTTTGTCTTAAATCATTTTAGTAAAATCACCAGTTTCTGGAAATTTAATATTGATATGGAGCAGTTTCATTTTTAAGACTTGAAAATCTAATTGGTTTCTTTTGCTTTTGAACTGTAGTAATTTATGAGCATAATTCCAAATTTAGGAAAAGTTGTTGAAAGCGACTAGTCAAGCAGATTTGTCTCTCTGCCCGCAGACCCCACTCTGTGCTCTGTCCTGGCTAATGGCGTCTCGCATTTCTCTAAGTCTGTGTGAGTCCAGGGTGGAGGTTCCAGAGCTTCAGGTTTATAGCACAATTCTGTTTAGAAATCATTAGTCCGCACATTCTGCTTTTGCTATCTTAAGAGACCAGATTAAGAAGACTATGACATCAGTAACATCTGATTTTAATACATGAGTAAGTTATGACTTTGAGGTTTAATTTGTTCATATATTCATTTTCACTCATTTCTTGAGGGCTCTCTGTGTAAAGACACTGGAGCAGGCTCCACAGATAAAGGTGAACGTGTGGCTTCTTGCCCTCAATATACTCAGTAAAATGAGGAGACAGATGTATAAACTGACAAGGGCGGTCGGTACAAAGGCCAGTGATGGCCCAAGGGAGAAAGGGTCACATCTAAACTGGAGGATTTCAGGAGAAGCTTCACTTCACTTGAGCTGAATCTTAAAAGAAGAATAAATTATTTTTGTTTATTTATCAGCTATTTATTTAGCATCTACTATGTGCTAGGCCCTGTACTGGGTGCTGGGAATATAGTGGTCACCATAGCACCTGCCCTCAGAGCATATAGCCTTAAGTAGGAGACAGGAATTAAACAGGTAAATATACATTAATCTAAAAGAATGTACTGTGCTAAGTGCCCTGGAGGAAAAGAACAGTAGTAGGAGAGAATAACAGCAAGGAGCATATGGATAATGGGTGTTTGAGAAGCCTTTACTGGTCAAGTGACATTAAAACATTTTCTAATGAAAGTAATTTATAAAGTTGACAAAATGTTCAAGTGGGAAAAAATATTGCATGACAATTAAGTCTCTTATTTCATATCCCTCCACCAAGGTAACCAGTTTCTTGTGTTTTTTTTTTTTCCCCCAGAAAATGTTTTATGATACACCTGCAGATATCTCTACCATTTATCATTTATCTCTCTATCCCTATTAAAAAGACACAAATGAAGTCATGTTATACATTCTATTTCCTTACTGTTAACTTGTTTCAAAGAAGTTTTTGTATCAGCACTTGTAGCTCTATATCTTATCTTTAATAATGGCTGCGTAGAATTACATTATGTGGCTGTACCATGACCCATCCGCCTATTGACGAATATTTTGGTTTTCGGAGTTTTGCAACAAAAGTGTCTTGGTGTACTTGTGTAAGTACATACTTCAGATAAATTCCTAGTAGTGGGCTTTCTGGGTAGGGTGCGTGCATGTATCCCTGAGAATTCCCTGTTGCAAGCATTGGAATCATTGGATGATTTAAGGAAGAGAAGAATTATTTTAAGGGATAGAAGGAAGCTCACAAAATAGTTGGGAGGGCAGGAACTGGGTTTGGGGCCAAGAACAATGTCAAAGTCATGCTGCAGGATGGGCTGTTGCGGGTGAGCACAGAATGCTCCGACCGCTGGCACAGCTGGGGCTGGCTCGCTACACACGCTGCTGCCCTGGCTGCTGCAGGAACCAAGTTTTCCCGCTGTCTTGCTCACCACCAGAGAGCTCCTTACGGGGGAAAGTGGGTGCTTCTGATGCTCAGTCACCCACTCATAAGGCCAGGGGGTTCCCCAGACGTAGGAAGAACAGCTGCTGGGCAGCCCAGTAAAGTGACAGATGGCCATGCAGTGTGTTTTACCTTTTGAGAGCTATTTCCAAATTGCCCTCCAGAAAGATTGCACTCGTTTATCCCCCCACCAAGAGAATATGAGGATGCTGTTCTCTTACAGCCTCACCAGTACTCTGTACTCTTGCCAATTTGGTGGGTGAAAGATGGAAAGAAGTCACACAAGCTGAGACCTGGAGGATAAGTAGAGATTAATGAGGGATTTGTGTCCTCACTCTCTACCCCCAGGAGAAAGACTTTTCAGGCCCTGTAGTGTACAAGGAACTGGTGTGGTCAAGACACTGAAAGGCCAGAGGTGCTGGGTGGGCGAGGCAAGTGCAGTGGGTGGGGGAGCGTTCTGTGCAAAGGGCGCAGCAGAAGCAAAGACATGGACGTCCAGGAGAGGGGAACAGAGGCAAGGCTGGGAAGCAAGCTGGAGAGTGTCCTATGATACAGCCTGAGTTGTTTTGATTTTGTCCTGGAGGTTTCCATCTAATGTTTTCAAGCCAAGAAATGAGAGGGTAAGATTTGCTTGTTAGGAAGAACAGTCTGACAGCTGGAGGGAGGAGGATTGGCATGGGGGAGTCTGGAGGCAGAGAGGAAGATTACATCTGGCCAGATATTGAGGGTGCGGATGAGTCCAGGCAGTAGGAATGTCCACTGATAGTACAGGGATCACTCAGAAACCAGCCCGCCATTAGACTAGATTCCAGGTCTCTGTCATCCTTCCTCTCCTGTCTTCTTAGTGCTCACCCCTTTGTGACTCTTGACCGTGGTGTTGCAGTAACTCCTCTGCCTGAGGCCACCTCCTTTCTGATTGGGCTCTGGACCCTTTTTCCAGTCCCTCCTCTTGTACAGCAGGCCTCCACCGAACAAACAGGCTTTCACAACGCTGCGCTGCAGGGCTGCCTTCTTCAGAAACACATTTTCCGCCTGGAGTGTTCCTCCTCCTCCCAGCCAGGTCTTATTGGGAAGCCATTGTGACTGGCCCAGGCTCAGGTGGTACGTTCCTCTCAGGGTGTTTGGTGTGAAACATGATTCCGGGATTCCAGCCTTGTCCATACTCCACTTTCCCCTTTCTCTCCTGCTCCTGCGAAAATTTATGATCTCTGAGAACCCATTTCTTTCTCTCAGAGTCTCACAGAGTCCTGTGTGACTCCATGAATATTTGATGGTGAATTAATTTTCCGATCTTCTAGCTTGCTTGTGCCAAAGAATGTCTGAAACTTAGAGTTAGAAATCTTAGCTACTGTTTCTTTTTGTGAACTGACAGTTCACAGTACACCTGGAATAGAGGTTTAGATTGTGTTCCATTTGTGTGGCCCCAGTTTAGCACAAAGCATTGCATTTTTTTTAGCTTAGTATTAGTTTAAATTTAAAGTATGTTATGAAGTGTCTCTGTGCCAGTCTGCTGGTGCTGTCACATTATTTTCAGTTAAAATTCTATCCAAGGGATGCTGTCATTGCTATTTTATTAATGAGAAACCTGAAACTTAAATGAGATTTAGTTTGCCTCTTATTGCTCTTCCTATAAGTGGCAAAGCTGGGATTTGAACCCTTATCTTCCAGCTCCAGTAAGCCCCAGTAAAACGTAGCTGCTTTGGTTTTATCTTAAAGATGTTACTTCATTAAGCTATTAAGCTTTGCTTCTAAATACTGAAAATATTTATACAAATTCGCAAAGGGCATTTTATTTGTTTTGCCTGTTTTTGACTGGCTTATGCAGATTTTCCATCCTGTATATTATCAAACAATAGTTACTAAAATAGCATTATAGTATCAAAGGCAAATTTTAAAAATTTTACATAATTCTACCACCCCGGGACAACATGACTGTTACTTGTTTTTTCCCAATCCTAGTCCATTGGAAGAGGAGCTTTTTCCCAGACAATGAAAGAAATTACAGTTGTACTGCCCTGGCTTTGTTGTTGTCATTCTTTTAGTTTCTTTTAGTCATTGTTCATTTTTGAATCCGGCTCGCATGCATTTTTCCCTGTGGTAGTAACTGCGGTGCTGCCTTTCTTCGTAATGACGGTTTTTGTTGTTATTCTTTTTTTTTTTTTCCCTAAGGAGATGGGGAGCTGGATTTTGAGCGAGACCCACAGAATTGCCAATATTTGGTGGGCTTTGTTTTAATTCACGTTATTTATTCTGGGTGAGCTACCAAATCTCAGACTGCAGGTAAAATTGAGGGCCCTCCTAAATGAAATCTTCCCATGGAGCGTTAACATTCACTGTGGATAGAGGCTTTCAATACGTGTAGCTTAAGTGAAAAATGAATATTTCATGTAATTTCTCAAGCTTTAGTTAAATAAGTTTTTGATTACGAGAAATGAAAACAAAGGTTTTTTGTAATTAATCTTTTTTTATCAAATGATTTGACAGTAAAAGCTGGAAGCTAAAATTACCCTTAGGACAAGGGTGTCTAAATTTTATCTACCATGGGCTTGTATTGGCGACTAGCCAGGCGCCTGAAGGCTACTCTTAATTTGCATTGACTAGAAGACACCTGTGTTGCTCTGCACATCTTTAACTTGCTGGCACAGCTCGCGGAGAGTGGGGTCCAGGAGCCTTTTCTCTGAGGGCTCGCCTTCCCCAGGGTTTACTTGGGGAGAATGAACAAACTCCTTGTGATATGACTCTCGGACAGCTTCTGCCCTAAAACCTTTTCTGTAGACGTGACGTTGACCATAATGAGAGCAGCGTTCGGCCAGCAGCTTTCCAGCTGCCGTGCCAGCAGATGTTGTGAGATGCTTTACTGATTTAATCTTTGCAAGACTGTGAGGTGGGCACTACCATCCCTGTCTTAGAGATGAGGAAGTCGAGGCTCAGAGAGGTATGCGAAGGTCCCATATCCAGGAGGTGCCTGGTCTGGGATAGGAACCCAGGCCTGTGTGAGTGTTCCTCCTTGGCTGTGGTATTGCTGTCAGTGGTGTGTGGCCTGTGGTCCAGACCAAATATGATTTGGTTTATTCTCAAAAGGAAGGGCTCCTTGGGTTTCATTTAATTATTATTTTTTTTAAGGGAACAATTTGTAAGAGAGTGCAGGTGGTCAGTCATCAGTGTGATCATTGAAAGCTGGGCAAGATTCTTTGACTTTTCTTTCTATTAAGGGCACAGGGTTATAGTTTTACTTTTTATAGGTAGAGTGTGGGGTTTTTTAATTCTCAGATTAATTGGCTTTTTTTTTTTTTTCAATTTGCCAGCTTTCCTTTATTAGGCAAACTGAAGTAGTGTCAGGAGAAGCTTGGGGACCATCTTTTGCTGTTAGTTTGGCAGTGTTGCTCATAGCAGCAGCGGCAAGGTATATACAGTGTTTGTTTTTGCCCACTTACTCACATAGAGAATTAATATGAATAAAATTTCAAGCACGACATTCCTGGAAATGAGGCCCTTGGACAATTTAGGAATACTGACTTAAGGAATAAACATTGATAGGCATCATTAGGGAGGACTTGGGGTCACTGCCAGGGCCATCCAAGTAAAATTCAATCTCCAGATAAACTGGTTCTGCCGTTTCCTAATTACTGGGATGTACCTCTTAAGTCCCAATTTATGAAGCCCCCTAGCCAGTGAAAAGATTCAGGACAGAGTAGTAAACACACCGATGTCTCACCTTGCGGGCAAAAAAGAATCTTAGAATTAGGTTGGAACATAGGAGCATTGATAGGGAATTCAGGCCTGCCATTTTCTCTGTTTTTTACACCGAAGTACAACCTTTGTGCAGACATTTTGACATCTCCACATGACTCAGTTTTGAAAATTTTTCTGCATTGGATCAAATTAGTGTGCTACAAGATGCATCTTTTTCCACATTCATTTCCAAATCAGGTGCGAGCTGAGTGGTTCTGTGTTTAGTTCCCAGGCCTCCCTGAGCGCCATCTCAGAGGGCCTGTGGACCTCATAGCTCTGGCGTTGCTGGACAGTTCTTTTCCTGACCTGTGTGGGTTGTGTGACTGTGCAGGGAGCCCTCCAGCCTGTGTCTCCATCAGTACTGGAGTGAGTCTCCGCCCCTGCCCTCTTTGGGTCAGGGGCTGTGCTGTGGAGGGAGCCCCCTTCTGCTGGGAGCTCTGCCCAGCAGAAACAGCCATCCAGAGGGGGCTTTTTGTAACCATCTGAGATAGAACCCAGAATCCTAGAAAAAGAGGTGGAAGCCCTGGCGCCAGTTCTGTCCCTTGACCAGGGAGTCACCGAACCGCTCTGAACCTCAAACCCCTCATTTCTGGGAAGAAGCTAGTTGTTTTTGACCTGGAAAGGTCACAGGGCTCTTGAGATGCTGCAATGTCATGTTATGTGTGAACATGCTCTGTAAAGCACCTGGTGCTTTTTCTGTACATCTGTTGCTCTTGGTGTCATTTTTTGAGGTAATGTAGGACATCGCAAAGAGCTAGTCTTTGGAGTCAAACTGGGTTCAAACCTAAGTCTCACATTTATTAGCTCTTGAGTGTGAGCACTGATGTCTTCTTCTGTAAAATGGTGGTTGGAGGAACTGTCCCATGGGAAATGGGTGAGGATTAAGTGAGATACCATACGTAAAACTCTTGGTGTGTGGCACAGCATAGATGTTTGGTGCATGGCATTTTGATAATTTTAGTGCTAATACATTCTCTGCAGTTCTGTGTACTAAGATTTCTCCAGCCATTTTTTCTTGTTTTCATTAATATAAGGAAGATTTTATGAGATTTAAAATGTGTAGTGTATGGATTTTATATCTTAAAATTTATGCCACTATGGAATGCCAGGAATTAAACATCTGGGAACCAAAAGCCCATGAGAGTGTAGTTATGCGTCTTGATTCCTGGTCATTACTGTAAAGGTGGTACTAAACCAATAGAGGGTGCCAGTATGTTAGGAAATGAGAAAGTATTTACTTCTAAAATTCATCGTGTTGTTGCAGGGCATATAATACAGACAGCCTTTGCTAGTTCTTAATCTGTTAGAGTGCACTTAGTTCTTGATTCTGCATAAAAATGTTAAAGGTCTATGGTAGGAAAATGGTGAAGTTTTGAATTAATGTGTAGGGTGCTACTCTTCCTGTTTTTTCTTCTTCGACATTTTGCCATCAAGTCTTTTCTGACTTGAGTTCAGTGTTAGTATACAATTAAGTCAAAGCCCATGCCAGGAGTATGTTTCAGAACAGTTAAATGCAGTGCTCGCGGTTTTAAGTCCTCTGTTTTTAAACTCCACTTCAGAGAGAAAGGTAACTGATTCATCTTTACCTGCTCTTGTTTCAGAATTGACCCTGCTTCAGAAAAGTGCCTTTATAGTCTGATAACCTAGCTCGATGGTCTTTTACTTTCTTGTTGTACATACTAAGTGGAAAGTCATTTTATGCATGAGAGGACTTTTCACAGTGGAGTTCAAAGAACTAGGGATTTGTTGTTAGCCAGATTTGCCATAGCTGTGTGACTTTGAGTGGTTTCCTTTACTTCTCTGAACTTCGGTTTTTCCCATCTGTAAAATGGAGATCATGGCATCTAGTCCACAGGTAAATTGAGAAAATATACAGCGCTTTACACTTTTTCTTTTTCTTAAGTAAGCAGGATTTCTTATTTTTTGCACACAGCCTGTATGGACAAGATAAACCTTATGATTAAGACTGGGTGTGTTTTATAAATTATTAAACTCTGCGGTTGTCCTTCAGTGTTCTGAGGGACAGGAGAACTTGGCAAGACCTGCAGAGTGGGATAACTTGCACTTTGGAAAGTTATTTTGGAATGTGGACCAGAGTAAAGGATGCCTTTGAAAGACTCCGCTCAGACTGCCGGGAGCTCCCGGCAGGAGGAGGGAGAGGCACGCGCCCTGTGCTCAGCAGAGTGCGTGCGGAGCGAGAACGCCTTTCCGGGCAGGGTCTGAAGATGCGGGAGACTGATTAAGAGGCTTATTTAAGGTAATTTTCACCCGCCATCTTATCTCCTAAACATGGAGTTAAGCGACTCCTCATTTTGAAGAACAATTTTCTGTCCTCGTACCTTGTGACATTTCGTTAAAATACATTAATAAAATAAAACCTTTCACTTTTTAGGCCTGGATGCCCCGATTGTTAGTCTTTTCTTTAGAATAAGTATTTATAACCTGTCAGGTCAATGAGATGTTGCACTTACAATTATAAGAAAAATCTCTGTTCGAGCGGTGTTTTAAATTATTTAACTCCTTTTTGGTTACATTTAGAAAAGGAACTATATTTTTTAAGAAATTAATTTTGAGTGAAAATGTTGGATGCTTTAAAAATGTTTCTAGGTATATTAAGTGGAATAATTTTTTAAAATTTATTGAAAATAAAAGCTAGACTCTCTGACGTTGAGGTACATTTGCTGATGAAAAGGAAGCATTCTTCCCCCTCACGAGGGGTTTAAATGTAATACTCAGTGCTTACTCAGGAGTGAAAACATCAAATTAAACTGTTTATGCTGACAAAGGACAAATCCAGATTTCAGCAACCCATGCAAGATTGTCTGATTGCTCGGCCTGCCTCGCCTGGAAGCTTTTGGCCAAGACTGATAATGAAATGCATGCATACAATTAAACCACTTCAAGTCAGTGTTTTGAGTTTTCCCCAGCTATGAGAGGTGCTTCACTGCTCTCTAGTGGCTGAATGTGGTCCCCTGGCACCAACATTGTTTTATATTCATAAATCAGCTCTTCACACATTGGCAGTGTTGGCCTCCAGAGCAAAAACCAGCACCAGGAGACTAAGTCTTGTAGACAGGAATGAAGTGAAAAATGATCCCAATCCACGGGGCTATGGAAAACACCAAATTTTACCCAGGATGAGTGGCCAGTTGACTAACAATGAGCAAGAGTGAGTAAGCACTGTGTCGGAGAGAGCTGACACTGATGGATTAGAAAGTCCTGTGTGTTACTCTTTTATCACTACATACATCTTACACCTTGGCAGGCCACCGTGGCGAACAGGTCCTCAGGTGCTTACAGTGGACACCTCCTTAGCCAGGGCAGGGTTTTTTTGTTTTTTGGTTTTTTTTCTTTTTCCTGAAAAGATCTGGTTAAATTGATTTGGGGAAAAGCTGTAGAAATCCATTTCTAGCTGTTTCTCAGAACTTCATGACTTTGAGAGAAGAGATTTTGAAGACCTCTGTTTCTGTTAAAGCTGCCAACCCTGGGACTTGTTGAGAATGATTGTATAAAATGGCTCTTGGAGGACGAGGACCTTGTCTTAGAGCAATTACGATAGCTAGCTTTTATTGAGCTTTTACTGTGTGCTGGGCTTTCGTCTTTAAATGCATCATCTCACTCAGGTCATGAGGAGATGCATTCTGCCTTTATCCCCTTTGTGTGGGGGAGGAAGCTGGGGCGGTAGGGCTGCTGCACTGAGCCGTTTCCGGGCCAGCATTTACGTTGTGCTTGATACAGTGATGCTTCTGAGAGTAGCTGGGCAGCCTCGCAGGTCTCCGAGGGCCTCGGCAGTGTGCGGGGGGTGGAAAAGAGCGAGGAAGTGCCAGAGCTGTGTGTCTACAGAGCCTGCTGCCAGGCGGGCATTGGCATGGTTTGAAGGAATGAGTGATAAGTTGCTTTTCTGAAAGGATGCATGGTCTTAAGAGCCACAAGACCCAGGCTTGACTCTTGGCCCCACTTTTACTGACTGTATTGCCTTTAAACTAGCTGAGCCTCAGTTTTCTTGTCTGTAAAATGGGGAGATGTCTATACCATTTGAGCTCAGGGTCCGGGACCTATAAGGCCCTCAGTAGACTTTTTCCTTTGTTTTCTGTGTCCGCAATCTGAGAGTTGTGAGCGTAGACCTTATAAGAAAAAGCAAATTTCTACCTGTTGCCTTTCAGATCCTTCCTAGAGTTTGACTTAGAGCAGCAGGTTTTAGAAAATTATTTCAGTCTTATTGTTTCTTCAGCATGTCTGATAACATCGTTTCTAAAATCACTGTTTGATTTAGTTCTTTAATGAACTCTATAAAAATGTTTCATGTTTTAAAAAAAATCCACTGTCCTCAAGCCATATTAATGCAGATGTTTTATGTAGAGCAAGTAAAAGCATTATCTTTAGATAGTAAATTTTTTTTGATATATTTCATATTTTGTCCTGAATTCTCTCAGAAAAAGTTATGTTCAAATTGAGCTACTAATGTAGATAAACACCTTCAGAGGTTTTAGAAAATGGAGACTAATTTCATTTTTTTTTTGAATGGAGCTATATTAACATAGATACCCAGAACAGATACTTGAGTGGCATTGCTAAACAGTGAGTGACATCTGTTTAATCATTTAAGACATTTAACTAAAATCTCAGTCTCATTTGAATTTCCAAGCAAAGCAACACAAATTAACTATATCCAGATGTGTGGTAATTGTTTCTGAAATCTGAAGAAAAAGTAAGCTAGAAAGCATGCTTTTTAGGGGTGGAGAGCTAAGAAAATCTAGCTGCTTTTGTGCTTACTTGCTAATCTTGATTTTAAGCTTTAAGCTTTGTGATTTAAGAGGTAACATGGTTGAATGGAAAGAATGTCAGACACTTTAAATTCTGAATTATCTGGATGCAAATTCCGAGATCTGCTAATCACTGCTCTGTGATCCAGGCAAACTCCTTATCTCCGAGATTCAATCTCCCTTTTCATCAAATGGGACTACTGCTACCTGCCCTGTCTGAAGAGCAGACAACACTGACGTGACTGCTTTGAAATTTCTTAAACACCGTGTTTGTTGTGGTCCTTTTAGTAATTTGTTGGGCACAGAGTAGACTTCTGGGTAAGTGGCTTGGCACTGATATGCTCAAAAGACTTGATCATTAGGATGGTTTTACCTCTAGGACTGTCCTAAGGAAGCCCTTCTAAGGATGCTGATAGAGAGACCTGGTATATTTGTTTGTTTCTGATGATTGATTGGTGTCATTACTTGGGATTATTGACTCATGCATGGGTTGACCTTCAAGCCCCTGTATACAAATTTCAGGAATAAGCTGCATGCTGCTACTGTTACACCGCAAGACTGAGACAGCTGGTAAGGTCTCGGTCTTTTTGCTTTTTTTATCGTTTTCATTTCTCTACGATGTCAAATTCTTATTTTCTCCAAGTTTATACCTTAAAAAATTACAAGTAATTCATGGTCTTTGATGAAAAATAAGAAAATACAAGTAAGCAAAAAGAAAATAGTACTACCCAGAAATAAGCATAATATTTTTGATTTATGTTCTTCCAGATTTTTATAACATGTATTATAGAAGCATATATATTAATATTACTTTGGAACATGTTTTTTCCTCACTAAATGTTAGATTATGGACATGGTTTTACTGCCAAAAAATATTATGTCTAATGGACATCTGTATAGTATTTTATTTATTTTCCATATCTCCTGATTGTTGGATCTTTACATTTATACCCCCCTTTTTTTTCTGCTAATCTAAATGGTGATCTTTTTACATACATAATTTGTGTATTCATCCATTATTTTCTTTATAATAACTAGCAATAGAATTCCTAGTTTAGAGAGTATGTATAGCTTTATGCTTTCTGATTGATGTTTCTAAGTTGCCCATTAAAAGTTCTATCCATTTTTACTTCTACAAGTATGTTAAAGTGCCCATTTCACTGCATTTTTGTCAGCACTGGGTATTACTCTTTTTAATTTTTGCTAATCTAAAAGGCACAAAAATGGTTAATTTCAATTTGTATTTCTTTGATTACTAGTGAGCTTGAATAGTGTTTCTAAATGTGTATAGGCCTCTGCCTTTTTTTTTTGTAAGCTGCTGTTTTCTTTCTTTGTTGGTGTACTGATGTTATTTTTCTGTGAGCTCTCAGTTATTAATGTCCTGTATGTTGCACACATTTTTTTGAGTTTGAGGGCTTATGTTTTACATTGTTTATGGGAGTTAGTCTTTTTTTTTTTAAACCAGTGTCCTGTTATTAATAAGAGCAGATATTTTAAAAAGATTGGCCAGAGATGTGGCCCCTTGTGGCATTTGTGCCTGGGACCCCTTCTCCTGGGCAGCTCATAGTGTTGTCTTGAAGGTGTGTGGGTGAGGCAGGCCCTGACAGGGATGGGGAGCAGACTGCTTTCTGGGACTCGCAGGGGCATCTGTCGCAGGAGGAATTCTTTTAATGACACCAAGCAGGGCAGCCAGGACGAAGCGGCGCCTGCCTGGGTGGCTGCAGTGGGTCGAGAGTGCAGAGCAGTTGTGTGTCCTTCCCCCAGCCCTGTCTCTCCCCTCAGCTCTGGCTGTTGGGTGGTTTGGTGCTGGGTGCTTTGGGAGTTGGGAGTGGTTGAGCAGGGTGTGTGTGGCGGGGGTCACATGGGTGAGCTTGAAGGACAGTGGATGCTGAAGGTAAGTCAGTGGGTAACTAGGTAGCCGTCACAGTGTCTTACGCAGTCATCTTTCTAAATGCTGGTCACTGAGTTATACCTCAGTTTTCTGTTTTAAAGAGCTTTGTTCTGGAAGCCACGCTGGCTACTCAGTAACTGTGGGTGGGCTGATAAAGGCAGATTTGGTGGAGGTTGCTAAGGAGCAGCTACATGGAAGCTACTGATGAGACAGACAGCACTGGTAATAAAATGCAGAAATCCAAGGATTTCACTCCTATGATATCATCACAGAGGTTTGGACCAGACTAGGATGCATAATAGGACATGGTTTTGTGGGTTTAAAGCCTTTTTTCTTTTTGAAAATTGAACTTGCTTTACATTTGAGTTTGTCTTATATTCATCCCAGTATAGTAAATTAGACGGTAAATGTTCTCTTACACTTTATCAAGGCATTTACTACTGTCACCACTCCTTGAGGGCCAGCTCAGAGTTTCCCCAGCTCCTCTGTTTAGACAGTTGTGCTCAAATCAGCCCAACTTAATTGAACAGATTCCATTTAGTGCTTGCTGTGCGCCAGACTGCCGGCGTGAGGGATGCAGATGTGGAAGGATGGGCAAGTTGCGTAGATGAGAGTGGTAAACTCTCGTGGGCGTGTGGTGGTCAAGGAAGGCTTCTGGGAAGAGATGATCCCTTAGCTGGATTTGAAGGGTGACTAGGAGTTCTGTAAACTGTCAAGGGGCAAAAACTACTATATGCCAAGGTGGGATATGCTTGAAATGGTATAAGCATTTAGGAAATTATTGTCACTTTAGTGCTAGGGGAGTGTCAAGTGTGTGTGTATTAGGGAGGAAGAGGGGGCTGAGGGAGACAGAGACCTGGTCATGGAAGGTCACGCGTGTCTGCTCTGAACTGTTGTGGCATGTAGAACTTTGTGTAGGAGACAGTGACATAGGGTCACACCTGAGACAGAAATCTTGCCCTGTACTTGTTAGTTCTGTAATCCTAAACTGGAAGCTTTGTCACTATAATAGGTTGCGCTGAGGATGACCAAATGACACCGTGTATGGCACATCGGTGGATGCTCGACACAGTGCTTGTTTCTTCCCCCTTGGCTGCCTGCTCCTCCCCTGTAAGTTCTTCGAGGGCAGGCCTCACCCCTTGTTGCTAGAGCCCCTCCTGCACTGGTGTAAAGCATGTTCCCTTGATATGCGTTTCCTTCGCCTGCCATGCCTGCCATGGAAAGCAGAGGCCCTTGCACCGTGTACACTGTCCCCTGGCTTTTCTGTTCATTTATTCCTTAATGGGAAACCAGGCACTTCTGACTGATCAAGGTGATGCTTTTGAAGTAGAAAATCAGGGTAAATGTTCCTTCAAGAGACTTTTGCCTTGGTTTGGGGTATGGAAGTGCCAGGTTAGGTAGGTTGATGCTGAAATAATGGAATGTCTCAGGACATTATTATGATTTATGTGGAAAACGGGATAGGATATTTAAATGTTTTGTAGGTCACATGGATGCTATGCTAGAATGGCATCTGTCTGACAATTTATTGTATACATGGAGTTTTAAGTGGTGTCGAGACAAAATCTAGGAAACCTGGATGAAATTATTAAAGAATACTGTTCTCATTGAGTTTACTGTTTTGTTTCTTTTTAATGGCCAACTCCTTGTTCTTTCTCCTAGTTACATTGGCTTGAAATGATGTGAGAAATTGCATCTTGTTCTCTTGCCGCTTTGGGCAATTGCCGTCATATTTGAAATTCTGACTTCAGTTTTCTAAATAGCAGACACACATTCAGAGCAGACACACACTCAGTTTCCCGGAAACCTGTTGACACAGTCAGTTGTCCTAGCACTTCCGTGTATTTCTGAAAAGGGGGCGCCAAAGTCCTCCTTTCCTAAAAAACTGGGAGCAGGAGCTGATTTGCAAGTAATTTAGAAATTGTTTTTAATGTTGAATTTTTCTTTATTTCAAGTTTATTTGGAGTTTGCTTATCTTTGATCTCAGGGGAAGCAGAATCAGGCAGTTTAGCCAGCTCCTGCTTTCCAGAAAGTGTGTGTGTGTGTGTGTGTGTGTGTGTGTGTGTGTGTGTGTGTGTGTAGGTTGGAGTGTGTGTTGAAGGGCGTGTTGTAAAAAGGGAAGCAGAAATACACTGTGATAAGGACCCCTGTGCCCTTTCTGTATTTACCTGTTATATACCCTCCACCTCTTAAAAAAAAATCACTGTCTCTCATAATGTAAGAACCATCTCCACACTGGATAGGCACTTTTTGTTCTAAGACTTTAGATTTAGTATGTCATTTCCATTTATAGAAATTTCATCTGCAGCATTGTTTCTAAGCAGGAAAAAAAGTTTTTGATAAAGGAAGAATCATTATATTGGGAAGGCAATATTTTTTATTTCTTAAAATGTTGGGTGGAGCTAAGCAGAAGGAAATATATGTGCCCAGGAAAAATGAGTGTCAAACTAATTTGTTTACTGCGAGACTGCCAAAGAAAGAATGGCCAAGGAGAAAAAACAGGGTTAGTAATTTTTAAGGAAAAATGCTTTTAAGTTAACTTGGGTTTCCTTTTTACAATAATTGTTTCCAGTTTTCCACAAAGTTGTTGGCTCTTGGGTAAATACTCACCCTTCCCTTATCCTTTTTTAATTGTTGTTTCAGGCCTCTGGTGCATTTACCCTTGGGCTCTTCACAGAGATGGTCTTGGACTGGGTTAGAGGAGGCAAGTCTGTTGTTGGGTGCTTTGCCAGGAGCATTTTGTATTTAGAAGTATTTTTTTTTTCTGAGATTTCCTTATTTGCTGTTTCCTTGTTTCTTCATGACAGCTGTCCTTTGTTTTCCATACAAAACTGCTGTTTTTTTTTTGTTTTGTTTTTTGTTTTTTTTTTTTTTTTACTAAGTCTGATATGAGTTCTCACCGGTGCCTTAAAAAAACAGGTTACTTTCTTGATTCCTGAATCTCAGGGTAAACATGTGACTCACAGAATATTGGTGGACATGGATTCTGTTTCCAGATTTTCAAGGACACGTTCACTGTGAAAGTCAGAGGCTTGGTTTTGGTGAATTTGCTCTTGTATATATCCTAGTTTTATTTGGGTGCTCTAGTCTAATATCTGTTTAATTTCCGTCCTTTCCAAATGGCTTTTAATATCTCTTTAGATTCCCCCCCCCCATTTTTTTAAGGAGAAAAATATTCTGAGAGGGGAAGATGGGGTTGCCTTTTGCTCCCAAAGCCTAAATGAATAGTCATTGCTTATAATGCCGGTCTACACTTGACGCTTCCTACTGCTTTAGATGTGATGTATCCGGTGCTGTGAAGGTAATGATCCTCAACCACAGCAATATTCCATAACAGGAGTATCTGTCATATTCATTGGGATTACCATGTTCATTGATTTGTGTCTGTAAATCTGCTGTTTCTACCCTTTAAATTTGATCTATAATTGGACCTCCTTAAATGGTTCAGATAAGGTAGTCTGTATTTTCTCAATGCAGCATTGCCGTCAGCTTCTCCTTTTTCATTATACATTCAGCAGACTTGATAAAATCAGCAGGACACCTCATTTGAAACTGTTTAATCGCTGCCTTTTTCCTTTGCTAAACCATTGAGGTGGTCAAGCGATGTACACAAATCATTTTAAATAGAAAATATGGTTTTCTCTGTGACCCAGCTAAATAGATAGTGTTATGCAAAACAAGTTAAAAAGTAATAAATGCCAAAAAAATCTTCTAATTGGAGTAAAAAATTGTGGGCAACTCTATCTTCTCTCCAAAAGTAGAGTATCCTGAAATATCGCCAGGCCCCTGTAAAGACAAGATGATGGTTTTCTAAAGGTTCTCTGGTTTCTGAACAAAGCAAGTTTAATTTAAAATTTCAAATAGTGCTGAGCTGCCTTTTATATCCATTCAAAGGGAGCCCATACTTATTCGTAACGCCTTTACTTTACATCTTACTTTTGTAGGTAGAAATTTGCTATCTTTTAATATCTATGCAGCATAACCTTTCAGCCATTCGCTATTGTGATAATAAATTTTTGTTTCTTTGTCTGTCATTTTGTCTACTCAGCTGTTACTCTTCAAAGTACAAACTAAAAATAATAGCTCCAAATAAATGCCAGATAATAAAGTGTTTTACAGTTGTAGCTGGAATAACCTGGTGGCTGCAGCTCACAGTCCTATTACCATTGCTGGTGCTGTAGTTTCTTCCCCACATGTCAAGGTGACTCTACCAGGGCCAGCTCATTAAAACAGTCTATTCTTTCTAACTGGCTTGATATTTAGCGCTATACCCAGCCGCCTGCCAAGGCACAGTTGTGGAGCATAAGACTCACAGCATAGGAGATATGAAATTATGTGGCATTCACTTTTTGAAAAAAATACAAATTCTCTATAACCTCATTTTCCTGCTTCAGCATTTTATTGTGAATAATTTACAATTACTCCTGTGAGTAGTAGAAGTAGGGCCAGTTGCAGGTGTACCCAGGATAGTGGTAAGTGTGACTCCAGGCTTTTGAAAAGCAGTGTTTACCTGGTTTATGTGGCCCTATTGGATTAATATTTACACTGTACTTGAATGTGACATTGGGCATGTTTTGCCATTTTTGCTGCCTCGAGGTAAACTTGAGAAGCTGGGAGTTGGTAAATACACTAAAAATGCATCTTTTTCTTACAGGTTCTGGCTCCTTGGCAGCAATGGCTGTGTTTGAAGATAAGTTTAGGCCAGATATGGAGGTATGTAAGTCCCTGCAGTTTCATTCTTTCAAATTTTTTTCCATTTGTATGTTGGACATTTACAAATCGATGCTCGATTCCTCCGCAGCCGGGACGGCGCTGTTGTTAGGTGGAGTGCTCTTCGGCACAGATACTGTGTTTGCCAGGGAAAGCTTCGTTTTGGAGCGGCCCTGCCGTGGGCTTGAGTAGCCAGCACTGTTCAGGTTTCTGCTCTGGCCTTTGGGCTGTCTAGGAATCTTCTTGGATGGAAATGCTGCTGCAGCGTAGAATTTTTTCCTCTGCACTAAGCTTTCTGTGTCACGGTATCTAGAAATGACAGGTGTTTTTGGTTCTCGCTAAGCATTGAGAAACTGTGTATGTCTTTGTCACACAGACCTGGCCTGAAAATGGGGGCAGTTTAAAAAATTCCTATCGATTATTCTGCATCTGGCAGCAGAAGATGGGGACAAGATCATGTGTGCCGTGGACTGTTTTGAGTGTGGTGATGGATCTAGTGTCTTAGATAAATTTATAAAAACATTCTTTTATTATATTTTCTTTGGTGGTGGGAGAGGGTGGTATCTTCTGAATGGCATTCACCTAAGTCTGCTTTAATGATAGATGTACCCCCCATTAAGCAACCACCCACCTCCAAAATCTTCAGGAACAAACCCACAGGTCTCCCATTATCTCTTTCATAGGAGTGTTCAATGTGCTTAGATACTTCGTGGTACCACAATCTTCCACTGTTCTTTATCCTCGCTGCTAAACCAGCTTGCAGCCACTCAAGTTCTTTATCATCTGTCTTGTTTTTTTTTGAGAGATGTTAATTTTTTGATGGGAATATCAACTAGTTTTATGTAATTGGTAGGCTGTTTATGAGTGGTTTATCCTAGTTCTTAATGTGTAGGTTTCTGCCTTCGCAGTATTGTTTTGTTTAGATACCAAAGTGTGTCTCTGGGAATTACTTTTTGACAATGTTTTATGCGTACTCATCCTTGGAGAGGATTGCATATTTAAAATTTTTGTTCTTCCACCAGCTCATTGTCATTGGAGCACCAAGTGTCATTGGAGCTCCGATGCTCCTCTGCCCTTTAGGCTTGGGCCAAGTGCCGTGAGAGCCAGAGAAAATAGGGTTTTGGGTGTTGTTCAGCCAGGACAGGGGTCTCCTGCCCGCACCCCCTACCCCCTTGGTACCTGAGGATAGCACACGTAAGTGACTTAGTCGCTGATGGCTAGATTTCTTCCCTATCTTGGACATCTGTAGGAACAAAAACATCTGGCAAAAAATAGGATTTAGCTAACTGTTTTATACTAAAAACAGTAGTGTCTTTCTTTAATTAAGAAGAGTAAACAGGTTCAGATATCAACCATAAATAAGATTAGGATTGTGTTCTCATTTCTCAGTGTGAAAATTTATTCCTATATCAGCATTATTTTCTGTTTGGGGTTTTTAAAATACAGGTATACTAGGTCACTTAAAAGAAAAGGAAGAAAAGGTCTTTTAGTCTTGTAACTGAAGGAGAGTTGTTGCCATGGCTCCACGAACCCGTTTGGACTGATGAAGGTGTAGGGGGGACTCTGGTGATTTTTGTTTAGAAAATAGCCTCAGTGATGTCAAGCCCTCCTTTAAACCACATTAATCTCTTCACATTTCCTTGAAAGCTTTGTCTATTTCCAATTGATTGAGACCTCCGTATGTTAAAGAAAAAGGAGAATTGCAGAAAGTTGAAAGTATTAGATATATTAAGTGTGACTTAACGTTCTGCTACAGTAATTTTACATTATTTAGAATTCAGATTTGAAGTGATTCAGAGGCCATGAATTTAATACTGATAGAAAGTGTGGGAAAAATGTGATTATCCCTTCAATAACACATCTAATATTATCAGTCAAAAGACTGTTCCTTACATCAATTTTACCTGTAACCCAGAGCACTTAATGTTTTGTATTAGCTGTGAGACCTTGAAACAAGTTGACCAAATTCCCATTTCAGATTGAGTGCTTCAATTTATAATTCCATGTCATTTTTTTATCCACTGAAGTTATTGAAACTTGAAGCAGATTGTAAATAGGCGAATAATAATGTAACAGCTGTCAGTAGATAATACTTTAAAAGTCTAAAGGCATGTTAATAGATAAAAAAAAAAAAATTTATTGTGAAGCCCAAACAGCAAACTGCTGGCCACCTTGCTTTCTTTTGTGAAGATGAAATGAAGTGGTTTCAGTGAAAGGCCTAACAAAGTTGAGAGGACACCATTTTAGTGACTTTCTTTGCTGTGAAAAAGAATTCAACCCGGGTGTCACTCTGGTTTTCATTTGCATAGAAATCTTGGAAATGTTTTGGTTTCAGATTTTCAAACTTTTTATTTTCCGTCTTTCCAGGAGGCTGTTTTTCTGGGGCAAGCAACCCCGCATACCTTTTCTTTCTTGTCTCTTTCGAGACTGCAGGGCTGGATGACTAAGTCTGCTCATCTCCTTCCAGTACAGCAGGGGAAAGGGTTCTGGACGTGCCTCAGATGGAAACCCAGGATAGCACTGCTGCCTCTCAGATCTTGGAATGGACTGCCAGGGCTGACACTGCCGCCCGCTCCACAGAGAGTCGCTTTGGGAGGGGGCAGTTCTAGGCAATCTTAGTTACAAATTATTTGCCAGACAGCAGTTTTTAGGTCATACTCATAAAATAAACTCCTGGCTTTATTGTTAGAACAAATACATTGGAGGAAGCCTGTAGTTTTTATTTTTTGTTTTTGTAGTTTATGATCCTGTGCCTTGGGCAGTGCTGGGTTTAGTATTTATGGAATGAAAGCCCCTCCCTCCTTAAAAACCTTTAACATTCTCTCATTGTCGTTAGCTGCACTGCTCATTATGGTAGCCACCAATCACAGGTGGCTGTTGAGCACTTGAATGTGGCGAGTCAGAATTGAGAGGTGCTGTAAAGGAGAAAACACCAGATTTCAAAGACTTAGTACAAAATTAAAGTCATCAATAATATTTATATTGATTGCATGTTAAATAAGGTACTATTTTATATTGGATTAAATAAAAATATTTAACTTCACCTATTTTTACTTTTTTAAATGTGGCTACTAGAAAACTTAAAGCAATACATGCAGTTCACACATTTCTATTGGATAAGGCTAGTCTAGCATCCTTTCTTGAGCTTGTCATTTGCATACCACATGTACGATTTCTACCATATTCAGGTACCACCTGTACTTTTTTGAAAAAATTTTTTAAATGAGCTCACTGTTTTATAAATTGAGGTATCATTTACATATAATAAAATGCACAGTTTGACAGGTTTTGGCATTTGTAATTACCCAAGTAACCAGCACTCAAATCAAGACAGAACATCTCCTTCACCGCAAAGTACCCCTCTCCAGTCAATTCCCTTCCTCCTCTTCAGTTTGTCTTTTTAATTTAAATTTATTTTTTAAAATATGTTTATATGTATGAAATCCTGGGTTTGATGTGCTGGTTATATTTTTTTCCCCAAGACATATGAAAATGAGTGCATATTATTAATATAAATACACCATCCTGTGTAAGCCCGGGGGTCTGGATGTTAGACTTGGGTAGCAGAGGTCTGCGTCCCTGCTCCGCTTCAGCCCTTCCCGCCTGCTCGCCGCCCCTTGAACACGCTGTGGACCTGCCGGGGAATCCTCCTCACTGCTGGTGTCCGCCAGCCGTGCCCTGGGTCGCTTCCTCATTTGTTTGTGTCCCTGGACCCCATTGCACACACCTGTCCCATCGTTGTATGGCCTTTTTCAGGGATATTTGCCCCCACTTGCCATTGAGAGAAGGAGATCCTTGAGGGCAGGGGCCAGGAAATCATCTCTGTTTTTAGCTCCTGGTATTCAGTAGGTGTTTGCTTAGTTGAGACAGGATAATCCTGAGTTAAAGTAAAATCTGAGTCATCAAAAAACACCTGGGAAATGGAGGGACCTTTCTCTTCTTTCTACCTGGAAAGTGCTGTGTTGTTTTTTTTTTCTGTCTGTTTTTTTGTTGCGATAACAGGAAGATAACTAGTATACTTCTCAAATATATAGTGTTGGGGCGGAGTCAGCGAAGCAAACAGCCCATTTAGTACACAGCCAAAACGAAGATGGGACAAAGGGCAAATGCTCATTGGGAAATTATAGACCAAAAAGCAGAGCAGTGAAACCCAGCTTGGATTCAGAAATGCCGAAGACGGGCCTTTGCTGTTCCCAGTTACCTGAGCCAGTGATTTGCCCCAGGTAGAAGCCCTGATTCAAGGTTTCAGAGAAATTGCCACATAACCATGTGAGTTTAAGACACATTAACAACCTTTAAAAATCATCACCCACTTGTGACCCCGACTTTAGCAGTCTCGCAATTTTCTTTTTCTCGTTTTCCTTCTGGCTGTTAGCCTGGAAGTCTTATGAGGGCAGGAACTGCGCTAATTCATTTCTATTTCTATACACCTAGCGTGATAACTGGTACATAGTAGGTGTACAGCTAGTATTTGTTGACTGAGTGAGTAAAAACATGTTAAAAGCAACTTTACTTAGTAGTTCTCAATTTGATAATTTCACCTTTAGCCTTCATAGTACTTAGCAGTGAAAAAAATGGGGGCATAAAAATTGTATTACTGACGACAAATCTCATGCTTTATTTTTACCAGCCAAGGTGCTTATTTGGACATTGTATGTGTGTATCAGCAGAACAGTGGATTTTGAAATGTGCGAGTTGGCTTAGTGACAAGGGGCCAGTTAGAGGTATTTTTGGTGATGATAAATTGCACAGAGCCATTTCCCCAGATTTTTTTTCTTGGTTGTTAAGGCTGGTGAAAGAAATAAGCCCCTGATTGTGGTTATTACCCACAGGCTAGCTGGACAGGAAACTAGTGATATACACACTGTGGCCTGTGGCTTCACCTTCCAGTTAGATGTAAGGAATTTGACCATAGTACCCGGAATATGGCGTTAGCTTCGAGGGGCTGTGTATCTTGAAAAATGCCAAAGTTACTGAAATAAAAACACTTTAGGGTGCGAGGAAGGGAAGGCAATGAACCAGATAACTTCGGTCACTTTTCCTTCCCTCCTGTTTCTTTATAAGAAGGAATGTTTTCATTTGGCCCAGTGAGAAATTTAAACTCTTAAAGATTATAGTTCATTAAAATGGGTAGAAGATTAATATTTAGTCTGTCAAGATCAATACTGTTCCCTCTTTGCACTAATTGTCAGAATCGCGTGCGAGGGCCGCTGAAGGGTAGTGGCGTGCGGCAGGACCCTCACATCACAGGGAGATGATTCAAAGGCAGACTGTCCTGCACCCTCTGGTATCGACTTGCAAATTAGCATCTGGAATCTAATTAAACAAGCTTAATGAAAGTAGCAGCTGAATGCTGCTGGAAAAGACAATTCGCTTTTTTCCCCCTCTCTGATACATATTCTGTACTATTGAAGTTGGTCACCAAACACATCATGTGAGCCCAGTTAAAAAAATTAGCATTTATTTGAAGAAGAGAAACTGTTTTTCATTCTGTTATGCATTTGGCATGCTCTGGCGTCCCATGAGAGCCATGCCACAGCAGATAGTGCACAATATTTATAAATCCATGACAGGCAATAATAGCAACTTGAAAAATTCTTTTGCTAGAATCTCAAGTTGAGAGCTGCCAAAAGCTGAGAGGATCAGATCTGCGGTGGCAGCTGCTGTGCCCTACAGTTAGAATTCTAGACTTTGAAGATGCTCAACTTAAAGAAACGAAGACTGCAGGCTTAGCCAATTTTTGCAGGTTTCTAGAGCTCTGGCTTTCTGCCTTTTGAAGATGAGTTGCTGAAGCTTCTACCACTGCCTGAGGCATGCTAACACCAGCAGGATCTTTTCTTTCCCCTAGTCTTAGTGTGTCTTCAGTTTTAAGTAGCACATGCTTAGTCAATGCCAACTGCTATGGTCCTTTTCCTGGTTGCAGTACTGAGGGATGAGCTCTTACCCCATACCCTTCAGAGAGAAACTACAAAGATAGATGGTGACGTATGCGGGTGCCACTTCAGCTGTCTGATTTATGGAGTCATATTTCATCACTTGGCAAGTGCTGGCCTCTAGAGAAGCCCTTATAGATTGCTAAAGATGTGAGCAGCTATCGCCCTAAAGGCTTGTGGTTACCTCACAAATGTAATGCCAAACACTGAGCTACCGAGGAAACAGAGTTAATCTGTCATTGCAGGCAGCTATAGATCCACTTTAAATAATGAAAGAGTTGATACCAATATGGCATCCTGACAGCGAACTTAGAAGTAACTGTAGTTTAAGTCCAAGAATAGAAAGACAACTGAAGTTACAGATTCCTTTGTGCTTTGCAGATAGACGATAGTGTAAGAGATAAGAATTATTTCGATGTAAAAAAAAAAATCTGTTCAGTTTGGCATGTGGACTTGTCCCAGAGGAAAACAGCGTGAGTTCAGTGTGGTCAGATGGACAAGGGCGAGGGAGCTCAAGAGCTAGAGGACTGGGCTTGTGAGCCTGTTTCCACTGTACTCCTGGCCTGACTCTGGGTGAGCCACACTCCAAGTCTGTCCATCTAGAAGATGGAGATCTAGAGACCTGCCTGCGGGTTGCTGTCAGGATTAGATGTGGTCTGTAAAACACCTCATATGGTGGCTCACACAAAATTGGCTCTAAAATATAGCAGCTGCTTCTGTTTTTTATTCAATAGTAGGTTACAAACATCACATAGCAACGACTAGCATGATTATTTGTACTTGCATCATGCTTGGTGATTTATAGCGTAATACGGATAGATATGATTCTACTTTCCCATCTGAAAGCTTAAAATTGGAGATAGAACTATATAGTGGTCATAATGACAGTGGAAGAAGCCTGTTTAACACAAAATACAGGCCATGGAAGGATTTGCCTTTTTGCTATAGGGGGGAGGTATTGAAAACACAGTGATCATAAAAGCGGATGCTTGTTGAGTGCTTACTGTGTCAGGCTCTCTTCTAACAGCCTTTTCTGCATTATCTCATTTACATTTCAACAATTGTGTGAGCTCTGCACTTTTTATTCCCACTTTGTAGAGAAAGAAGTTAGGGTATAGGGAGGTCAGATATCTTGCCTGAGGTCACACAGCTAGTCAGTGATGGAGTCCTGGTATGAACCCTGGTCAGCTTGACTGTAGAGCCCTCTGAGGTAATTGAGCACTGTGCTGTTCTGCCTCTTTACTAGGCCTGTGATTCTTTGACAGCAGAGTGGGGAAGACATCTTATTCCAGGTGGGCTGCTTGGTCTGTTCCTTTTTTCTGATGAGGTCCTGTGAAGACGGCAGGGAGGTGTGTGTTAAACCTCCCTGGTGAGCTCAGTGATTGGAAGGAGCCCAGGAATAGAAAGGTGAAGGGAAGTTAGAAGTACAGAGATATTGGGAAATATGAGCAGGTCATTTGGCTGTGGAAGATACTTTTTCTTCTCTTTGAATTCTAGATTTGTTTTCACCTTCAAACCATCCTCTACCCCAAATATCCTGTGATTGTTATTTTCCCTAAAGTTTTCAGATATTCTTCATAAGAGAGCTGTTTTTCTCTATATAACTAATGTTCAGATGGCATAGCCCTCTTCAGATTTAGTAATGAGACCAGGAAGTCTTTAAATGTTGGTGAGTGGCATTTGTCCATTTGAGGCAAATCATGAATAACTTGAACGAAAATAAAAAAAATAAGCAAGACTATCATATTTGAATAATGAGGTGCTCTTTTTTTCCCACCTGCCAAAACTTTTTAATCTTTGTCAACAATTGTTCTGTCCTCCGTCTTATTTAGGTTGCATCTGTGCGGCTCTGAGCTCAGGAGCCCTGACAAGCGGCATATGAATTCTGTATTCATTAGTGATCCTGATCCAAATGCCTCTGTCCCTGCCATGGGGGCTCAGGTGTGGAAGCTGCTGGCTAATCCCACCAGCTGACATTCAGAGGTTTAATGACTCCATAGGAAGGTGACCACTTGCTGGGAGGTTTGCTGACGGAACCCACACAGCAGACAATGGAGATCAAGGAAGACTATCAGTGTTTAGCCGAAACACCTTCCTGTGCAACTTGAACCCTGTTGGCATCAAACAGAGTTTTAAGTAAATGTAAAATTAAAAAAAAAGAAATCTGACCTTAGGTAGCTATCATAACAGTGATTTTCCTGTCCGTATTGATAGCGATGCCGTTTAAGGCTGTTTTCCTTGTCGCACTTTAATGGGTGTCGGTTTAATGAGCTGAACTTGATTCACTTTTCCAGATTTTTAGATTTTTAAGGTTTTGTTTGTCTGGTTGCTACATCTGTTTAGGTATCTCATGTGCCTGGGAAAAAATGTATAGAGCCAAAATCCATTCTTATTAAATGCTTTTAAGAATTAATGCTGACATTTTTGTTTATTGTGATCTCCAGCTTTTAAAAAAAATTACTATTAGAATGTGAGTTTTTTTGATTGACTTGTGACATGTCATTGTCATATTTTGACCATTTTTTGGTTCTCTAAGTCTAAAAATGTTGGGTGCCTTATTTTAATAACTGCTTCACTGAGATATAATTTATACCCATACTGTTCACCTACTTTAAGCGTACAATTCAATGGCTTTTAGTGCATTCAGAGTTGTACAACTATCACCACAATCAATTTTAGAACATTTTCATCAGCCTCAGAAGAAACCCCCGTACCTGTTAGCAGTCACTCTGCATTTACCCCCAGCCCGCCCAGCAGCAGACCTACTTTCGGTCTCTGTAGACTCGCCTGCTCTGGACGTCGCATGTGGTAGGAATCATATGATATGTGGTCTTCTGTGACCGGCTTCTTTAATAACTTACAATATTTTCATATGTTTGGGTCACTGACAGTGGATGAAGATACTAATTTCTAACCCTTGCTAACACTTATTATCTGTCTTTTTGGTTGTAGCCATCCTGGTAGGTGTGAATTGGTGTCTCATTGTGGTTTTGATGGATTCCTTGTTATTTAAGAACTATTGCAACTTTGGAGACATTTAGATGGAACTGTTCAAACACTTGACACACTTTTTTACAGACTGGATTTGGGCAGTAATTGGGTTGGTTGCGCATCTGTTTAAATATTGAAAGGTCCCTTTTAGAGGCTGACCCTGAGGCTCTTTCTGTTGTTTGTTTGCTTTTGGTCCTAATTCCTGCTTATTGGCTTTCCTTAAGACCTGAAGCATTAGACATAGTAAATTGTATCTTTATTTTTGGATCAAAAATGTATTATTTTCCCCAAATAATTTTCCCTCTGGTTGTATTTAATATAAAGCATTAAATTTTAGCGATGTCAGAACCCAAAGATATAATTTCTGGGGTCCTGATTAGAGTTATTCTTAGTAGTGATTTCTAGTGTAGTTAAATAGTTAATTTTAGAAATGAACATATATTGAAGTTGGCACTATCGTTCAGTAGGTGATTTGCAGAATTACCATTAGACCTTTAGAAGAGATGGTAATGAGATGACATTATTGATGTCATCTCATTACCATCTCACCAGCATCAGATATTTTGAGTTGTTCTCCTTTTAAAAAGTGAGTTCTCCTAAATTTGATCCCACTGGTAGGCCAGCTTTGGGGAGGCATAACTTCTTGAGTTAAGCTTACTCCCTTGGATCTTCTTGGTCACATTTTTATTTTGTGGTTTATAGGGCAGATGGAAGTTTTCTTAGGTTTTTCACCTGATGGTTCCAAGAGCAAGGCTTTGCTCCCTACCATACAGAGAGTTTGGAACTTCACATGTAATTGCTGTCTCCCTTTGGTTCTCTAGGATTCCCTAGTCTTCCTTGACTTAGCAGTGGCCACTTAAATGCCCGTTCCTCCGGCCAAGTCGCTGTCTTCCTTGTCTCTGTTTTTCCAGAGCCCTATTTAATGGGGGTGGCTGGTCATCATTTCCACCCTTGCCATTGTATTGTCTTTGTTAAAAGTTGAAATGCAGTGTGGGCTTTTCAGGGAAGGGGTGGAGGAAATTTTAAAAAGTGTGTTTTATTCTTCCCATTTAGTCTCAGGAAATAAAAGGGAGTTAAGTGGGAGGAGGCCAAGAAGGAAAGGTATAGTTTTATCAAAATCTTTAGTGAGCGGGAAATGGGTTCCTCTTGGGGCCTGGCCTCTGGAATTCAAGAATCAACAAATTTTATGAAAGTGACCTTGTATGAAATTCGAAGGTCTCTATTTTCAGTTCTTCGAGGAGTAATAAAAGTACTACAAACGGTGTAACTGCCATAGTTAACGACTTCGAGAATTCTTCCTTGTTGATTTTTCTGCCAAAAATATTTCTGTGGAAAAATTTTTCTCCATTTTCTACCCTGATGTGTAAACACTGAATTTCATTTTTATATAATCAATATGTAATCAGTCAGCAGGTACCTATTGGGGGCCAACTGAATGCAAGGCATTGCACTGGGTGCTGTAATCCAGAGGTAGTATTAAAAGAGGCCATTCTGTATGGTGGTGAAAATTCCTTACACAACTATATGCAAAGTAGATTGAAAAGAAGGGATTCTTTTACTCTAGTAGATAGATGATTATTTGTGATGCCTTTCTTTGGAGCAGGTGTTTCATTTGAAATGTTTTTACTTTACATATTTCCTATAACTGTGGAATGTAGGGGAAATATACCATATAGAAGAAATATTTCACAAAGTATATTGCTCGCTGCACCTGTGGCAAGGATCTAGCAGACAAAATGCAGCTTCTTTGTGACCAGAGACTCAATCAGAGAGAGGCAAGAGTTAGATTCAGGGATAATGTTGAATAGAAATAAATGTTTAGTGACTTTCAACTGTACAGGTGGAATTAAAAGGAAAATATTGCTAATAAAATATTCTGCATCATGCTATCAAGAGAACATGGACTTTTCCCATCTCTTACCAAATTGAATTGCCTTTCCTAACTTGAGTCTCAGGGACATAATTTAAGGCACTAGAAATGCTCCCTTCATCTAGGTTTTCTTTTTCTGGTACTCAAGCCAAGGTTTGGAATGTCGTAGCCCCTGGGGAAAAGAAATAAGAGAAGTTCTTTTATTATTCACTGATTTCATTCCATTCTAGAAATCGTATTTTGTAAAAATTTGCACTTATCGAACTGAGGCTTTCAGGGGAAGGGGGAAGACTCCCATGAATTTCACGTCAGAAGCAAGGCTGTGTGCTGTGAATCCAAGAGGTCACCGTGGTTAGAGGCTTGCAAGCTCTTGAACAATGGCTTCCTATTTTTCTTGTATGTAGGTTAGAGAAATATAAGAAATGAAATATAGGAATGAGTGTTACTGGTTGGTAGCTTAGAATCTTATAAGTTTTGCCTTGGCAGGTAATTTGGCATAAATTGTTAATGTAAATCTGGGTTGGTGGTGAAGACGTTATTTTAGTAAAAAAGATAAACTGCTGATTAATTCAGCATAGAACTCAATTACAAATTGAAAGTGTCTCTGCGGGACTCCCGGACCCTAAAGACAGCAGATGTTGAATTGATACTCCAGCATATTTCACAGTGGTATGAAATATTAACATGGTTTATTATACTCGTGTGGTGTGCGGCATCCGAGAGGGGGAGGTGGTGGGCATGGGGGTGTGCAGAGCAGCCAAACACCACACTGGCGCTAATAGACACTGAAGTGCGATTAAGAATTTTAGTAAAGTTTCTTCTTCTTTTTTTTTTTTTTAAATCAAATAGCTCTGTGGAAAAATTAAGTTTAAAATAACATTTGGGGCTTAAATATTTAAACGTGGTACCTATGTACATTTATACTGTACATATAAGTGAACGTAAAATAAAAACGGTACCCTTACTAACAGAATTTGTAAATGTTAAATGGGACCACTACCTACAGGAAGAGGGGAACTTGAGGGCTCGACCTGTATTTCAGTGAGTTAATTGTCAGCTTTCCTGGGCTGGAAAGTTTTCATGGGCTTTTTTCTTTTACCTTCTGATCTAAAACATACGGTAATTTATGTTTTGCACAGGCAGAGAAGTTTCATTTCTAGCCTCCCCTCCCCTTCACAGCTTTCATATATCTGTATCAATACGGGGTAAAAGTTTGAAATTTTTATGTATTGGAAGATCTGAATAAATGGAACTGCCAGTATTTGAAAGGACTGGCAATTCTTAAGAGGCATGAGAATACAGTTGGCTTAGATGAAATATTTCAAAGCCTTTACTGCTATTATGACAGTTATTTATTTATTTATTTATTTATTTATTTATTTATTTATTCATTCATTCATTCATTCATTCATTCAGCATCATAGCCTATATCAAGCCTAGGATTTGCTAGCCCAAGTAAAACAGTTACAGAAATAGCCAAATGATTATGGTAAGAATCAATACACCGTGGCTGCCCTCTACTATTATGAAGGTTTTTTTTTTTTTTAAAGATGCTTTCTCAAAAACTTCTGAGATACGTAAAATTTGGCAAAGGCAGAAGGGTAGTGGGCAGAGAAACCGAAAGTTTCTTGGTACCTATACCACCAGTAGAACATCTTTAAGCTCCCAGCCACAGTTGCCTTTGTAAACAATTGAGAAGTGGTGGTCATTCTGAGATGTGAAGGATGCTTGCGTTCCATTCACCCGAGTTGTATTGATCTTCAGCCGGGTGCCAAGCTCTGTGCCTGGTTATGAGACATGGTCCCTTTCTTAGAGACATTTACAACCTTGCAGGGTGGACAAGCCCACAGACAGCTGTTGAGATTACCGCGTGAAACGTATGAGAATGATACATAGAAGGGGGCGTAGAGGTGACCGCAGAAGAGGAGTCGGTGGAATCTAACTGGGGGGACTCTGAGGTGGCCTTGAAGAGCATGCGACTCCTCACTTGAACTTTTTTGGTCTTGAGGTTGAGGAAAGGGGATGGGGCAGGGAGGCTGAAGAGGGAGAAAGGAGGCCCTCTAGATGAGGGACGTCATGTACAGCCGTGGGGATCCTGCTCTGACTTCTCAGTTGTCTAATCCTGGAAGTTTGAACAGCTGGCCAGATGGGGAAGTAGGAAAATGAAACTCCAGACAACGTCTAAAGTTGTCTGGGTGGCCTTTTCCCGCGTCAGTGTGGCCTTTTAATTAGCATCCACTCTTCAGCGTGGGATAAAGCCGGGCTTAGCATCCCTGTCCCTGTGTGTGAATATTTAGTTTAGAAAGCTGCCACGTTCCATTAGAGGTGGCTGTGTTTCGGCAGTGGGTGCAGGAGCTGTGTAGACTTTTCAGATGTCCTTTGAGATTTATGTTGCAGTGTAATTGGGAGATGCTGGTACTTAGTGTGGTGTGCATGGCGGAATGTGAGATTACCTGCTGTAATGAGACCCCAGCAGCATACCGCGGGAAGGTAGTTAAAGTTTTAACCTTAGCAGATCATGTTACTCGTGGGTTTCTGTGAGGTAATTTATACTACTCTCCCCTAACCCTGAAATTGTGCAGAAACAAAAATTTAAAAAATGGTACGGAGCTGTGCTATTTTAAATAGATATTTTAAAATTCCACGTAGTACAGATTTTTGAAAATATTTTCAATGAACATTGTATCCATAGGATGCGATCACACTTGTCATCGTTGTCACCCCGTCATAATGTTGGAATATAGTCTTTCTAAAATTGGAACTTTGGTGACGTAAGAATATTAAAAAGATTTAAAGACTCATTAACTTTGATTCCTGGACAAATACATTGGTTTCTCTTAACTCAGGTAAATTGAATTGGGGTGATAGAGGAAGTAAAAAAGTGTGTGATGGAAAGTACATGATGGGCTTTAAAGAGGTCTGGGTTTGAAGGTTGATTGTTGGCCACTTGTGTAACCCCTGCAGCCTCAGTTTATAAAATATAAACTCATTCATAAAATGGGCTTAAGTCAGTACTGGAAGGGATTGTTTGGAGGGCCACATTTTTAAGTTGCAGTGTGGCTTCAAAGTTTGCTTTCATACTCTGGCTACTTCTTGTCCCTAAAATGTTAAAAGAAAACCAACAAATGGCCTGATGGGAAAATTAAGTTAAACAGTATCTTTTTTATTGACATACCAAGTGGTTAGAAAAACAATTTGACTCATTCTGTTTACTGAGAGGTTTTATACATGTATTTTATGGAAATGTAAACCTCTGAATGTTGGACTGATGTAGTGAATTCGATAGGCTTTTACTTTGGGATTTGATGAGCGTACATTCTATATTAGAGAAATTCATCAGGATGGTCTTAATTTTATCAAATTTAACAAGCCAGAAGAATGATAGTGTAGCATTATTTAAACAATGGATTTGCAACTTTGAAGAATTTCAGAGGTAAAATACTTAAGAAAAAAAATAAACCCACGAGTGACTTGTCAGTTGCATCTCAGGACTAGACAAGCACCACTCCTATTTTTGGAGACTAATTGCAGGTTCTGTTGTCTCCAGTGAAAAAAACATGGGCTCTGGAGTCATACAAAACTATGTTGAAATCTCAGACTTCCCGTTGTTGGCCATGTGCCTTCGGGTTAGTCCTTTTCCCTTGTGGAGCCTTAGTTTCCTGGATTTGTAAAATGAGCAGAAGGGTAGTGCCTACCTTAAAGGGTTATTTGGAAGGATAAGTGGAAGAATGTACTTGGCACAGTGTCTACATAAAGCAAGTGTAAGTTTCTTCTTGCCTTCTTTTAGAATATAATTTCTAGTGAAATATAATAAGTGAAAATATGCTATTTAGTATGCTTCTGTGTGGAAGGTGCACATGTGGACACAGTGTTTTATGGCATCATTTTGAATTTCATTTGCTGTATAAATAACTACTTTCATAATTGATTTGCTTTGAATTGGGGGGTTGAAAATAAAGTGTTGAGTTATTATCGGTTGCTTCTTGTGTTGGTAGTTCTGAGTTAGGCTTTTGCTAACTGTGAACATTCAAGAAAAGGGTAGAATTGGGTCAGGTTAGCAGCCATCATGCATTTCCCGCCTTCTAGGCACTGCTAGTTTCTCCTGGTCATAGAGTACGTACTTTAACCCTCATGACCACCTAGTACCAGAAGGTTTTAGGCCTCTTTCGCAGATGAGGAAATTGGGACTTAAAAATGTTGAATGACTTCACCACCATCATCATGTAGCTCATAAGTATCAGGACTACATTCATTTCCAGATCTCCTGGATCTTCATTCTCTTGAATTCTTTGCCTCTGTACCCCCCCCACCCCACCCTACCTACCCCCTACATCCCCATGACCGGCTCTAGAAGTTTCCTTATGCCCCTTTGGAAGGTCCTTCCCTTCGCCCCAAGAAACTTGAGTGTCTAAAGGCTGTGTGTGCCTGAGGTCCTACTGAAAGACGGTCACCCAGGGGCCTCATGGAGAAGTGTGTGGGTTGGCAGCTCCTCACGATCGGATTTCCCTTGCCCCCACCTCCCCACCCCAGCCCGCTTGCTGCTTGTCAGCCTCACCTGGGCGTGCCCACTTCTGCTTCCTCATAGCTAACTGCCTCATAGCTAACCCCCATGAACGCAATTCTCCCTTAGAGCTGCTTTCTCTCCATTCTTTGGTTCTTGCCCCCACGGCTAACTGATCCTTACACTCTTCCTTCCACACTCAGGCAGGCATATTCCAAGAGTCCCTGATACGAATGAAATGGCATTTATAAGTTGATTCCAGAACATCCTCAGTGTACTTTCACTGGATCTGCTTTTACCTTTGTCCCTTTTTGGTGACACCCTTTAGAAAGTGCCTGCTGCAGACACCTGTCTAAAAATATGTAATAAGTTAATCATTGTCTCCCATCAACCTACCAGAAAAAAATAGCTGCCAAGAAGTTAACAAAGGCTTTTCTGTGAAGGCTGAGTTTGTTTGGAGTTTGGTCGGTGCCCATGACATGCTGGACGTCTCCCCTTTCCCTCTCTTGCATTCCCACCTGCCCCTGCTGACTCACCACCATCTCTCATTGGGAACGATGGCTCACCTGCTTTCCTGTTGCCTGCCTTCCGCTTCTTCTCCATCACTGCTTCCCGGTTGCAATTTCAAACAGCACAAATCTACCTACATCATTCAGTAGCTTAAATTTTTCATGTCTTCCCACTGGCTGCCATGAAGAGCTGGCTGTCTATATGGCCCCTGTGGTTCTTTGGTATTCAGCCACACTGACCTGTCTACCTGACCATACCTTTCTCCTTCCCATTTTCATGGCTGCTCCTGTCCTCACTTCTGCCCTGTGACTTGGCTATCATCTACTTGTATGTCAAGATGCAGCCCAGTCTTTATCACTTGCATCCCATGGGACCTCTGTACACCCATTGTTCCATTGTCAAGCCTGCCTCTTAATAGCTCTTACTGTGTTGTGGTGAGCTTATCTACATGTTTCCTCTCTGGACTCTACACTCTTTGTGGGCAGGGTCTGTATCTGTTCAGATCTTATCCCCAGGTTTAGCACAGTGTCTGTGGAGAGTGTTAGTTTCAGGGCATCGGTAAACGCTTGCTGAACTAAGCCGACTTGTACATTTTTTTCAGGGGTTTTTGCATCATTTGAAATTTGCTTTATACGTGACCATCTTTAAACTTGCTAGAACAAGGATGCCCTGTGCTTTCTTGAGTCTCCTTCCAGTCCTTCGTAATCCTTATGCGGCTGTAGAAGCAGGATCATGCGATACAATATGGTCCCCATAATCGCCTTCCCACTCTCACCCTTCAGTCTGTATTGGCTTCCGTCCTCCAGCCTTTGCAGGTGGATGGGCTCAATGTGAACGTGGCTCTTTTTTTTTAATCTTTGTTGTGTGATCCTAGGAACAAATTTACTGCATTTTCCCCACTCTGTTTTCGGGCGGTAGCCCTGTCAGCATCTCCAGTAATATATTGGCAGAGTTATCCCACTGACCGCATTGTTTTATGGAGAGAAGGAGTCATATTATTAAGATCTTATTACTACCTGGGGCAGCTTGATTTTCATTTGGAGGATTGTTGAGCATATTTCTCACTCTTTCTTTAAACCCATTTTTTCTTGCTTTTTAAATCTCTGATTATATTTGATTCAGTGCAGCCTTGCAAATATATATTTGTATACACATATGCTGTGAACACTAGTTTCTTCTCCTTGTGGAAAGCAATATGTTTCTATCTCTCTTGGTCTTTTTCCCTCTGGAAGCTTAGGTGTTTTCCTTCTATTCACTGTCTCAGAATCTGGCAAAACCTTCATGCTCACCACCAATTTCCCTGTGGTGGGATAGGAAGACATAGGCTTTGGTGATCCGAGGCACTAAGTTGGCATGGATCCCCAAATTCCACTTTTCACAGCCATATGCATTTGAGTACGTCAGCCAACTTTCTAGAGCCTCAGTTTCCTCTGCTGTACAGGTGGTGATTATGAAGATTAAATAAGTAACAAAAGTGTTTGGCTCTGACTCAGGGATGTAGTGGGTGTCCACGTTAGTTTTCTCACACCCTTCTACCCTAGAACTTGCTAACAATTCTGTTTGCGGAATTGGTGTGTCATGGGACATTCCTGTCTCATTATTCCTTCCAACAGCCCTCGGACAGAACGTTATTCCCATTCTTCCGATGGGCAGCCTGTGGCTCAGAGAGAGTTAAGTGCTGTGTTCATTAGTGACTCAGCTCTCCTGGGCTTTTCTTATTTCTGTGAGTCTCTGTGACAGCTTTTTGTGGCCCACTGTGGTCCTGCAGCCGAGAACATCTCTTCTCCTAGCCCTGAGTTATGGTCAGGCTTTCGTGTCATTCAATCATCTGGGACAAGCCATGTGGGCAGCTAACTTGGTTGGCATTTCCTTGAATATGAACACCCACTCCCATCCCTGCTGAAACCCCTTAAATTACTCTTGCACCCACAGCAGATTTGTCCTTCATCATTTGCATCACCCAGATCCTGGGAGCCAAAAAAAAAAAAAAAAAAACTATCCGGGAAAGAAATGGCAGCAGCATCTCGACCTTAAAGAAACAGTTACTAATTCACTCCCCACTCTGGGCATACCCGGCACCAGCTGCGACTCGATTATTATACCTGACAATTCCCAGGTGTTCACACAGGTAGACCGTGTTTACCCAGACAACTTGAGCCAAAAACAAAACGCAGACACCTTTGCTTTTGTCACACAGCCCAGTCTTAAAAAATTAAATTAACCTTTCCCACTGTAAAATACGTGGCTACACATGGGACACATTAGGTCTGTTACATGGTGCAGGAAGCACACTGCTTTGGGGGGACTGTTTTAACCACTTTTTTGAGCTCTTTAAATTTTATTCAACCATCAGCCACGAATGACTCCTTTAGGCCGCATCAGTGGCTTGTCAGAACCTCACCATGGCAGCAGGCCACTAGACAACGTTGTGGTGAAACCTCTCCTCTGGAGGGCCTGTCTTTGAATGCTATTGTCCCCTGGTCCCCTAGTTTGGACTGGTGCAATTTTGGAATTACCCCATTCTGCCTCATAATTAATTTGGTCTTTTAGTTTGGCAAAGCACGGATTCATTTGAAGTTGATGTTGCGTTTTGTCCTTTGTCAGCGCCCACGCCAGGCACTGTGCCCGTTGCCTGGGACAGGGGTGGAGGCGGCGTGGCTTTGGTCCCCATCTTGGGGCCAGGTTCTTGCTGCATCCAGACTTTTATCTGGTCTGCCGCAGATCAGTAGCATGTTTTTGCTATTTCAGATCAGAGTGATAAAAGATAATCCAGATCTTCCAAGATGAGTATGGACTGCTTTGATTCTTACTGAATAAAATCCTTAGTTTTTAGTAAAGGAGCAATCCGTTATGAACAAAATGATCCTTATAGAGGTAGTAATAGGTAGGAAAATTAATGAAAGTTCAGGTATGATGCCACCCACATCTTTGGTCCCCTCGAGCAGAGGTAGCAGAGCCACTGTCCCGACTACCAGCATGATGGGGGGAGGGGGATGGAGGGACCCCTCACAATTCCCTGAAAGCAGAGGAGCCCTGTTGTTCATTAGAAAGAAGAAACTCATCTCCCTTAATGTGAGCACCTGAGCTATACAAATGAAATATATTTTCCAGAAAATAATCAGTTTTATTGTTCAAAGAAATAAATACCTTAGTTACAAATCAGTTGTTTCAGATGACTTACCATATACATGTATGTTCATATTCCAAAGCTGTATCTAAAATAGCATAGTAGGTTTTCAGTCAAATGCATATTTCATAGTTTGCCTGCCCCCGATGTAAGTAAAAGTACCGTTCAGAATGCATAACTGAACAGTTGGGTGTAGAGGATTTATTTAAAGAGTATTAATTTGATGCTGAGCTGTCCAGAGTGCCCATTGGCTGGGGTACCTACATTTTACTCTGGTGACATTTCTAATATAAAGATCATGTAAGTGAAGAAAAATTCGATTGTAGCTGTGGACAAGAATAATATGGAAAAGTTTCTTTGCAGTACTGTTTTGGACCTACACCATAGCGGATACCGAGGTAATCTGTCAGTTTGTGAGTGTCTACAAAATGCAACTCTCTAGATAACAGGTTTAAAGTAAAGATTTAATACAGTCTCCATCTCCTATGATGTTGCAGTGACAGTTTAAAACTCATTCTCTAAATCTCAGCAGACTTTATAGCTAGCAGTGGGCCAATATAAAGTTTAATAGCATTACAACACATAAATCATCTTTTAAAGATGCTACTAGTAGCTCCAATATTAAATGCAGACAATCGCCTGTGTTATAAATAATTTATCAAACACCATTTCAGATTAGCCTTCCATGCTGAGTTATTTATTTTAGCCTTTTCTGTACGATTCCTAAGGCACTTTTTGAAAGATCCATTACTGGTCAGTTTAATGAACTTGGGGGTCTGTTTTGTCCCCTCAAGCACTCGGGTACAGCTGTGGTGACCATTACATGGCCGACGTGGACCTCTTTGTGCCTTTTACAAGTGCTGCCCATTTGTCATGTAGCGGTAAATGGAGCTGCACATTGGAGTCCAGGGACACATTGTGCGATGCAGTGATGGAGACAAACAGATAGCTCTATAAAGTGCTGCTTGTCACAGCCGACTTGCAGTGCAGTACATCACTCTTATTGTAATCTCATTTAAGAAGCAGGGGTGGCTCGGGGGACTGATATTCCCAGTTAGTTTGGTCTTTGTAGCCATAAAGCAGGAAGTGCCCCTTTTATATTCTCTGAACTTTTAGGGAGTGTGCTTTTTTGCTTGGATTAATTATTATAGGAACTTCTCCACGACACTGTGTGAAGATTTGTCAGCAGGTTTGTTTGGACCTCCTTCTCCTGGCCTGGGCTTTAGTATAGGCAGTCATTGCATAGAGATAAAGTGTGTCTCTAGGAGCCCTCTGGCTCGCTTTATTAAATTAATTAAAGTTACCATTTATTTATTAAGCAGCAGCTACATGCCAGGTACTATAGTAAGTGCTATCTATGTTTTATTTCTGTTTTTTTACAGCAGTTTTAGGATGAATCCTAATTTATCAACACTGTGTTACAGAGGAGAGCGAGCTCAGAGAGGTGAAGTGACTTTCCCAAGGTTGCACAGCAATAAATAGGAAATGGGGCTTTCAAACCAGACTGTCCGCCTCCACATCTGCCAGATTACCTTGAACCTGGGTCTCTCAACTAACTCGATCACCAGGGTCATGTCATGGTGGTCTTTTGGCTGAGTGTCACAAAGTAAAAGGAAGCTGCCATTGGCCTGGAGGGCTATTTTTCTGGTAGTCAGGATGAGCCCTACTGGTCCATCTACATATCGACTCCACGGTCCCCTGTGACTGGCAGTGTAAATCTCTGAGCAGCTGGCCAGGGGAGGACGCTGACCCCTGCAGTGGGAGAGCATCGCACCTGGGCCTGACCAGCTGGGGTCACGGGCTCTGCAGGACCCTTGTCAGAGCCCCTCTGTAGCAGCTGTCTCCAGGCAGATGCTGCTCAGAACTCGGGTCACTCTGCATCTTCCAAAAAAAGGGAGGTGCAGTTTTGCTGTGAGGAAACAATGCTTCCTGCATGTATTGTGGGCCAGAGACAGATACAAATGTGGTGTTTCCCCTACCTCTTGCTTTTAGTTTGTAGTTTCCTTGATAGTTTTCCTAAATATTTGGTAGCACGTGTTAAAGACAAGAGTTGTTTAATTGTGAAATCCTACTTTAAAGAAAACACAGTATGAATATGCCCAGTAGCATATTTGCATATGCGTCTAGAATTCCGGGGATGGAAATACTGTGGTAAAAGACAGTATTCAACATATGAAGCAGTTCCTGGAACATAGTAGGTGTCTGTAAATGTTTGCCGAAGACAACTATGTAAGACAGTAGAGCCTTGGTAATTTTCAGCCTGTTTGTGTTTTTCGAGGGCTTTGGCGGGGGTGGGGGATTTGTGAAATAAGACCTTGGATCTTCATATTAATCTCTGCCATATTTCATTGTAGAAACATTTGTTTGCGTGATAGTCTGCCGAGCAGTTTGAGAAACTCCCCTGCCCCCGGGGAAATGACCATCAGGGAAGCCGCTGGTTGGCCCAAAGATAAATTGGCAGCCGTCGTTCTCTCTTAAACTTGCCTGAGTTCTGAAGATCCTTGGTGGGGGAGTGACATACCCGGAATCGGGGAACTGCTGTCCACTGTCCCCAGCTCACCCAGGAGCTCCGGCCCCCAGCTGAGACGAGTTACTTGTGAGCTGCTGTGTGCGGTAGGATGTTAGCTCTGGAGCCTAAAGGACTTGTTTTACATTTAGTAGCTACTTGACTTTGGCCAAGGCATTGGCTCTCTCTCAGCTGTAGTTTCTGACAGTACCAACCTCCGAAGATGGTTGGGGGCAGGGATAAAAGCGATCATCAAAATGCCTAACTCAGTACTTGGCACATTGTAGAGGTGCCCAATAAAACATAAGGTTCATAACATCTTTGAGTCCTGTGTATGTGAGGAGGGTAGGACTGGGAAAAAAGTTGGGGACTTGTGAGATTTTCTTCCTTGAGGAATTATCTTCCCTAGAATTGGTGGTGAGGGAAGGAATTTAAAAGGTATGTTACCAGCTTTTAAAAGTCTTTACACTTAAATAACAGCACATGTGACAATTTTGTGAGTAAATCAGGCTATACACATTTCATATTTGTACATTTTCAAGTTTTATAAGTTTATTGATAGAATATTTGCAAGATAGAGGAAGGCTCACCTGTCAGCATTCTGGTATTTGCCCAGTCTAATCAATTGACATTAGATATGCATGCCTAATATGTGTATATTTCAGTTTCCTCTAGGTTTCCTCCCAGTCTCCGTCCCCAAATATAAAATAATTTGGGAAATTTAAATCTGCAGTCCTAAGTGCTGCCAGCAGGATTTGTGACATCCACTGGGTACTGTTGGCTCACTCAGGGCACCATCAGCAGTGACGAGAAAAGTAGCGATGATAAAGCAAAGGAAATAATAAAAACAGAGAAGGGAAGAGGAGTTGGTGGGTCAGGAGCAGGGGGATAAACAGGATGCCCCCGACACGCACACATGCATGCTTGTTTAATAAGAGAAACAAAGTGGAATGAGGTTGCTGTGTGTATGGTAGCCGCAGCAGCAGCCATCTCCTCTAAGGTGCTTTCTTTGCTAACACCTTCACTGGTTTCTGGCAAGGCTTTGGCCTCATAGACTCTTGGGAGTCTCAGGAGAGATCCTCCTGATTAGAGGATTCTGTTTGAATGAATTCTTACAGGGCTCTATATGCACAGGAGAATAACTGGCTTCGTCGGCCTCACATATGTGTCACTCGGGAAGTGAATTAACCTGGTGGAATAAACAGCAGGATAACCCCTGAGCCCCTGCTGCTGGGTTCCGGCAGAGCCTCTTCTGAGTCTGTAGAGGGCGCTCATGTCCCTGGGATCTCACTTCCTGGTTTAGGACAGGCGGTGGAGCAGGAGCCCTGAGTGGTCTCTCATATCTTCTCACAAGTCGAAGTCAGCCAGTCTGCCCTTTGATGATCTCAGGCTAGAATTTGGGGCAGACAGCCTTGTTTCTCAACAGATGCTACTTGGATGAGCTCTTTTGTTCAGCTTGCGTGTTTATGGACTCTCATGTTCTGGTGGGTTGAGAAGGGGCTACAACACAAGTTAGAGCCTCCTCTTTGGGAGAGTCTTCATTTTTTATTCTTGTTTCATAAAGAGCTTGAATTTGATGTTCCCCAGGTCCCACCTTGCTGCCTTCACTGCCCTGTTTTCTGAGTGCCTGGTGTGTGGCCCATCCTTCAGCTTTGCCGAAGCTCTGCTGACCCAGGCAGTGTTCCCACCACACTCCTGTTATTTGTTAACCTTTACCATGCCGTCTTGTAGTTACGTGAGTCTGATGCCCTACAGGGCATGGACCTTGGGGCCTCACCCATCTCTGCAGCCCTGGCTCCTGGAATAGGACCTGGCACGTGGTGGGCCTCCTTGGATGAGAAGTGAATGAATCCACTTTTCACCAGTAACTGTTGGGGACTTAGACTTGCTTCTTGAAGGAGAAAAAAGAATAACTCAAAGAAATGAATCACTTCAGTGAACATGTAGGCTTGTGAGTGGGAGGCAGTAGATTCTCTTCAGCAAGAGGTCATAGCCTTGGCTCTGCCACCATTTTCCCAGAATTATTATTTTGTTTTGGTGTTAGTTATTTTCCCCCATGATATTGACTTTCTTCATTTTGTTACCAGTAAGCAGATTCAACCGTCGTTGGACATTTTCAATCAGGAGTTAGCAAACTACAGCCCATGGTCTAAATCTGGCCCACCACCTGTTTCTGTTATTAATAAAGTTTTATTTGCATACAGCCACAGACATTTGTTTGCATATTGTCTGTGGCTGCTTTGTGCTCCCATGACTGAGTTGAGTAGTTATGACAGAGACCGTTTACACACTCCTTGGCCCTCTTTACAAGAAAGGTTTACTGACTCGTGTTGTATATGACAGATTGCTCTCCGTCAGTCCACCGTCCTCAGTTACAAGGTCAGCAAGTGTCTGACACGAGCAGTGTGTCGAGGGGCCCATGCATAAAGGCTGTGAGAGCCCAGGGTCCCACACTTGGCTGGCTGGGGACCACTGGCACATTGCTGAGGTACTCGAGACCTTTCTTCATCTATAAAACGGGCATTGAAAGCAGCGCCTGACCCCCAGGTGACTTCGCGTACTGCTGGACGTCATTGCTGCCATTCTTTTTCTCAGGAGGAGGAAGCCAAGACGCTGGTGAGTGAAGCCATTGCAGCCGGCATTTTCAATGACTTGGGATCTGGAAGTAACATTGACCTCTGTGTCATCAGCAAGAGCAAGCTGGATTTTCTCCGCCCGTACTCAGTGCCCAACAAGAAGGGGACCAGGTAAGTGAAGGAGATGCAGGTTTTCCTGTGTCCCCAGCTTCTGTGGCTACCTTTGACCTCTCCATGGCATCTGACAGAGTTTTCTTGGTTCTTACCCTTGTGAAATAAATCTGGTGTCCCCAAACAAGCCTTACCCATCAGAACTTTGAGCCGTTTTTTGCTTTATGATTCTGGGCTACTATCCGGTGTAGAAAAGTGATTTAATTTGCAAAATGTTGTCGGGAAAGGTAGAGTGGGGCCCAGGAAAGAGCCCTGGGCTGGGGTTGCGGGGAGAGGTTTGCATCGCCTGCCACCCTTCTCTAGTCTCTTAGAGAATCCCCCGGATTCTGTATGCAGTTCTGAGAGTTGCATTCTCCAGGGCAGCTGGCCCAGAGCTTTTCTCAGAGTGGTGCAGAAGTCTGAGCAGTTACAAAGCACTGGCTAAGCATCTGGAAGTTAGCCTTGGGAGCTAACTGGTGCTTCCTGCTCTCAAGGGAGCTGTGGCATATGCCGAGCCAGCATCGCGTCTCTGGTGCCGCCCAGGCGTAGAGTGGGGGACAAGCTCCACTTGCTTTGTTGAACAGGACTGGAAGGTGTCCAGCCCTGGTGGCTGGTGTGTGTGCAGATGAGCCGCTCATTTGCCATCCGCTTAGCTGGCCAGCTGCTTGCCTGTGCCGTGGCTCCCTGAACTCTGCTGCCAGCAGCATCCATCCCAAGGTAGCCAGCACATCACCTTCTGGAATGCTGGCTTCACTCCCACTGCGTATACTCAGAATCCAGGTCGGGAGTAATTCACGCGGACGAAAGCGTTGAGAACCAGCAGGTACTCATCGCATTCGTGCTCAGCATTGTGGAAACTTCGTGTTCTTGGCAGGGTAGAGCAGCCCAGCAGCGAGGGCTGGGGCGATGTCATTGCTTGGTGTTGGTGACTTCGGGCAAGTCGGCCTCCCCGTTTTTGAAGTGATGGTGCTAGACTAGGTGATCTCTGTCGACCCCACGGAGTTCCTGGGGTCTTTAGCAGGAGTGGAAGCAGCCTTTCAGGCCGGGGGCTGTGGTGGGGGAAGCGGGCTTTGCCGGGCTCTCTGAAGCAGGAGCCAAGTGTTCCTGTGTGACCTGCTTCCCCTGCTACTTCAGGATGCTCATGACCTGAGCAAGTTCACGGTGAAGCGTTTGGGAAGGGGGAGGTGGTTACATCCATCCAGGCTGAACAGTGTGTTGGGTGAGGATTCTGGAAGCCACATCTGAGCCGTTGAAAAGTAGTGTTTGAGACTGGACAAGGAACGGGCACCAAGCACAGGAATCCTTGTCCAAAAGGAAGTGCAGCAGCGGCTCATCTTACTCCCTTGGGACATAGGCCACACACGTGTAAAGGAGACGTAAACGCATAAGAACAGAAACAGATGGACTCCTCGTCTGGTTGTGAAGACTCAGTGAGGTGGTGTGGAAGGCGTGGCCAGTTGTGGCAGGTGTCGGTAACCTGCCCCTGGCAGAGCTGCTCCCCCCAATGCCCAGGCACTGCTGCGGTGTGCCCTGAAGTTCTGCTGTCATCTTTTCTGCCAGTGGCTGGCTGATGGGGGTACTGCCTGGCTTAGGGGAACCTTTCCCAGAGTGTGGACAGTCAGGATGGGGGCAAAGCTCAGGCCCACTGTGGACCTGGCCTCGCATCCGCCCGCTGGCTCCTCTGCCCTCCGCCCTCCGCAGCCCTGCTCTGCCACCCACTGCTGTTCCTGGCAGAAGCCCTCCCCGCGTGCTGCTGAAACCGGGTGCCATAGCCCAGGGTGGTGAGGAGGCTCCTGTGTTCCCAGCCTCCGGACGCTGTGGCTCCAGTGAGTTGGGCACATAGGAGCCACATGAGGCTCTGGCGGCTAAGGCCCCAGTCTAGGGGAACGAGCCCCGTCTTCACACCAGCGGGGTGGGGGCTGGGGGGTGGGAGTACATCTTTAAAAGGCACTGCTGCGAGGGAGAGCGTGGAGGGGGCGGGAAGGGTTAACAGAAACAAAGGTCTGCCAGTCTTCACTGCACACGCTCTTGAGTTTATACAGAGCCCAGTAACATCTCCCTCTTCTCCACTTCCTCCCCTCTGAGCACAGGCGCCCATTGGACAGGATGGGTTATCAAGGAGCACATGGTCGTGGCACGTCCAGTGTGGTCTGTTAGTCCACACCAGGGGGACAGAAGTAATGTCCAGCTGGGGACAGAGCAGAGGAGCAGTTGGCTTTGTGCTGCTCGACAGTGATGTTATTCTCAGCCCCAGCATGAGAATTAGCAGTTCAGGTACATGTCTTATAGACGGCCTCATGCTCAGAGAAGCCTGTGGGATTCACTCCAGGAAAGGTGTTGGGTGTGTCCTAATGACGATCCACCATGTCCGTGCCAGGGACAGTTAACTCTCCTCTCGAGTCTTCAGAGTGTGGTCTAAAATGCCAAGGACAGAGTCTGTCTGCGAGTCATTTTTATGCTTCCAAATGTGTTCGAAGTGTTTAAGATAGCAGGTCAGCCTTGCTACACAGGGAAGGGCGATGGCCGCTCAGTGGAAGGACTCACTTCCTGCTGGTTTCAGGAGGTCGAAGCTTGAAGGCCAGTGACCAAATGCTTTCTAGCATCTTCTGGTGATGGTGAGGTGGGCAAAGAAATTTGAGTGCCAGGTGCTCTGTGCGATCTCTCTCAGTGCGCTTCCTCTCTACCAGGGGTCCCTGTTCGCTCACACGTGGGGGCTGACAGAAATGAGCCGTGAGGCAGTCGAATCCCCCAGGGTCACAGAGCTAGGACTCAGGAGAGCCAGACCCCAGCCGAGGCCTATTTGCTGCCTGAACACTGGCCCCTCCCTCCAGCCCCCCATTGGGCACCTTGAGGGGGTCCTAACTTCATTGTTATCTTCTTCTCACTAGATTTGGCCGGTACCGGTGTGAGAAAGGGACCACTGCAGTCCTCACCGAAAAAGTCACCACCCTGGAAATTGAGGTGCTGGAAGAAACAGTCCAGACAATGGACACGTCCTGAGTGGTGTCGGTGGGAGGCTGGTTGCTGCTCTTGAAGATGGGGGGCAGTGGAGGCTCCCCTGTAAGACCTTCATTCGGCCTGTGTTTGCTGAACGAAACCCAATAAAAAAGAAAACCAAATTGACTGGCTGAGGTCTGGAGGCTGTGTGGTTTTGATCGTTAAGTGGGGTATTTTGGCCAATAAGGCCATCGGCCTGACCCCCGCTTCAGGATGCTAATCCCTCCCCGGGGGCCAGTCCGTGCAAGCCTCCTGAAGACAGTGGGGCCTCATCTGCCGCAGGAGGTCGGGTTGGGTTACGCCGATTCTTCCGGTGCCCGTCATCCCCGCCCCTCTGCTGACTTCCCTTCCCTTCCCTTGTGGTGGTCCCAGGATTTTTCTTCTTTTTTTTTTCTAGGGTGAGTACAGCACAGCCTTTTAGGAAAGAGTCAGACATGGTTAGTTCTAAGTCCCAAGAACAAGCAGGGAGGTGGATCGTTGGCCACAGCGGCATGAAACCGGGCAGACTCCACCTGGGCAAGTCTCACAGAAGCCAGGGGAATGCTCTGGGGATTACTGTGCGTAACAGTTACAAAACAGCCATTTCACAGACACGCCGGCCTCGTGAATGCCTGCAGTCGTACGCTTCCAGAGGGCCTAGTAGGCAGAATCGTTCTCTTGACAGGCAGAAAGCAAGTTCATCAGTGTCCAACACCGATTCTGCCAAGGGAGACACAGCAGGGCCTCTGAGAGATGTAAGCAGAACATTTACAAAAAGATCTGGCATCAGAAAAACGTTCAGTGGTAAGTGCTAGGTAGGAGACGGGGCCTTGACTCCCAGAGGGAGCGTGGCTGGGGGACACAAGGAGGAGGCCAGCACCAGGTTTTCCAGAGTGAGCCCGCTCTTGGGCCAGCCTGCCCTGGTAATGCCGCCAGGAGCGGGTGGGGAGAACGGTGAAGTCATTTACGGCAGCAACTTGGCTGATGACTACCAAAATTATTGGGAAGCTTGAAAAAATTCCGGGATTACTCAGAATGTCTGGGGCCTGAGAAATTGTGTCCTTAAAGTGCCTCAAGAAATTGTGCTGCCCTGTGAAGCTGTTTTAAAACTTATCTATGAACTGTACTCATTCACAAAAGGAACCCCCCTTACCCCATTTTATTTCAAACATGGAGAACACATACAAAGCAAAGGTCGCATCTGAAGAAAATCTCTCAAACTCGACAGTGTTACAGTAGAACAGATTTCACACATGGAAACAGAGCAGTGGCCCAGCCCAAGTCCTTTATCCCCAGGGAGGCCTGGCCAGCGAATTGGCTGCAGTCGGAGCACCTTGCCAGGACACAGATGAAGCGTGCGGGCGTGCGCTCTCTCTGGAGGGCTGAACTGTCACCAAGTCAGTGGACGACAACTTAGACCATTTGAGGATTAACTTGAGTATAAAGACAAAATTCAAACTGTTTCCTTCAGAGCTTGAGTTTTCTTTATGTTCACATTTATAAATTAGTCTTCACAGTTAATCCTATTTGGGAACAAGAAATTAAGGCACACCTTTCTGGTTTCCTACACATAGTACAGTTGTACATTAATTCTTGACTTAACGTGGTTCATGGACTTGAGTTCTGTGAAGGGGTGAGTGGCTGCCATTTTTGAATCATCTGCAATGTGCTAGACAACTTCCATATTTTATTTCAGATTCTGTCAGCAACCCTGAAGGTAGGTATTATTAGTCTCATTCTACAGATGAGGAAACTAAGGCTCAGAGAGACTAAGAAACTTGCCCAGGGCTGTGGCAGGAGGCTGCAGAACTAGAATTTGTACAGAGAACAGCCTGAGGGCATGTTTTATATTTTTCGTATGCCATGCTTCCTTCCTACAGACAAAAACGCTTAACACTGACCATTAAATGAACCGCCAGCATTCAGGCAGGTGATGAAGTGCCCGGTACAGAGCAGGTGTTCGGGAGAAGATGGCTGAGCCGGACTGCATGGGAAACACTCATGCCTCTCAAATACTGTCTGTCTTCTGAAGCTCTATGCCAGATGCTGGGTCTTCCTCATCCTTACTCGAGTTACAAACATGGATAAAAATATTAGGAAAATCTCCACTTAAAAAAATTATGTCTACTTTATCCCTTTACAAGAGAGTAAATTAAGCACACAGCTTGATTGTTTGAAAAGATTCTAAGAGCTAAACTGAACTTGCTACTAGGCATTTTCAAAGGCTCACTGCAAATCGCAGTCTCCTGCAGTTCTCCTGTTAGTATCAACCTTGACCAGTCACTCAAGGAATTACCCTACAGGTTCACATTACAGTCCAGATCCAAGGGGTGCGTCCCTGGCTCGCTGATCCGCACCCCTCTTGTTAACAATCCAGCTGAGATGGTCCGCAAGAGTCTAAAGAAAGGACTTTTGAATTTGACCACCAGGAACATGTGACCAGCGCCCCTCCCCCCAGCTGCTCTGCATTCAGCATCTGATGTGAAGCCCGGCCCCTTTGGGGAACCTGCCGAAATCTCTTAGTTGATCTAGGCTACCAGGTGGCCGCTTTGGAGAGGAGACTCAGGTAAGGCGGAGAGGTGCTGGCTCTGGTCAGGCCCACCGCGCCCACGGTCAGGTGCTGGACGTCCACACGTGCATCTGTTTGGCAACCTGGTGCACATATCCGATGTCTGGCCTCTGGTTGGGGTCGGGGTAGATGCACATACTGACCAGTTCCCGTAACTGCAAGGGAGAGGACGGCTCGTGTTAGTCTTAAGAAAGCATTAACTCCCATAGTCCTCAAGGCGACTAGGTGAGGAATGACGCTTAGGACAAGGGATGGGTGCCTGGTCACACAGTCACTGGGCAGAGTCAAGCCCAATCCTAGGCTTGTCTGGTCCCAAAGGCCATGCTTTGAGACCCCGAGAGCGGTTACCTTCAAATAATTGTGAACTTCCCAATTGCCCACACTAGGCAAATTGTGTGTGTGTTTGTGTGTGTGCGCGCGCGCTGTCAGTCATGCAGATGCCCAACCAGAGGACAAAACTCAAGGCAAGGGCTTATTGATCATAATAAATGCATTAACATGCAGCAGGGCTGCAGTCTGCCCACCCCCTGGCCTCTTTATTGTGCTCATGAAAGACGGAGCTTTTAATTATACAGACACTGAAGGCTGCGCCCGCCTCGGGGTGGGGGAGGGGCGCCTCGAGCCTCTGATGGCCTCCCCTCTTCTGATAGCCAGAGTGCCAATTATTTTAATGGTAATTAAAATAATGACCTTAAAAAGCCTACATCTTAACTTGCATCACTGGGCCGGCTCGCTGCAATTTTCTTATTTAAATACCTGCTGCTGGGGAGCCTGGCTGGCCCTGCAGGGTTGGGTCAGCAGCAGCGGCTGGGAGGGCCGGTCCTGAATGAGGGGGCTCCGTGGACTGAGCCATGCTCAGGGGGCCTGGGAGGGCGGAAGGGTCGTGTGGAGGCCCCGGGGCCACCGTACACACGCCACGTGTCACTCCCGAGGGGTCGTAGGCCGCAAATGAGGTTCCTCTGGGTCCGGCATTTTGAGAATCCCTCCAACCTGTGCGCTGCCTTTTTGGGAGTCCGTGGTTAGCTTTATAACTAACCACGGGGAGCCCCCGCACAGGTGCAGCTGAGCCCGCAGCCGGCTTGGGCACTCCTGGAGACTGAGGCTGCCTGGGATGCGACGAAACTTTTCGAGATCTTACAGTATTCAAGGCAATTCCTTAATCCAAGGACACCAGATTAAGGTGAAGTCTCTGTGACCCCCAACTGTCACCTGAGCAGACCACGCAGTTGACAGTAAGTGCTGGCTTGAAAATTTCAGAAATCGAGAGAAATAAAAGTAGCAGAAATGCCTTATTTCCATTTCTAAGAGGAGAAAGAACTTCAGGAGTGAGGTGTGCTGAGGGCCTCCAGTGCTAAGAAGCCCCTCTGGCTCCCAGACAGGTGGCTGGAACCGCTGCACGTGACCGAAGGCAGGGGTTGGGGGAGAGGGAGCTCATGACAGTGGAGTGACTGGTGCAGGAGGGAGAAGGGGGCTGCAGGCTCCATGCGGATGTGTTCACTTCAGCTTCATATCTGCAAGGCAGAGGTCATGGTTCCCACTTACAGGTGGGAAACCGAGGCACAGAGAAGTCACGATTTGCTCCAGATTGCATGGCTCCAAGCTGCTTTCGAAGAGCAGAGAATTCCAATTTTAAAGAAAACGTGAAGAAAGGAAAACCAAATGCAACTATTAAGTTGGTAAAGAACTCTAACTGGTTTTCCCTTTCCTGCCAACTTCCACTCCAGAGCATAGGTCGGTCCTTCCTCTGAAAGTTCATGGAAGAACTGAACTCTGCAAGCCACAGAAGCAAAAGCTGTGAGAGAGAGTGCACTGAGCAACGTTACAGGGACGTGTGCCCCTGACCCTCACCCTCCGTCCCATGGGAGTCTGTGAAGCCTGTGAGCAGGCATTAAGCACAAAGGCTACTGGGAGAAGGGTGGTCGGTCGGTGACCTGTGGGTCGACCTGCCCGGACACAGGGTTAGAGCACTTTGGGAGACCTGGTGTCTGCAGGTTGGTCTGCCCAGGCCCAGGTCCCTGGAGGACAAGGGCCGCTCCTGCTCCAGTCTTGGAGCCTTTAGAGTTGGGATTGCAGTGAGCTGCACACGGTACCTCATCCCAGCTGAACCATCAGCTGCTGCAGACGCGTGCCATCAAGACAGGATGATGCAGTGGCGAGGTGCAAGGGTCCCGGGTTCAAATCCTGCCTCTACCACTTGCAAGTTATGTGGCCTTGGACAACTATGCCTCAGTTTCCTCACTGATAATATGGGTGGGGGAGGATTCAACACAGTATATCATCAATGTGAGATGCTATCATTGTGAGGCAATGGCCCAGGGGGTCTCAGACTCCTCATCACACCCAATAGGGTTGACCTTGGACAGAAATAACAATAGTAGTTCTATAAGCCTTAACCTTGAACAGAAATAAGAATGGTAGTTGATGCTTAATGAGCCTTTACTCTTGAGCCAGGCCTTGTGCTACATCCAGCGGCTACTTTTGATGACAGTGATGGGGTAAATGCTATGCCAGCCTGGTGCTAGACTGAGCATGTCACGCGCTACCTTAATCCTTACACCGACCCTCTGAGGTAGATCCAGGATTATCCTCATTTTGCAGACAAGGAAACGGACTCAGAACTAAGTTCAGTGACTCGCCTAAGAGGAGTGAAGGGAATGTGTAAACCTATGCATCCGTCTACACCCTAAGCCGTGCTGTGCCATAAACCTGTCATTTCCTCCTCACATTTTATCCGCGAAGGCAAACATCAGCCCTGTTTTCACGGTGATGAAACTGAGGAAGATGACGCTCACGCACAGTGCCCGGCACAGCCGGACCTGTGGGAGTCTGTCCAGAGCCCCTGCGCCTGGTGTCAAGTGTTGAAAATAAAAACCCAAGGAGTGACTTAGATCTGTGACAGCAAGGAGACCAGTGTGCACGCCGTGGTTTCCTGTCATGGGAGTGGAACGGCAGCCAGCCGTGGTGTGGGGCACGCCAGGGCCCTGCCACCGCCTGCCTCTGCGTCTGGTTCTAGTCGTCTGACACCACGCGGAGCCTGTCCCTGGGACCTGCGGTGGCAAGCCTGACGCTCGGGCCCCAGGTCGGAGCCAAACGGGCGGCAGTGTGCCCACAGGGCCTCCTGGGCCGGCTGCAGCTGGTTTCTGTACCAGTGGGTGAGCGACAGTCCTGCTGTCGGGGCCCACACTGGTGCCTGTCCATGGGAGCTTTTCAGTAAAATCAATCTGCTTTTGTCCCCTCTGAGTCACTTCCCCAGAAGTCTTCCCTCCTCCGCCCCAGGAAGGGAACCCAAGCTGAACCCCACAGCCGAGGTGTTTCGGAACGGCCCCTCCCTCACAAGGCCATCGGGGGGCCCCAGGTCCGGCCCTGGCGGCCGCGCTCACCTTCTCAGAGTAATGTTCTCCAGGGAGAGGCGGGTAGTCACACTGCTCGATTTTCTGGCAGAGGGAGAAGAGGTTCATTTTATCGCCATAGAAGGGGCTCTGGAGAGCGGCCATCTGCAGGGGGAGGGCGAGGGGAGAGGGGAGTGTTCAGCCTCAGGTCCCGGGGGAAGAGGGCCCGCTCTCTCCGGTCCTCACCACGACCACGGTGGGCCGTGGCCAGCAGGACATCTCCGGAATCCCAGGAAGCTGCGATTCACAGACATGGCCGTCTCACCTGATCCTCCTTCCGTAAGCAAATCAGCCGGGGCAAGCGTTTCGGTGACAAAACTTTAAAGCCCGTAAGGAAAGGGGGGGCAGCTGACCATGAGGGCCGCATGCAGGCACACACCCCGCCTCACGCCTCGGCCCTTGAGGACTGATTTTGGTCGTGTGCACGTGGCAGATGGGGAAACGGAGGCTCTGCTCACGGGAGCTGGTGCCCGGGCCCAGCGGGTCCTCTCTGGTGTATCGTCCTATATATTTCCAAAAGGCAGTTCCAAAGATGCCTGTGGGAGGATCTCTATTGAAACAGTAAATTTAGGAAGTTACCTGAGGACCAGCATCGGGGAAGGGGGAGGTGAGGCACTCATTTTGAGCTTTCGTTCTGCCTGTTTTTACCAGCCCACTACAGAGTTGCTGACGGAAGGCCCGGCCACAGCCGTCTTAGAAGCTGGACACCCAGGGAGCACTGGGCAGGGTGGGCAGGGGGAGGAAGGCAGGCCAGCTGGCCACCCCTGGATGCAGGGGCCTGGGACCCTCTGCCTCACGGAAGGGAAGCAGTCGCCAGGCTCTGCGGCCAAAGCCATCGCTGGCCTGAGTCCCGGCTTAGCAGTCGTTGGCTGTGTCTGGCCTTTAGTTTTCTCGAACATAAAATGGAAAAGGCTCCACCTGCAGGGGCTGTGGCGATGGCGAGGCTTGCTGGCACAGGAGGAGGGACCGCAAGCCGAGTGGCACCCTCACCTGGCTCCACGCTGAAGCCGGGCCCGCTCCTGGGGCGCTGGGGAGCAGAAGGCCCCGTAGCCCCGCTGGGTTCTCACTCCATCCGGGAACTCCCAGGCCTCCCCCTGCAGGAGGGTGCCCAGACTCCCCACCCCACAGTTCAGAGCACTGCTGGGGGTGTTCTCAAAGGGGGTGCATGGGAGCTGGGGGGCGGCATGTAGCAGTGCGTGGCAGCCCAGCACGGCGCCCGTGGCCCCATCTGCTGATTAATCCATAATGGGATTCAAGTGCTTCTTGTCACTCCTGCTCACTGTTGCCTGCCACCAAAAGACGGCCCAACGCCTCCTGCTAATGAAGTGCCGTCGGGTAATTGTGCTTGCCTGTCCCCTTGGCCCTAGTTCCCTTGGAGGACCCAGGCTGCCCAGGCCACTGTGCACAGATTCGCGGCCCAGGGTGTCTGGGCTCTGGCTGTGACGGGCACTGGGACACCTGAGGAATCCTCATTGTCCTCAGGCCCCGGATGGTGGCCCAGCGAGCAGCCCCATCTCAGGGCAGGGAGGAGCTCATGGTAGCTGGCTTTGTGGGTGCCCATCAGCTTTAGTTTACCGGCCTGCCCCCATCCTCTGTCCCCGTCCCCTGTGAACAGGTCTGGTGACCCCAAGAGCAGGGCCTGCCTCCTTCGCAAGCGCCCAGGGGGCTTCAGAGCCTGGGCAGTGTCCTTAAGTTTACAGATGGCCTTGGGGAGGCAGCAGTGTGGCCTGGAGATTTGGGGGTTCCCTTTGACCCAGGTCTGAAGTCTGTCCAGGAAGCACCTGTGGGCCCAGGTATCTGGGCCAGGCCAAGTGCTTCCAGGGCCAGCCTCACCTCTCCCCTTCTGCGACCGGGGGTTTGGGGTGCTCTGAGAGCACTGGGAACCTGTCTGGACTGAGAACCCCCCTTCTGGGAAGGCCGCATGAAGTGAGTGAGTGGCCTGGGCCCTTGGGGTGGGGGCGCTGGCTTTAACTACGTGTGCAAAGTGGCATCGCCTGGCTGATGCGTTTCCAATCATTAAAATGAGAACCTTGGTGCAAAGGGTTAATTGGGCAGTTTCAAAAGGACATCTGTTGCCACAGCGAGAGCAGCTGAGGCTCCACACGGTCACTCGGGGTGAGCGGGTCGCCCTCTGAGTTGTGGCAGGGACGAGGGTGGATTTTTCCTCCGAGTGTTTCTGTTCCTCTGAGTGTTTCTGTTCTAAGTAGTTCGAAGTAGAAAGGACGTGTGGATGGTCGCCCCACCCACCAATGCGGGGCCTGGATTTTCATGCCTCTGTGAGAGGGGACTGGGTGATCCTTTCAACAAGCCGGTCTGATCTGATTTGCATAAAACTTGCTGTTTGGGGTTCCCAAAGGGCCCTAGGAATTGGGTGAGGGGTGGCGAGCCCCATATCCACCGTCTCCTTCAGATCATTTCTTCTTCTTTTCTGGCACCCTCCCCACACTGTTTCGGAAAAGCTTCTTGGACAGGGTGGGCAGTGGGCTCCCTGCCGACAGCGGCTTCTCTGTCCATGAATGCGGATTCTAGCGGAAGCAGCGTCGTGCCCGGCCCCCCTCCCCTCTCCCGCTGCCGGCCACGGGCCTTCCATCCCGATCAGGGCGTCGGGCTGTGAAGGGACCTCTGGGGCTGCTGCTCGAGACGCTGGGATTAGAACGATTACGCCGGAGGACGAGATCTCCCCATACCGCTGACCACCCACTTCTGACTGGTCGAAGAGAAGAGGAATTGCTTTTTGGGGGCGATACTGGTCGCCTCGTTAGAACTGCCAAAGCCAGGGCTCTCAGCGCTGCCCCTCAAATGTAGAACTTTTTCTGTCTGGCGTCATCGGGATGACACACAGCCAGCGAGCGTGTGGGCACTTGGCCCCGCTGGGACGGCTCAGAGAAACTGGTGTGTGATCTGAGGTGTCAGAGGGAGCAGGGGCACCCGGCTGCAGAGAGGACAGAGATTGCCTTCGACTCCCGCCCTGCGAGGGCCTCAGACACCCCTCTCCTCACCCGGCGTCTCCCCAGCACCGCCCGGAGTGCAGGCTGAGCCCAGAGGCCAACTGCCGGGTCGTCCGCAGCCCTGCTCCCCCACGAGGTAGGGGGCGTCCAGACCATTCCCCGGCTCGAGCCAGAATTCCCCAGCAGGATTCCCACCAAGGCGCCGCGGATCCCCGGGCTTCTCCCGGCCTGCTTTCTGGCTGGGTCTCAGTCCCGCACCGGCCCCCGCAGGCAGCTGTGAAAGACCCCCGGCTGAGGATCCCGGGGGCTGGCACTGAATGAGCCAATTTCTTCAGCTCCCATGTGGATAAATAGATTCTGCAGAGCCAGGCAGCCTGCTGGGTGCCGCCACAGGGCGTGCTGGGTAATGAAAATAAAGCAGGGGGCCTTCCAGTGCTGCCAAGTTCGGGCATCTGCTGGGAGCTCTGAACGCAGAGGAGGGGCTGCTGACGCTGCCCGGGGCTCCTCGCAGCCTGGCCTCCCCCTCGCGGGGGCCCTGGGCAGAGGCCCCGCTGCTCTCTCCACGTGGTCACTCCTTCCCCCGAGGCTGAGAAGAAGGGAGAGGGGCCCTGGCTGCTGTCCACAGGAAGGTGGGCTTTGACAAACACAGACAGACAGACAGACAGCCCGGGGAGCAGGGCCGGTCTTGGTGGCTTCCTTGCTGTGTGACACTGGGGAGCTTCTCCACCTCTCTTGAGCCTCAGCTGCCTCCCTTACAGTAAGGCTGTGACCGGCCTGGTACGAGTCTTGGTGATTCACTCAGGGGTCCCGGGAGGCGCTGCTCCAGCTGCTGTGCCGTGCGGCCTGTTTCTCCTGTGCCGACCTCTTCGAGACAGAGCCCACCTGGCGCCCACCCCTGAGGGCACAGGCCAGGTGTAGTGCTCTGTGGCGGCTCCTCGCCAGCCACGGGTCCACATCAGCGTCTTAACGTGGCCTCAGGAGGTCCTCGGTGGACATCTGGATGTCCAGGTGAAAGGGGGTGTGGTGAGCTGCATGATGGCCCCTGAGGAGGTCTGCGCCCTAGTCCTGGGAGCCTGTGAAAGTGTTCCCTTATGTGACAAAAGGGATGCGCAGGTGCGATTAAATCAAGGGTCTCCTGGTGGGAGGTAATCCCAAATGATCCAGGGGGGCCTAAATATGACTGCCGTGTCCTTGTCAGAGGGTAGCAGAGGGA